>VXAZ01000420.1:678615-857732 GCA_013399875.1 Gymnorhina tibicen | reverse complement strand
TTTTTTTTTTAATTTTATTTAATTTTTTGGAAGTCAATTGAAAGAGATCAGATTAGATCTGTTACCCTTGTCCTCACCAATTGGGACAGTTTGTGCTGCCGAGTTTTCTAACTCCTAAAATGGTCGTGGCCAACTTCTCCCAGATTTTAGGAAATGAAATGTTTTAAGACTTACTTAAATATTGCAGAGATTTGTCCTATAAATTCTTTTATTCAGCTGCACCTTTGCTGTACGTGTAATGCAAAAGCTCAAACAGAAGAAAGACCCCAAGCATGTTTAGCATAGTTGTAATTTTTTTCTTCACTAATTAATGAATCATTTATTTTTGAATCTAATTACAACATCATTAGCATGAATAACAAAGCTCCTGAACATCTCTAAAAGTTACAGAGATCAAGTCCTGCCTGCATGTAAAGTGTTGTGTTTTTCTGTTCTTTCCCTGAACTTTCGCTCATACTCTTGTTGCTATATGCACAGCAGTTCACTAAACAAACATCAGTGACAGGAGACTATGCTTGTATTTCACGTACTTCAGGTTAGAAAGAGTAGTCTGAGCCAGAGTTGGAAATCCATTGGAGGGCAGCATGCTTGATGTTTGGGGATTTGTTTTTTGGCAGAGCTCTCCAAAAATGAATTTTTTCGCTTTTAAGAATGGGCTATGATCTGTCAGTTTCAGAAAATTCAGATTTGCAGCTGAGAATGCAAATGAGAGGATTCAAAGAGTCAAGCTCAGTGACAAATCTTAATAATGTTTTTCTGATCTTAATAACGTTCCTGTTGTGCTTGATGCAGAACTCTGTTAATGTGAGAGATATGAGGTGTCCTAAACTGGCTTTTTAAGGAAAGCACCTTTCTAGGGAAGAACTTGCCCGATGATGCCACAACGCAAGAATACCATAAGGCTGCATTTTGAGAAATACTCTGAGCATAAGGATTAGAATATACAAAATCCATTAGTTCATTCCCTGAAGTGTTACACAATTTTATCACTCTACTCATTCAAGAATCTACTTTTATTTACAGTAGCACCTGTATGTCAGGTGCTTGAGTAGGCCTTTTTAACCTTCAGTATAGCCTTTGAGAAGTATCTGTGACTCTCAAGAGCTTAATTCAAGCAGTATGACAACAGTGCAATCTGATCAAAAGGGCAGATACCTGCTTGAGAAACTTGCACCTCAAAACACTTCTGCTGGCAAGGGCAGCTGCAAGTGGTGTGGAACTATCCTGTGAGAAAAACAAGGCTGTTGTTAGTCTGCTTCAATAAACTTTACAAGGACTTCTATCCCATCCTGGCCAGGCAAGACTGAATGCCAGCTAAAAAAAACCTAACAGGGAGTAAGAGAGGGGAAGGCTTCTGTTCTTCCAGGAGAATCTTGTCATTACCAAGTGGGTAGGACTGGGTTTGGAGCTGTCACCTCTGACGTGGCCAGTCCCACATCCCCTTCATTTCTGGGCTGTGACTGTGGCTGCCTATCCAGGGCCATATTGCTCATACCTTTTAATCAAAATCATTTTCCTCTAAGTAAAAGCATTCTGGAGGTGTCTGCTTCCTGTGAAGACTAGGAAGCTGTACAGGAAAGGAACAGGAAAACTCTCTAGCCAGTTTTGAAAATTATTCATTTTGTGGTTTTAGGTAAAAAAGCTTGTTTCACAGAGTTTTCAGGTACTGAGAATGTCTGATGCTCATCAGATGACATCAGATGCCCATTTAATGTGATTTGAGAGCACATGCTGCACCAGATGATATAAAGCGAGTGGAGCTAATGTTTCTTGATCTCTGGTAGTAAATCTGCAATTCATTTCATTTTCAGAAATCTAATGAGGATAATCCTAATTTATCAGATAAAAAATAAGCTTGTTGGTATTTACTGAAGCAATTAGTGCTGACATGAAACTTTGTTAGGAGAGCTAACTAATATCAGCTAATTAAGAAAACTAGCTAATAGTGACCTAATCGTTATTTTTTGTCAGGTGTAACAAATTAAAGAATTTGGTGAGTATGTTCCTAATAAAAATGGGAAAGAATAAAAATCCATGAAAATCAAAATTTAATTTTAAATTCAAAGATTTGATCATTACTGACATTTTGAAACAAACAAAAAATGAATAAAAGCTAGAGGTGATCTCATAGCTGAGTTCTATCCCTCAGCACTGAAACTCGTAATAGTAATGATTTCTTCCTGAAGTCTCTGAAAAGTCTCCTCCAGACTAATAACATATTTCTTTAATCTCTTTTAGATTCATGGTTTTCCTTACATGGCTCTCAGCTTTGTCATAAACACTGTAGATACACAATTTTATACAGTTACATGATTTTTGTTATAATTCAGGCCTAATTATCATTAAAGCATTATCCACATATTTCACCTACAATGGAAGAAGTCCATGTGACATGCTGACATGTATCTAAGTATTGTGTGGGAATAAGAAATGCTCACTCCCAAAACTTACAGCCTCTACAAGCTGCAATATTCTTTGTTACCTTCATACCATGCAAATAATGTAAATTATGTTTTTCTGCAGTACCACTGAATTATGTAGAATTAAAAGTGAAAAACCTGGTGAAAAGGATCTCAAGCTGCAACAATGAAACATATTTCGAATTTGGTTCTACGTTACCATGCTGAGAAGTATTACTACTTTTATATTTTCAGAGATATAAATGAAGACAGAATAACAAAGTACAAAGCTGCTGTCAAGATCCAGCGCTGGTTTCGAGCATGCATAGTCCGAGCCTATCTGAGGTAGTATATTAAGCCTATATTAATCCATGTTTCAGCATTGAATTTCTCCTCAAAATTTCTCATGGTATTAGTTGATTTTAATAAAATGGGAGCATTTTGGAAAAAAAAAAAGGCAATAACTGTTATCCAGTTTTATGACAGAATTAAATATATGCTGTGGCACTGTAAGAAATAGTAATTTTTGACTTTCAGAACTGTCTACAATTAAAAAGGCATGATGCTAGAAAGCATGGAAATTATCTTCAGAATAGATGCACAGTATTGTTTAAGAAATCTTGTTATAACTGGAAGAAAAAAAGAAACAACTGCGTGTCCCTTGGATATGCTGTTGCAGAGACTTTTCATATAGAATCATAGAATATCTTGAATTGGAAGGACCCATAAGGATCTTCAAAACCAACTCCTGGTCCTGAATAGGACCATCCCCAAGTGTCACACCATGTGCCTGAGAACATTCTCCAAAGGCTTCTTGAACTCTGTCAGGCTTGGGCTATGACCACTGTCCTGGGGAGGCTGTTACAGTGCTCAACCACCCTCTGAGTGAAAAACTTTTTCTAATAGCCAAGGTAAATCTTCCCAACACAGCTCCAGGCCACTCCCTCTAGTCCTGTCACTGGTTACGAGAGAGAAGAGATCAGTGCTTGCCTCTGCTTTCCCCTTGTGAGGAAGTTGTAGACTGCAATGAAGACTGTCCTTCAGGCCGAACAGACCAAGTGACCCCAGCCACTCCTCATATGGCTTCCCCTCAAGGCCTTCACTAGCTTTGTTCTGGGAAATCCTGTATCAGCACCGGACTTGATCTTGGAGGTCTTTTCCAACCTTAGTGATTCTATGATTTTATAACACTGATACAAATTTCTTGGAAGCTGTGGTTGGTGCATTCTCCTAGAAAGCCCTCTTCCATTTTTTATGATCATAAGCCCAGCTGGCCAAACTCATGTGCTCAAACTTCTGTATCTTCATAAAACTTAAGGCCGTTGAGGGAGAGGGATTTTTATATCTTCTAGTTTGACCTTTTGCCTGTTGCAAGTAATTGTACATCATCCACTGTATCAAAGTTAAAGAATTATTAGCTTAAATAAAATTAGCTACTTAATGGCTAATATTTCCCTCATAGAAAGATAGGCTGCAGTCATTGTGGGCACTTAGAGGAAATGTACTTAAGTTGCACCAGAGGAGATTCAGATGAGATATTAGAAAAAACAATTTCAATAAAAGAGTGATTAGACTTTGGATTGAGTTGCCCAGGGAGATGGTAGTGTCACCATCTCCAGAAGCGTTCAAGAGGTGTCTAGATGTGACACTTAGGAACATGACTTACGGTTGATTATTGTCCTGCTAGATCATCTTGAAGGTTTCTTCCAACCTTGATTGATTCTATAATTCTGTGATTCTCTCTGGCTTACTTAGGAGCACAGGGTCAATGTAGCCAATTCTCAATGTTCTGAATTACCCAAAGACTTCCTTCACTGAGTGGAGTGCAAGGCTTGTAAATTTGATGTCCATAGTTAGGTGGTCCTATACAGCTTTTTGTAGGCAGTCCAAAAGCAATGATTCTATCATTTTCTGCAAAAATTTATATGAGACATCAATTATGAAATTTTTAGTAGCAACATATATATATACACACACATATGTAAAATAAGGACAAAGTAAATATTTACAATTAACCTAGGTGTAATTTTATAAAAGCAGAAAGGTGTCTAAAAGCTAATAAAGTATGTAAAAATTCAAATATCAGTGGGTTTTGTCAAATAGTTAAAAATGGTACAGCTGTGAAAATGTTGCATGTGACATAAAAAATTCTGAACTGGTCAGATTTGTTGGTTAAAATCATGAAAATAAAACAATCTATTATGCAAATTAAATTTGTAAGGCTTTTTCATTAAACTTTCCTAAAAGTACGCAGATAAGTTTACAGTAACCCATGTTTTCCAAAAAATAAAGTGTGTGTGTATGAATAAATATATGTATATAATGGTCTGTTAGTGTGTGGGTGTATATATATATATATATATATGTATATGTATATGTATAAAGTATGTTTGTAGTGGTCATCTGTATGATGGATAATACACTGTATGTTATTTTTATCATATGGAAAAGTTAATTTGTCTGAAGTCTGAAAAAATCATTATTTTGTTAATATATTTCATTTTAGACGTCTAAGCAGAATGGCGACTGTGATACAGAAGTGGTGGAGAGGTTATCTAAGAAGAAAACACTTCAGAGAAGTAGTGGAGGTAGAAAAGTACTTTAAAAAATTTTTTGGGGTTATTTGTAGAATACGTATGAATAATTCATTCACTCATCATGAAATTAAAAAGCCGAAACTTGATCCTTTATACACACAGCCACACACTTAACTTTACTGTAATGAAAAGCACCATTAATTTCAGTAAGCCTACTCGTAACAGTCAAGTTAAGTCAGTGTTTAAGTGTTTGCAGCTCTGGAGTATTGGTCCCCAACCCAGCAATGAGATCTGCTCATGCAGAATTTTGCCCACATGATGCTGATTGCAGAATTGAAGCTTTACAAGATGCTTTTTTTTTTTCCTAGCAGAACTTTTAATTTTGAAGATAAAATAAGCCGATGTGTCTATGCATTGCTGTTTTATGTTTTAGTGGTTTAAATTTCTTACTTAATGAACCTTGAAGTATTTGAGGTTTTGCCTTAAGGCACACAGCAGGTCACAGTCAATCTAATTCCCATGATGGACCTGAAGAGAGTGAAAGTGTATGATAGCACACAAGCTAAAACCTCTGTTAACAGGTTTAGGGGACTAGGAAGAAAATAATTTAATATAAAAAAATCAAATTTTTAATATGTGGTTTTCTTCACTAATTTATCAATTTATGTTAATGTTTTACAATAGTGTTAAACTTGTTAGTCATTTATTCTTGATTAAGTTTGTTAAACTGCTGTGTTTAAGTCAAACCAGACAATTCAAGAAGTAGAAAAAGAGCTATAATGAACCATATATTACAGACCAAAGTTCATACTCCCTACTAAACCATGTTTTCAAGTATCAGGACTCATGTGCCTGAAAGATTATTTGTTTTTTCCCCAGGTCTATCAGTAATCTATGTAAAGATTTCCTCTCTTCCAACTTACTTAAGTACTAAATGATGAGCCGTCCTTTCAGTCTCTGGTTTTCAATCATCTTCTAAAACTAATTCTTGAATACAGAGTGGATAGCTGCATGGTTGCATTTGGTTCTGAGAAAAGTAGGACTTCAACTGAATATTGTTCCTGAATTTAAGGAAAGTTTATTTAATCTAGGAAAGCTTCTGTAGAAGAAAGACATGATAATGTATCTTAACATTTGTTAATGAAAAGAAAGGATCTGTGCAGTCACTGGGACAAGTGAAGGAAGAAATCAACATGATCAAACAGATTTCCTGTAATCACAAAGCTGAGAGAGCTAACATCACAAACTCCCCTCAGGCTTCCCTTCTTGAATATATTTCTGAAAAGTAAAATAAAAAAGTCTTTAATCAATAAAGCCTTGTGCATATTTAGTTCTTCAAATAGACATAACTGAAAAACTCTTGCCAAATCTGAAGTCTGTGGAGCAATGTAGGACAAAAAATTCTGCAACTTAATGCACACATTCTAAATCAGGTCATGAATTCATCCAATTTCTGGATTCCAGTACTTATCCAGTGCTAGCCAGGGCTCTAGAGAAAGAGAATCTCATCAGAAGGCTTACAAATTTTACAGCAATCAGCACAGGAAATGATCTTTTTGCCTCAAACACTTCATTTTGTTCTTGCAATCTCTGATTAGAGAAGACTAAATAGGGCAGTTTGATTGGAAGCCAACCAGAAAACTACACAAGTATCAGATAAAAAGACACATTCTACTCCCTTTGGACTGCTGTGTGTTTTGGGGTGGAGTTAAATATAAAGTTTGAGTTAATACCTTATATTTGTTGTTTTACTATCTTTACTAAATTAATGGCTGAATTTGGAACATGTAAAAAGCAAAATCTCAGCAGCATAACATAACTTCCAAGTTAAAAGATCAGATAATGTTCGCAATGAACTCTTGCTAATAAATGTTGTAATGACTCTTGACTATGAAACGCAATGATACAGTTGGCATGATAGTTCCTTAAATACATTGGTCGTTTTAAAATTTGACTGCTGATAATGATTGGATTGGTATCTGCTGCCAGCAAACAAGGCAAAGCATATGCACAAAATACCCATGATTGTTTGATAATAAATCATTTTAATGATTATATTCAAAATTGTGAAATGTGAATGGTACTGATGCGGAAAATAACAAAGGCTGAGGCTCATCAGACTGGCTGTCCATATGTGCATCACCACTAGTAATTCATTTGCTTCTCCTCTAGTGCCTCTTCCTTTGATTGTTAAGATATATTAGGGAAAAAAACCTAAAAAAACTTAACACCTATGGATGGCATTTATATGATTCAAGTTATTTGCCTTTCTGTTCTAAATATATGTGGTTTGATAAAAGCTTTTTTTTCTCAATTAATCTCAAACTAAAATTAAGAACTGCTCTCCTACAGTTTTCTTAATGACTTGGTTACATTGATTGTGTTGGATCCTGAAAGTTTGCATGACCTGCAGGAAAATATGAATTTTAGAACCAGGCAAACACCAGAACATTAAATAAACTCTACATCATTGTTTCTTTGTTACTGTTTTCTCAAAGCAAGGAGTCACTCGTTAAAGCAAGGGGAATTGTAACATTTCATTGCTATATGAAGTTGGCATGCATGATGGCTGTATTTTCAGTTTACTTTGGAAGGAGATGCAGTTGAGAAAAGTGAATATTTTATGTTACATAGTTTGACACCACCCTAAATGATTTAGCTTCAACTCAACAACCAGTTTTAAATAGTTCCAGTCCAATAGGAATTAGGCAAATGCCTATTTGCTCTACAAAAAAACCCCAAAATACACCACCACCCCATTCCCAGTTTAGACCATGTGTTGCTTCCTTCTCTCAGCCTTGATCTCAGTCTCAAACTCAATCAGATTTCTGGTTCTCTTTGAATTTGTCATTTCGTATTAACTCTTTAAAGCAAAAGAAGACACCAATCAGAGCACATTTGTAGATGATCCCCAAGCATGTTTTTAAGTACAAAAGGAGAAAGTAATACAACAGTTTATATATAAAAGGCTTCAAATATGTTTTGAAAACCTACACTTAGGTCAGCTGGTAGGAAGGCCTGTATATTAACATCAGACTTCATGACAAAGACAAAGACATCCTGTCTCAGAAGTAGAGGTGGTACATGATTGAGATGGAAAAGTGATTCTTTCCAGAGAGTCAACCTGGAGCGTCACCTTTAAATTGGCACTCAGTGAAAAATTGAGAGGCAATCCAATGAGCACAGACTGAAATGCAGGAAATTTCACTTAAGCATAAGAAAAGAGTGTTCTGGACAAGCAGACCTCAGTTCAGGAAAGCATTTTTTGTCTATTAGGAGAGAACATAAACATAGACTTGGGTTGAAGCACTAAATTATGACTCTGCTTTTGTGAATAGGGATGAACACATTCTCCACCATTTGTAATAGCAGAACTTTCTAATCAGGATTAGAAATCAGAGGGCAAATCCATTTGCAAAAGAACCTAGATGATGACACAGCCTTTGGCTTTTGGTGCAAGAATAAAGTAAGACAGTTGCATGACCGATTCTGCATTTGGGAGACTTGTGATTTAGAGCAAGAGTTGAGTACAAGCAGGAATGTGTAACTTCCTTCTTACTGTGAGTGACCCTCTTAAGTGGTGGTAGGGTAAGGCCTGGATTCCTCACACCTTACTGGGGTGTGCAAGATCGGACCTTAATTGCCATTGACTATCTCTGTAAATAGTAGACAGAGTTCTTCAATACTTGGCCAAGCTCAGAGGGAACGTGGTCCCACACTGTCTTTCAGTATCGATGATATAAAGAGCATTAATGATATTAGGTGTCCAATTTAGGTTCTTCAATGAAGTGGGATGCATTCAGACCTAAGTGCTCACAGCCTTCAAATATGAGAAGAATAAACAAAAAGGTGTAAGATTGTTTAATTTAATCACTGACGGACAAAAATCTGATAAACATTTTTAAGCTTAGGAATTTCAATTAAAATGTATTTTATCTATTTGGTGGTGTGGTAACTCTTATGTTCCCTTCCAAAGAAAGAAAAGACGAGTTGCAAAATGAAATTTATCAATTTAATCAAACAGTTTAGGAATATGCTTAAGTCAGGCAATGGATTACTTCAATCCATTATTAGCCATCTACAGTTAGTATCACTCAGTAAATATTTATGGAGACTGAAGGGCAGAGAATCCATTATTTATTCTAATTTTTACATTTGGGGTAGATTTTGCCTTGAATATATATATATATATATATGTATGTGTGTGTGTATACATCCACATGTACGTGTGAAACTTCTTTGAACTTTAAAAATTCTGCAATTTTCTTTCACATAAGAAATATATTTTGTACTGTTTCCATTATTTGTAGATTGGTATGATATTAAAGTGAGCATTTAAAATGCACCTTAATTAAACTGCAGGAATTATGCCTTGCTTAATGTAATGAAGAAAGAGAATTTAAAATGAAGTAGCATCATTGTGTTCATTTGTAAATAACATATTGCAGCCAACTGTTTCTTAATTGCCCAGACTGTTGATAAATAATCCAGTCCTGCTGCTCTCCACAGACAATTTGCTTTGGATCAGACTAGGCAATTCAAATAACACTAATTACAGTGAAACCCTTTTATAGTGAATTCCTGTTTGCCATGGGGGAGAAAATCACTATATCAGGGGAAAGCACTTTTGCCTTTGATTTGTGTCTAAAACATGAGAAACACATAAAAGCTGCATGTTGTGCTAAATAAAGGACATACTCTTGCATTCAAAGTACTTATATTTTACTTTTTATGATACAATTGTGAATTATGTTCATTTTGCATTTGTAATTAGAGGGCGGAACAGATGTGAAAGCTTAGTTTAAAGTGATGTATCCATTAAAATAACCTATGCTGCCAAGTGATTGCTTAGTATAATAGGGGATTCGTTCACTATGAGAGGGATTCTACTTTATTGGAAGGAAACCAGGACTTCAGGAAATGTTTTCTATATCAAGGGATTCACTGTAACATGGTATCATTGTATTTATGATTTTATGATGTTAAAATGAATATTAAATGAAACAAAATTCCCAACGATTACTCGGGAGGCAGCTAAGTACATAACATTTAGTACAGATGGTTGGAAGGCACAATTTTGCTCCATCACTGCATCCGTATCCTTGAATGATTTCGACTGAAGACAGCATTTCTCTGAATTTTTCATTAAACCAGACGTCTTGAAATATGAATTCCTTTTATGTTTCTGTGAGTTTTGGCTAAAAGAACCCCAGTGAATAAATCATACAATACTACATGTCACCAGCACTTGTGAATATTTCTGCTTTGTTATTCTACTCTCAGTAGAGCACCATTGATTATCAAACTCAGCGGAGAGCATTTTATGATCATATATCTCCATTAGCTCCTAGTTTGACTACCATAGATTTTTCTGGTTAAGCCTGCATTATGTATTAGGAAGCCTATCTCTTCAATACAAAGTTTGATTTTATTCTCTCTAAGCCTAGAACTCTTATTATGTATTATGTATAAAGATTCTTATCTTTTATATGTAAAAATAGCAGGACTGTCTTTGTAACTGAAATATATGCCATCTTTTTTTTCTTGATTCACAGAGAGCATATTTTATTAAGAAGCTGAATTTCTACAATCAAATGGCTGTCAGGGTAAATATTTCTTCACTTGTTAAACAAATGAAAAGTCAATTGTGCTCCGAATTTGCTTTTAATAAAATGAGCAAAGCAGAATAATATACACTTGATTGATATGCTGATGGCAACAGCAGGAAATAGTACATAGTTAAAAATTAAAGTTACACTGAGTAGTCAGGGTTGTATTTGAAAACTGTAGCTGAATTTAAGGTACCTGAATGTGTCTTGCCCCCTTTAAATGTTCACTGGACCTTATCATGTGTGATAGTGATAAAACCCCCAAACAGTCTATCTGCCAGTGTTCTTACAAATGTAGACATATTTTCAATTCTGACAAACTACAGGGCTTTTAAGTTTGTTTATGTGGCTGTGCTTTTTCTCTTGTTAGTATATGACACTTGATGTATTGGATCTCAAGAGTTAGAGAGCACAGGACAATTTCATTGCTTAAACATAGAGGTGGAACTGAACTGATCTCATTGATGATATTATGAGTGAATTTTGCTAGATGAAGAATATAAACAGACCTTGAACTCCAATGAATCTACAGCAAATGAGGTTTGTTGCGAGTGAAACCGCAAAACGTATTTAACTAGAAACTAGCTTTTTTTTTCCTGAACTAAGAAACTGCACTTGAGCAGCATATAAAACAAATATGGGAAGAACATAAAATAATTTTTGGGATTAAGTCTTTTTATGTTACTTGTTTCTTTTATTTTGTGTTATAAAACTGCTTTAATATAGGGGCCTATATCTTTTTAGGCCAGGCACCTTACCTTTTGGATTCTACCATATGTAGGAATATGGTGACAATGGAGATTAACCCAGGCAAACTCCTGTAGAGTAGTAAGATTCTCAGAATAGATTTTAATTTTGTGGCCTCTCTGGGTCCAGAATAAGTCAGAGTCAAGAGATCTGTACTCATCAAGTGTTTTGCTTAGTTCTGGTTCTCTCAAAGGTACAAAGTAGACTCTTACGTTTGGTGCACGTTAGAGAACTGAAGGTATATAATAGCAGTTTAATACCTCACAAATGTACCTTTTTGTTGTTATTATAGTTCATTCCTTACTTAGCTAGTTTGAAAGTATTCCACAGTGGATAAATGCTGTTTACTCATGCAGCTGAGATCAGTGAGAAAGCATAAGATGTAAGCCAGCTCTTAAAAGTTGCCTCTGTACTTTCAGAAGACATTTGAAGACCAAAATTCAGAGGTAATTATGTATTCTGGTCGAATGGAGTTTTGCATTTGGTCTTTCATTTTTAAAAGAAATTGAATGTGTTCCCATTCATTTGTAATGGAAATATAATGTTGAATCATTAGGTGATATAAATCTTCAAAGTACCATTTTTTCAGTCATGTCCTTTTCTTTAATGGAAATTTAAATCAGTAGAAAACAATAGAACAGATCTTTATTTAGTTGCAAATGTCAGAATCTGATTCTCCTCTATCTAAATCTAGTGCAGCCATATCTGCAGAGCAGACTTAAAATGCTACCAATCTGAAACACTGATGGTTTGGGGTTTTTTTCTGTCATGTGTTTCTTGAAGAACTAACCAAGGTCCAGGACAATAGTGAATTAGGCCTGTTGAGTTTCTGCATAGATGATGTGTGCTCAGACTTTAGGCTTCCGAAGCCAACAGTGCCTTATATTCACACATCATGAGTTTGATTCATGATTAACATAGCTCAGTGTTCTAAAAATATAACGAAAACTGTGTATGTTTTTCTATTTAACCACTTACTTTTGTCTCATAGTATTATTAAATATTTATTTCAGTTTATAGCCACTCTTTAGAAAGGCAGTTTAGATTTTGGCATTTGAAGTATCACTGAGGCCATACACATGCTCATAGTTTTGAAGACAGTCTACATATCTTGTCCTTCTGGATTGCATTTGGTTGTAATAAGAGCTATCAGTTTTACCTTTTAAAATTAAATCAGAGATCTTGTTTTAATCAGTTTCAGTTTTGAGGCAAAATATGATTCAAAAGATTTAAGGTTGCTGTAAATTTTCAGCAACAAAAGTAATCCTATGGCAAAAAAAAAATTCCACGAGCAGATGGCTTTTGATATATCAAGGTTTTGCCATTTGTTTTAGTGCTTAAAATAAACATTATTTATAAGACCACTTACATTTTGATGTTACTTAATGAGGAATATGCATCATTGATTTGACTAGCTTAAGAGGTCATTTAGAACGTGCCCGTTAACAAGCTGTAATCTGCTGAGCACACAATGACTTTGTTTAAAATTATCTGTTCAGTGCTGATCAATGACAATAATTGTTTTGTACCAATCACTGTTGAAACTTGCTAATTACTTTGAAGGGCATACACACACTTGTGTCTTTTTTTTCAAGAATTTTTTAAACATTCACCTTGGAATTAAAAAGAAATGCAGGTGTAACATTATGTTTCTTTATAAAAGCAAACATTTAGAACTTTCACATTGAGAATCAAGAGAAGCTTTGTGTAAAATGGTCTTTCCTAAAAGATTAATCTTCAGTTTTGGGGTCTCTGACATACAGTATTAGGGAAACAGAAATCAGGCATAAAATAATTTGAGAAACAATGCAGTTTTTCTTACTTATGTTTCATTCAGTTGAAATCAGTGAGTTCATTCTGAACAGAAAGTGGTGTAAATAAAGGTAGAGTGCAGCATTTAATTGGTACACTGAGCCCATTGGAGGTAATTATAGCTTTATACAATTTGAGCCTTTTGTCTTTCAGTTTGAGTTTTGATCCTTTAACCCAGAAATATCCAGTTCTGCATTTATAACTGTGAGGTGAAGACTGTCAGAAAGAGTTTCAAAGGGACCATAATCCTGCATTAATGAGCACAAGGCTATATGGGAGCCAAGTTGCTCTTGTTGAGAAATTTTGAAGCCAAACAGAAAAACAAAGCTAAGATCCTTATTCACATGCAGAGGATTTTGCTTAATCCCAGATCTCTGAAGGCATATTCATTCTTTGCTCTTTCTCTATTCCTTTTTAACCCAATAAGCTTGTGTATGAGAAAGTAGTGTTGCAAAGAATATGAAATTTACTATCACCTAGTGCAAAGCAGCGTATCTAGAACCTTTCTTGTTCCCAGAACTATTATTTGTTCTTATTGTAAAAATATCTAGAGGTCCAAACTCCTTTCATTCATTCATTCATTCATTCAAAAAAAATCCCAAACAAATAACAACACATAGGTAAAAGAAAATACCAATTTTTGAAATTAGTTTTGAGTCTTATTTGGGAAGGGAGGAAAATACATGCTGATGCACAAAGCGGAAATAGAAGAATATATTAACAATGGAAGTTAATATCCTCATCTTAATAACTAACACATACCTCAAAGAATTACTGAAAGCTTTTCTGTGATTCTTATTCTCTTGTTAAATCTCACATAAAAAGACAGTTGTAACTGTACCTCAAGATGCCATCAGTTGAGGCCAAATGTTGGTTCTTACTTTGAAGAGTAGTGTTTGGGGGTTTGTGAATGCAAAGTGGTACCAAAGTATGAAATATTCAGTCCTGCTTTAGTTGGTCTCCTTTTAGATGGCTCCAGTAAAAGTCTGGAGATGGAAAAATTGCAGTAACTTTTGTCAGTTGTCACAGTGCTACAGAACTGTACTGCACTGGAACTGGTAGGAGTAGAGAGAATTTTGCCTGTTACTGAAGAGCACTCCCAAGACTTGATGATAAAGATTCTGAAGTTACTGAGTGCAAAGGTTACTGGTAATGTGGGCAATGGGCAGTTTTTTTTCTTTGCCTTCTTCCTGAATCAAACACAAAAACCATGACATCCTTTTTCCTCCCCTTTTTTAAAAAAAGTGCTTATTTAGAAAGAGGTAGGCTAAGGAAAAAACCCAATAGTACAAACACATGGATTTCACTCCACTTAAAAAGTCGTCCCTTGGTTCTGGAAAGAGAAAGGTTGATGTAAAGGAAAAAAAAAGAATAATGTTCCTTATAGATACATTGAAGTGTTTAAGTTCTTGAAAAGTCTGATAGCTAGGGGCCCACAGGAAAAGGAGAGCTCTTAGTACACTGCAACATTTTTCTCTTCTATGCATTTAGTGAAAGGGAGTAGCTTCTCATTTAGAGTTGCTCCTGGATAGTAAAACATCCACCTTCTTGCTTTTTAAATGTAGATTCTGCCTTTCAGCAGTTATGTCTTTTAAGGTTTCAAAGCTGTAAAGGTCAAAGAGATGGATGTTGGAGCAAATGAAGCTACTGCAGACTAGAAGATAGAAATTGGGAGATTCACTTAGAAAAATATTGAGGAAAGAAGGAGACAAAATGCAATGAAGGAAGTAAAGAATATTTTGCAGGAAAATTAATAAGTTCAAGGATGGAAGAATTTAAAGATGGAGGAACCAGACACTGAGAAGAGAGGAAAAGATGGTTACTCTGTTTTTCAGATGCAGAGATCTAGAGTACACTGACCTCTTACGGCAAAAAAAATCAGGAGCAAGAACAGCCCTCAGCATAACTGAATAAAGCAAGTTACGTATTCCACCTGTACATGTCATGGCATAGGAATAAACATAACTCACCAAATGGCAGTCCTGATGGCTTTTTACCTAATTACAGAAACACGGAATTACAGAATCATTTAGGTTGTGAAAGGCCTCTAAAGTCGTTGAGTCCAATCTCTGACAGATCACCACCTTGTCAACTAGACCATGGCACTAAGTGCCATGTTCATTTGTTTCTTGAACACCTTCAGGGATGTTGACTCCACCTCCTCCCTGGGCAGCCCATTCCAATGCTTAATTGTCCATTCTTAATGCTTGCTTTCCCATGCCATAAAGCAGACAGCTAGTAAACAGGTAATGATTTCCAAAACATCATGATTAGAGTTTTCAAGTATCAGAGAAGGTTTAAACACATTGGTTGAAATCAGTTCTTGGGGAAAGTTGGGTAGACTAAGTACTTTTTTCCTCCTCTTTAATTTTTTTCTCTTTCTCTCTTTTTTATTTTTTTTTCAACTGATGCTTTTCAAAATGCACCAAATTATTAATCGTTTTTGTTAGAGAATTCTACCTAATTTCTAGTCGTAATACAAATTTATAACTAGCTACAGATAAAGAGCTTTTCTTCTCCAGGGTAGGCTTTCTGTGTTATGCAAGAGAATAGTATTTTGTGAGAAGATTGAAACTAATGTGGAACAAATAGACATGAATCTTTTACATTGGGAATGAAAGAACAGCAATTTGTAAATGAAGTTTCCAGAAACTCTGATTCATTGACTGGGAAGGCTTTTATTCAGTTTACACCTTTGCAGAGCACAAAGGTGAAAGTGTACCAGGAGATGTTGGTGAGGTGGAGACTCAGTGCTGCAAAATGTTACATCCTACCCTAATTTTCTTCATTGTAACTTATCCGTGCTTCTACTTGGTTTCACTTCTAAGGAGAGAGGTAATTGTGATGTATTACATATATTTGATATGCATGCAAACTTTTGATTTGAAATATTCTAATAACTATAATAAATATACTATTTATTTCCTCCAGATCCAGAAAATGTGGCGAGGCTATTATGTTCGCAAGTATATCCATAATTTTTGTGCACTGAAGAAATACCTGAAATCTGTTTCTGTGAATAACGAGCTTGTCAGGTAAAGATAAAAGCTGCATGTGGCAAAGCATTCATTTCCTCTTCTTTTATTTGTAAAAAGTTTGTAGCACTAATTAAACTATTTCTTTGAGTGTAAGTTCCCCTCCATTATCAAATATATGTATCTATCAGTCATCATTCTCTTTATTCTGTGCCTATTCATGTTGCATCACATTCTGTTCTCATTTACACTGTTACGAATTCAGAATAATTTCTTTGAATTAATCAGGTGTGCTCTGGGTTTGTACTAGTTTAATAAAAATGGATTTGGCTCTTCACCTATGCTCAGAACTCATAAGGTATTATGCCCTAAGTAGGGTTTGTTGAACTAGATTTTTTTTTCCCAGTATACATAAGATAACCAAAAATTTCTTTTCATAATTTATTTTGAATATGGATTATTGACAATGAATGCAAGGGCAGATTTGGATTTAAGTTTCATGCATGAGCCATACTATGAATATTAATTGGGAAAGATACCAGTGTGGGTGGATACAGTGAAGTAGATTCTTTTCATAGTTAGAGAAGAGAACCAATAGCCTGTCAGATTTCTGTCTAGAACTGTTGTTGCTGTATGTTCTTACTCTATTTCTCCTATCTGTCCATTGTCTTTCCCTGTACTTAAGCTGAAACCTCTCTGAAACAGAGGTAATTATTGCCCTCTGAAATCTGAGTGGATTTCACATCCTGATCCGTGACCATAACTCAGATAACAGTGGAAACAATCAGACAAAATGCTGGGTGGCGATGGTCATTACTCTGTCATTGTAAATGAAAGCTGTTGGACAAAATCCACGCAGTGTTTGCAGTTCAGAACATCTGGGTCAAATCTTTGCTTTCTCAAGCAGAGAAATATAAGGGAGTCTAGCAAACCAATATTTCTGGAAATCTTGTCTAAATGTCAAAGACTTACATAAAGCAGCATATGCAAATTATATATGAAAAAACACAGGATTGTCTAACTTCTTTGTATGCTGGTTATTAATGATATTATTCTTCCGTAGTACAGCTGATGCTACGTCCTCTTTGTCATAACATTGTTTCTTGTGCACTACATTGTTACCTATAATGAATCATATTGATAGCCACCTTCCTCTGATCTCTCATTATTATTCATTTAAGTGTATTCTATGCAGAAAGTTAGGTCACGATTCAGCAAAAACAGACTTAAAAATTCTGTTATATCTTCAACAGTATCTTCTTGACCTGAAATCCTTGAAATGTTCTCTCGTCTTGAAAAGGTAGAATCCTAGGAAGACTAGACCAAGTCTTGGAAAATAAGAGAAGCCATAACTTCTCTGGTTTAAAATCCATATAACTGAATGAACTGCAAAAACATAACCTGCTTCTCTGTTCGTAATCATTCTATCACTCTTCTCCATTCCCTAAACCTGGACCATGGCTCATAACTTGTTACTTAGACTGACCCTTGATGTGTGCCAACAGAAGACGATAGCACGTGGTGTTCCTGCTGCACTGTGAGCATAGATTGGTTGTATTTTATTTCCCCACACCCACAGTAGATCTCTGCTGGGTATACCTAACTTTGGAGGACTACAAAAATATTTGGTTTTCAGTACTTTGACATGTTGATCAAATTCCCTAGTGTTTAGTTTAGGTTATAAAGAGCCATAGAGCCTACGTACTGCATAGGTATTTTAACCAAGAAATGCTTCTGTGTTCTTTAGCAGATAAAATGAGCAGTAGGACTCCAGGTACATCAAAATGTGTCAAAGTTGGTCTGTATGAGCTCCTACCTGGCAGCTGATACACTGATATTTTGCTAATTTGAGTTCTGTCTTCCAGAGTTGACAGAATACATGTCTTTTAGGTGAAAAAAAATCAATCTTTTTGGTAAAAAAAAGTTAAAAATGAAGTTTTGTATTAATTTGGACAAATGGATCTTATTCTTGAAGTTTTAAAAATGCATCAGTTCCCAAGTGCAATCAAGGATCACTGCAGAAATCCCTTACTGGGGTACGTTTGAAAACTAATATCTATATCACCTTCAACATTCTTCTTATGAAATCTAACAGATGTTTAGTGAAGATTAGGTGTAGGCCCTCAGCCAAACAGATTTTTCCTGTCATTGGGCTAAGTTGCTGCCAAATACTTTGGCCCCAAGGTGGCCCACTGTGTTTCTTATGTGTAATATTGAGCCAGGTGGAGGAAAGATTCTCCTCATATTTTCATCAGCCATCACGTTGGCTCTGGACAAGTATAACCTCACTGTTCATAAACATTTTTGCATATAAAAATTGTTGCAACTGTGCACTGTAAAAAACACAAGGAATTGTCAGAAATAGAAGGAATGCTTGTATGAAATGGCTGGGTTTTATTAAAACATCAACATTATGGAAATTTACTTGTTGATGGACAGAGAAACTGATATACTTGTGCACTCAGATTAGACTGTCTTTGAGTGCTTCACATCTCTAGAACACCATAAAGCAACACAATATGGGACATGAAATAATGCACTTTTCTTATTTGTCTTACAGCTATTTTCATCAGAATGTGTGGATTAGTGCTGTGTCAGTGCTAGTAAAGAAACCAGTTTCTCCACAAATAATAATTGAGCAACAGTAAAACAGAGACTGATTTTAAGAACTCCAGAGTGATATAAGCTTCCCCCCCACTCCCCCAAAAAAGGCAAAAGATATTTTTAATTTCAAAAATTTGTTTAAATTGTGTTCTTTCTAGAATTATGATGTAATTCTGAACTGAACTACACTGTACAGTTCTCTGTCCTATCTATTCTAGACTAATGCTGACAGAATTTTTATTTGTTAACACTTATCTAAAATCACGTTGCAATTCTTTATGTCTTTTGGACATCAGAGCCAGGGTTTGTGTTTAATTTTCTCCTCTTTCATTAAGGAGGAGCATATATCAAACCATCCCTCACTCATTTCTAAGAGAAGTTTCAGGGGAAGTTGTTGTGAAACTTTGGACATTCTCTTAAGTTTCTTATAAGAGTACCTTATAAGAGTTATTGACCAAAGCTTATTTCCTCCTCATTCCTCCTTTACCCTAGTTTTTTTTTTTAATAAAGGACACTTGTTGTACTAAGTGGTTTTCTCAACCAGTAGCCACATCTTTACCATTCAGCTTTAATACAAGCCGTCCTTATTTAATAGCTGCCCTCATTTAGTAGCCAGACCTTTATCATTTGTCTTTACTGTGAAAACCCCAGGAGAAAGTAAACTTAATAGAAGCTGCCCCAGTTTAAAGCCATAGAGGGATGTAATTAAGTTTAACAGAAATTGATTTAACAGAAATTGACCTAAAATATAATTAAATAATAATAGTCATATTATGTGTGAGTTTCCACTCACTTAACAGACTGGTTATGGCACTGTTAGACTTAACAGACTTAAAGCACTGTCTTTGTACAAACTGAAGATAACTCCTGGCTTTAGCTCCCAGACTGGCTAAATTCCTCCAGCATTCCTATTACTTCCCACTGCTACAGAACCACTGGGTCTGATGGCTGCTGGTATCCCCAGTAGAGTCCCTATGAGTTAGGTTGAGAAGTGCTTGAAAGAATCCCTTGAGAGATGGAAAAGAACAAATTTGAACCCTAAACTCTGTCTACATAAGGACATACTCAGATTTTTCTTAACATTTGTACAGTTTAGCTTCAGTGTAGTGATGAAATGGGTTCATTAGTCCTGAGTTTTCTTTTTCCCTAAAAGATATAGAAAATTCTTAATGAAGCAAGTAAGAAACTTGTTCTTAAATATTTATTTTACTATATTTTGTTATTTAGATTTTAGTAATGAATCTTCATCTAGATCATCCATTTTTATTTAAGTACCAATATATACTGTACTCTATCTGAATATGGATTAGTTGGATGGTTTCATTTATAAATATATGCATTAAAGTAAATTTCATTACTTCTCAGCGCAGTTAATGTATTTAATTTTAAGGGAAAATACTTTCTTTTGAAACATTCTTAAAGCTGCATTTACCATCTCTAAGAGCTGGCTAAATGGTTACAAGGGGAAATATGCCAAAAGCAATTAGCATAGGCTATAACTCCATATCATGCATTAGAATTTTGTTTTATGTGAAACAGTTTCCAGTCCATGATAAGCAAATGGACACCACTTCACATAAATTAGCATGCAGGTGCCATTATATCCAAAGAATTTATGGATGATGTCAGTTGCCCAACTGTGTGATTAACTTGCAGTTCTTTGCCTAAGGTTATCTACACACTGGCCTTTAAACTATAGTAAAGCAACTTTGCTATGTGTCAGGTGTGCAAGTAGAGATAAGATTTTGGGATGTAGTGTTCCGTTTACTGATGAATGGCACCATTTAAATTTTTCCCTAGGCGCAGAACTGGGCAAAGATAGCAGTATCAGAAAACTAAAAAGCAGTGGCAAAGTACTGGCATTGGGGTTCTTATGTAATCAGGCAGTTCAGCTTTCTTGGCTACTGAATAAACACTGACTTAAAGGTAGCAAACTAAGGCCTGAGTCTACCTTTAATAAGCATCATAGTCTATGTAAACATTGTTGAGTTTATAAATCAGGAATTTCACATGTTTAGAGGATCAACACCAAATTCCTCTTTCCATTGTTGGCATTAGTACTGAGTGGCCCTGGAGAGTGTGGCTTTGATCCAAGTTTGACTAGCTGTTCTATCAGATTTAGTTTCACAGCCATCATGAAAACTTCTAGGTCTTCAAGGCATGTCAGGGAAATAGATAATACAAAGCGATAAAAATCACTTCCTTGGCAATATGTATATTCAGAAATCATTTGTGCAGCTTGTTTTTTTATAATCCTAATGAAGAGTGAAATATAGTACTTACGTGTTGCTGATGATGTAATCCAATGTTTAGTTATTCTGTAAATATGCCTGAGAATGTAGTATAGAAAAAAGATTTTCTGTCTTATTGTTGATCACTAGACCATTACTGAAGTGTATTTTCTTTTAAGATGGCAAGTACTTGTCTTCTTAAAACTTTTGAGGTATAGCTATTTTCCATGGAGTGGGCTTGAAATAAATCATCTCTTGTCATAGTAATATGAAGAGAACTTGCTCAGCCTCCACCTTTTTCTTCCTTTCTGATAAAGATAAGTCCAGGTACTGGCCATTTTCTCAAGTGTCAAAGTGTTTTGAAGAATGTATATATTGTCTTATAATTCAATTAAAATGTTCCTCATCATTGACTGCAGAAGCAATTGATTCTGTAGTCTATTTTCAATTAGTGCCAAAGCCTTTCAGACAGCTCCTTGGAATTCTTGCAACAATAAACCCCTAATTTTTGTAATACTGTTTTTCACTTGATGTTTAATTAACCACTTTATCTTCAACCCATCTTTTTTCACTTGTCTTCAAAGATATGTAGAAGAAATATATTATGCTTTTTAACTTACTTACCTGTAATTTGAATTTTCTGAATGTAAACTTATCCTGTCAGCTTTCTCTGTGAGCAACGGAAATAGAGACAAGTGCCAAGTATGCTTTCTTCTATTTAAATACTAATTTGGAGTGGTAGGTCACATAATTTAAGATATCTGTGTCTCTTCCAGAGGGTTTTAGGCATAATGCTAGATTTCTAGGAATCTTAAAACTATAATCCACTGAGGATCCCAGAGTACTTCTGTAGCCACAAACCTGATGCTGTTAGGATAGGTAAGATATAAAAAATGAGCTTTTGGGGTTGATCATGAAATTAAAATGAAGCATCTAAAGTTATAGAGCAGTCAATGGGCCTGTTTTAACTCCCTGGGAAAGCACTTTCTGAATACAGTGAGGTTAATGTAGGAACCATTATGTTTACACAGTAAGCTGAATTTTCAACACAGATTCAGCTACACGTGCCTCATGAGCCTTATTCTGTCCATGTCTCTCTTGAGCAAGGGATGGAAGCAGTCTTACCATGTTTTTATCTAGTTCTGTGAAAATAGTTGAAGTTTTGCAATAAACACTGTAAGTAACATAAGTAGCTACTTAGACTGAAGTCTTCAATTGCATGAAGGCAATATTTTCTCATATATTTTTATATAGCACTAAACACACCATTAGGATCAACAGATTAAACATAAGGCTTTATTTCACTTGTATCCAAAGAAATTTTTTTGTATCTGAATGTGTAGAAAGAAATCTGAGATCCATGTGTACACTCATTGGACCAAATAGTCTGTGGTGTAGATGATTAGTTTTGATGAAGGTAGAATAAATGATTAGTTTTGCTGAAGGTAGAATAAAACAGGTGCAACAACACAGTATTGTAGAATAACAATAGTTCTATATCTGTGAGCTTGAAGGTACTGTAGTGTCTGGATATATTTTTTTAAATTTTGTTATAAGTCTTTAGAATTACTGACAGCTCATAAAACATCTTCTGTGAACAAAGACTAATCTTAGCCTTTTAAACTGCCTCATAGAGACAGACTTCACAGTCTTCTATTTTGTCTGAAGTAGGATCTTCACTGTAAAATAAGTAGAAGAGGGGAAGAGGTACAGTTTCATTAAGCTCTAACATATCATTGACTGTCAGGTAGGTCTTGTTATGCTGTCCATCCTCATTTAACTATCCCACAAGATCTCTTAATGAAGTTAAGCCCCAAGTTCACTCCAGTAACTCTGTGGCAAGAGTTTGTGCAATGTAACAATTCATCACTTGTCAGGAAGGCACTTTTAGTTTATACATTTAATAAGGGCATCCTCTAGCTTGGTTAATTAGAAGTGAACAGTTTGCATATTTACTAAATGCGGAGTGTCATTGCCACCACGGCCTATTGCCTACATGAATTATTTCTCTATCTGCAATAAACAGCTGGGTAATTATTACTGCCATAATCAGATAAATTCCCTCTGTAAGGCTTTTCTTACATGGCAATTCTTTGAACTCATCCAAAGCTGAACAAAATTTATGAACTCCAGCAGCTAGACCACTTTTTCATAGTGTAGTGTCCCTGTTCCCTATTTCAAGGACATGTAGACTATCATAAATATTGTGTAAATTAGGAGGATAAATATGATTACCTAAAGATTACATATTAATAAACTTGATTTTCAAAATATAATTTTCAGGTTGTAACTGATTACATTATAGCAGTTCTGGTTTATCTAATTGTAGAGACATGACAGGCCATCTATATACAGGCTATATGAGGTTACCAAGCAAGGGCTCTACCACTTGAAGACTAAAGACTCCTGAAGAAGTATATAAATATTTTTCATGTGCCATAGTCACTTCAGCTGTTTAGGTCATTAGAAGTATGACAAATTTTATGTGCCATTTACTCAACTCACTTAGAGCAGTTCTATTGTTATTAAAATAAGGTGATCGTTCTTTTTGTTGTGCTATTTTCAGCTTAATAATGAAGCATAAAATTTAAATGCATTCATTTATGTGTTACGTAAGAAAATTAGATATTTCTTTTATTTGTAGGAGCACTTTATATACAATTATGTACCTAAGTTTGCTCTGTGCTACCCAAGTATTCCAGCTCATATGTGAGTGTATCTGCAGGTACATCAGCGAGTACTTAACTTACACGTATGGATTTTCCAGAACATGCTATAATGCAGCTTATTTTTGAGATCTCCGAAGAAACAAAAAACAAACCAAAAGACATGAATGTTATTTTTCTTAGTTGGCATACAATAGTCTATTTGATCTAGCATCACTATTTTGTTTTAATCATAATGTAAGATACTGTGTCTGAGTGCTGCTAGAAAGTTGCCGGTTACTGTTCCCATACTTCATAACTCTATCAAGTAAGTAGCATTCCTCACAATAAAATGCTCAGAGATAGCAGAATGTAAAGGCCAAACAAAATAAAGTGTTCTTTGACACTGTTCTACCCAGTGAAAGGCTTTTGAGATTAGACTCCCTTTATCATTTCCCATTTATGTCAGAGAAATAGAAACTACAGCAGTAAAGACCTTTAAAATCAGCCACATCACAGTTATTTTTGTTATTGGAAGTGTGGTGACTATGCACTACTGCATTTTTCCAAGTTCGTGATTTAATTTTTGTCTGAGGACGTGAAAGCTTATTGATCTTTCTCTGGCATTTCAGATTTTTTTACTGTGGAAAATTACAGTCCTTTGCTTAATATTGGTGTATACTATAATGTCCCATGAGATATAGAATTGCATGAGATGAAAAGCAGTATACAGTGTCTCATGATCACATTTTTGTCTTGTTTTAAAGGAAAAATGTCCAAAATGGAAAAAAAAAGGGATCAAGAAATTGTCTTAGTTAATTGTTTTTTGATTCTCTAAATCATTATAAATAGACTTTTCTGTTATCTAAGGAGAGTTAAGTCTCTGAAGTGGTCACTCAGAAAAGGAAACAGAAAAACTATTTGTCTTCTATTTTTACAGTCTAGAACAGTAGTGAGTAATTACAAGAAAGTGTCATTTTTTTGTTCTAGTAATAATGAAAACAATGTTATTTGGAATCAGACGATCTAGTCTGACTTCTGATCTATCACCAGTATGATGTCTGCCAATATCAGATTTATAGCAATATCTATAAAAAGCCCATTAAGCTTTGACTGAACAATCTAGTCTTCTAGTCTTACTATCTAAAAGTTAGTAAATACCCTTTTTATTCTAATCCAGGAGTTAGTTATCTTTGGTGTTCCAAGTATGTCCCATATATACCCACTGAAACAGTTTCATTTGACATTTGAACCACTGCTTTTTGTTATATTCAGCTCTACTAGACTGAAAACTGTGCTAGACATAAACAATGGAGATCATTGAAAGATGTTGTCTCTGCTTAAAATAATTTTTGTGACCATTTTGGACAGACCTTCAAATGTCCTTTAAAATACTATAAGCATTAGAACTCAGCACAGTTATAATGACTAGGAAATTTTTAAAAAATCTTTTTTTCCTTCTGTTGTATTGTCAGTTTATGTATTCATTTGTATGAATGCTTTTTATCACATGAAAGATCTTCTTCATGTCTATGAGTCCTGCTTGGAATACCTCCTTTAAAAGCCATAATTCTTCATATTGTGAGCATGACTTTTCTTAAACTGTGAGAAACTTTTACTTATTATTATACCCCTTTCAAATTCCTCAGACTCTTCACCTTGTAGGGATAATTGCAGGAGTCCATTAAGTGGTTTATCCTTGACAGTGAAGCTAAATCCCAGTGTTTTACCTTGAACTTCCCAGTTCCTGCTACCTTCAAACCAAATCAAACAACAAAGTGTTTCAAGAAAGCAACATTTTCCACCTCTCTTCTTCAAGTAGGCTATTCTTTTCTTGTCCAATTAACCAACTGATTGCTAAATGTTTACAGCCTCCTCTAACAAACTGATTTGGTCTTTCAGCTTGTATGACACCCAAAATGATGCAGCACTCATTTGCCTACTTGTGCTTGGTGGTGAGAGGCCTCACAACCATCTATAGCATTGTGCTTGGCCCCTCAGGAAAGGATTTAGTACTCTGACAAGAAGATTATGTGCTTAGGTATAGACAATAGAATATATTTGTTGGATGTACTCTTTAGGCATATATAAGTGGATGTTGAAATCTGTAATTAACTGTAGTCTCATTTATTAGGTAGAACCAAAATTTCAGATAATAGACTTTAATTCTGAGTGTAATTTCTTGCATGGCATGCTAAAAATGCCTGATTTTTTTTTCTGGTGTTGGTTGCTTCAAAGTTTTCGAGACAGTAAGAGAGAAGATTTCTTAACACTTCTGAAAATTGGAATCTAGTTGATATTTTCAGTTTGGCAACGAGCCACTGCTGTGAAATCACATTCTTACAAGTAGCACTGCTGTATTAAAAAAATGTCAGATCTCTCCCAAAATAATTACATTTGCTATGTAATAAAAATATTGTTTTGCTATGTCTTTCAAAATGTTTTATGCTTCGATAAAAATGACATCACATAGATGGTCAAGTGGTAACACCATTCCATGAATATGAAATTGAGAAAACCATGAGGTACCACAAAAATCACTATGAAGTGGTGAGACTTGGAATTGCTGCTCTGCTATACATAATAGGTCGTTACATAAAAGCTCTCCCTGCCTTGCTGTTGTAAAACCTGTTTAATGTGGACAAAGTGTACCATTTTATTTACAAGTGGATGCAGACTTTAATGTGAAAATAAGTGAAAGATGTGAGTTAGTGAGTAGACCTCAGTCAAATTGTTTCATAATACTCTGAGAAGGAAAATCAACTTAGCTGATGACCTTTAGAAGCTATAACGTCATGTTTGCTCTCTAAATCACATAATGTTGAATATTGTAAATGTTGCCAAGTACCATATATTAAAGTAAAAGAAGTACAGATATGTCTACATTGTACTGCACTGCAGCAGAGAGATAACAGTTAGCTTAAATGAATTCATTCTAGTACTGGGAACAGCTTAACTGTAGCAAAACATAGCAGTGAGCTTTCCTCTAGTTATTACTGTGCAGATGGTAGCATATATAGTCTTCTGGGAATTGCAGTGCCAAAAGATAACAGATACTTACGCGTGACATTCTCTAGAAAACTTCCAGTGGTATTTGGCTGTGGTTAGACATCCTCTTTTATATGTTGCAGGAAAAATTAGGAACATGACTGCTCTCTTAGCAGTTTAGCACTGACATTGTGCTAAAAATGACCACTGTTGCTAAACTGCTGTCAGAATAAATTGTGCTGGGGCTTTGTTATCCATTCTGGGCCAGATCGGCTTTGTTACCCTCATATACTAATTTCACTGTTTAAGCTAATCACCAAATACTAATTTCACTATTTAAGCTAATCAATCAGGCTGATTTTTCATGAAGGGGTCAATAGCAAACAGACATTGAGTGAAAACATTTTTCCTGCTGTTAGGTTTTTCAGTATAGACCTGGGGATAAATGAAGCTGAACCAGTATACTTGGATCTGGTTCCTCTGCCAACAGAAGCTTCAGTGTTGAGTTACCCTTATGCCACATCTATAATGTGTGGGGTTTACAGTTTAATTAAACGAAAATAATTAAGCTGAAAAATCATTGTTTAGATTGGACCTTTTACAAAAATTTTTTTTAACTTCACAGCATTTTCTGCTGCCAATGAGGATAAAGTAAATTTGCCTTAAGGATATATATACACAAGGGAATTTGGACCAAGAAGTTTGTATGTTTTGAGAAAATTGAATAATCTTTAGAGATTATATATGACAAAAAATTAGGTTTTTAGTATATGTGAGGAAAAATTCTGTATGAGTTGGTTTTGAAACCTTAATTAGAAGATTCTGTATAATGGATTAGGAAAATACTCTGGTTTTAGTTCTAAGCTGCCTCTGCAATCAGTAGCTTGAAAGGCTGTTGCACTCTCTTGAGTAACTGCGCAGCGGTGGAAATTGGAAGGATAAGAAGGATGCATCAGTCTGTTCTTCCCTATCGTGTGGTACATGCTGTGCCCTGATCTCCTGATCTGCACAAGCTATTCATTCACTGTGTGCCCTTCACCACTATGTTCATCACATTTCCTACGTTGTGTATTGATCACATTGTGGACCTTGACAGTGGGACTGGTGTGTCACGTAATTCCATTGGCACTGTACACTACGTGATTAAGGGAAGATGGACAGACTATGTGCTACTATGCACAAATTATAATGGGATTTTAAGGTGTTATTAATTTCTTCCTGTAAAATTAATAATAATAGGAGATAAAAGGTGTTTTCACATGCCTGCACATTGGCTTTATTTATTTTAGTTTTTTTTATCTTAAGGAGTCGTATTTCCTGTTCACTGCACTGCAATGACATTCACTGCAGAGCAGTAATATTCCTCCAGATCTTGAAGAGAGTGTCATGATTTGTTTGTTGAATGAATTAATATAAACATTCATATTTAAAATTAGTAAGAATTTTGGACATCTATTTGTGGTAGATCTCATAGGCAGTAAGATACCTTGTACCACTAATAATTGACTGCCGCTTTGAGCATCTGTTTAACTGCAACTTGAGATCAAATATTTTGGTCAAAGAATTCCATCAGGATACACACAGGACTATACATCATGGTAGAGAAGAGAAGAGAGTTACAGAGCTGCCCTGTTTTGCTTAGTAAATCTGAAGAGGTTCATGCAAGAAATCAGAGCAATGTTGAGGATGACCAAGCTGTCTGATGGTACATAGCTAACTTAAGTATGTAGTATGTGTGTTCTGTTTAAACTTTGCCTTCAAAGTACAGAGTTCTCTAAACTGTTTTTACATCCTAGGCTGGTCTATAGATATATTTCACTGTTTTCCCAAATTTAATCAGTTAAGTCAAATGATATTATCATGGCAGGTCATATTCCATTCTCACCTACACCAGTGTTATGTAGAATCAAGTGGCATGCAGTGGAATACCAAAATTATCATCTCACTAATTTTATTTTCACTTCTGTATTCTGTATTTGAGAAGGGAGAATGATATATAGTCAGGAAGATTAATAGATTTAGGTTATCTCTTCATATGCTAAGTGCCTACTGCCTCTGCTGCAGGAATTTTATGATTTGGTGTCTGAACTGTTTAAAATCACAATAACTTAATACTTTTTCTGGATGCTGTAGGCAATTATACTAATTATTGGTTTTTACTGGATGTCCTTTCCTTTAGTTAATATAATGATTTTGTAATATTATTTGGCCAAAGGACCACAGAATGCCAGTGGAAATGCGAACAGAATGGAATAGTTTGATAAACTTAATAAACGTAGGTCAGTGTGAATTTGTAAAATGATGCAGTTCTATGCAGAATTATTAAAATCTGTATATTACTGAAATCATCACTTGAAGACCTTTCCAAAAGTGCCAGGAACAATATTATATGTGTATTTTTAACCTTTATACAGACAGCAGGAGCACTGTCAACTGAATTTGCATCTCATAGCAGGAACCAACACCATTGCCTACTGCATAATGAAGTATCAGAATAACAATAAGTTACCTTGTCAGATTAAATTTTTTTATTTTTGAACTATATAGAGCAAATAATTTCATCATTAACAATTCAGTAGCTACTTAACAGATTTGTTACACAAGATCATTTTTAATTGTGGGGTTTGAGCACATATGTTGATAATCCTATGCTTATTTTCAATTACCTGAAACATTTCCTATGACAAGGACAACACACTATGTGTTAGCCAGTATGTTCATGTTTTTAGTGAAAAAATGCATCCTAAACTTGGAGTAGTAAACACTGGTATCCTTCTGATTTGTTTAATAATTTTCAGGCCATGATAAGACACTACATTTGTTAAAATATCCACATATTTCTTCCACAAAGCTATTCCATAAAAATCTGCATGGAAGAAAGTCTGATTGGACTAAGCTTATACGGGAAGCCAGGTTTGTAGGAAGATACAATAGATGCTGTTAATATATTGAGATAAGCTTTCAGATAAAGAAAAGATTATGTGCTAAAATAATTACCCAATTTTTGAGTTATAACATTTTAATAAGCAGTACTATTCCAGCTATGAACCAAGCAGCAGACAGATCGCTTACAAAATAGAACAAGACTATCAAATAACCTAAAACATGTTTTGCATTTACAGACTCTTTTTTTCCTGCAAAATTTATTGAAGCTTTAAATAAACAGGCCAAACAATTTGTCTTCTCCCACTTCACTCTGAACCGGGAAAGGTTCATCCTGAAGCAGATTTGGTCCAGAATCCAGAGTGTCATGCATTACAGCTAGTATTCATAATGTCACAGAGATGATACCCATATATCCCAAGAAAAGATTGCTCAATGAACCTATTATATTTGTGAACAAAGAGAAGGCTGGCAGGACGTGTACAGATTTAATTGAAAAATTGTTTAATTTCATCTGATTTCCTATTGACTTTAATCGAATTTGGATTTATTTTCTCTGGGAAGGCATACATGTAGAAGGTCCGAAGCAAGAAACTTCTCAGTGAACACATTTCCATGTAAGCTATGTGGAACTCGAGCTCCATTTGAAAGGCTAAGTTTATGTCTTTAGTATCACTTATCCTTCTACACATCATTCTGTATGGTAACAGTGAAACCCCTGCACAGTGCATGCCATGTTAGTATTAATCTGCTAATGTGTGAAATAATATATTCGTATGTAATTGCTTTAGATTCTATGCTTTTGTTGCTCCTTTTCAAATGCTTGAAAGTATGGTAAAAGACATGAAAGATTTGGGTTCAAATAGCTTTAAAATCAATCTATATTTATGCTGAAACATCTAAGTTTCCAGTCAAGCAATGTTTGGACTGCTATATACAACTTAGTTTGTACTGCCTCTCAGAAGAGAATCATCTTGGGAGCTATTATCCCTGTAACAGAATTGCCTGCATGTTCTGTACACAGTATAATGCCTGATAGAGATATTTTAGAACTGACAAAATGTGTAGGCTGCAAAAGTATGTTGAAAATTATTTGTAACTGCTTAAAAAATCTCAAACTTTCACATGGATTATTTTACAAGTATTACTGAGGGTATGTGATAATCAGGAATGATCATGATGATCACTGTCTAAAAAGATCGTGAATTACATTGAACTTCAACAAGTATTTTAGACTTCATTTAATTTCAGCAAGTAATGATTATTAATCATTCATTAAAAGCAATCTGGTAAATTCCCATTGACAACAATGAGAAACATTTTGCATCCCATTATTATTGTTTCTGGAATACAAATCTATATCTTTGACATTATTTGTGGGGTTTTATCTCCAGTTGTGTTCGGAATCAAAAAGCCTCCATATTCACTGTTAGGAAGAAGTACCTCAGTATATAAGAACATGAATATACTGTAGTAATAAGTTGATAATTATTTCATCAGTTGTAGAGTTGTAGATAGGGGTACTAAAGCTGAATAGAGGGCTTTGTAATCAAAAAGGAATAGTATTAAATATGTAAATCATGGATCATTCACTTTGATACTGAAGGTAAAGTGGCATAAAACAAACGAACAAAGTTGATACTACATGTATTGTCTATTTATTCATTTGTTTATGATTGATGGATATAGAACAAAGAGTTTCCTAGTGAAAAATGCTTATGTACCTACATGTAGTGACTCTGAAATCTGTACCTTGAGGACAAAGAAAGGTCGCCAATCTCTCCAACTCCTAGTTCTTTGTCAAAAATGGACACAGTTAATGAGGTTTGTTTGGTACAGCACAAATTCTCAGACACAGATAGAGATCCTTTCAATGGAAACAAATTTGTTTGGCTTTACCAGGTTACTTAGCGATTAATAATAGCCTTGAGATGCAGGTCAGAAAGGTCATCGTCCCCGCTTGCCAACACAATCTAAAATGTGCAGCTACTCTGGCTCTGCAGGCTTTGAGGCCCCAGAATGCTATGCATAAAGTAAAACAGGCTATTTTCCAACTTCTTTTTTCATATTAATAAGCAATTTTCAAGAGAAGGGTGGCAAAATGGGGGCCATGCCACTCTAAGTAATTCATTTATTTTGCAATTTAATCTTATGTTGGAAAAAAATTACACTGCTGCAAAAGCATAGCATGGTGATTTTTAAACGTCAGTGTGCTTCATAAGTAACCTTGTATGAAATATTGTATTAGCAGCCTTTAACAGTAAACTGCAACAAAAAATATTTTCAGAGATTCAAAAATACCTATGCATCTTTTCTGATCTGTATTTCCTTTTCATTCTATTTCTCTTTTACAGTTAAAATAAAATGTTTAATTACTTAATACTTTACTTATTTTAATTGATAAATTATTGAAAGATAGCATGAAACAAATAAAAGTTCTACATTGAAACTTGTATTTAAAAATGTGATTTCATAGTGTTCATATTTATAAAGCAATTATTGCTCTTTCACATATTTTGATGAACTAATTTAATGATAATTAAAATATTAAGAGTACGTCTGAGTCACAATCTTAAGAACACTTTCAGAAGCAATATGACTTTTCCATGGGATTATTCATATTAGCAAACTTATCCATGTGCATATTTTGACACAATTTGACCCATGTCCTCACAGTGTCTTATTTGGTACTCATTGAAACAACTGAGCCTATTAATGTGAACCTCTCTAAATAATCTGTTTTGCAGGATTATTTGAATCATCCAGTTATGAGAATAGTATTTTTTTCTTTTTATTTTATCATATATACACATAATAAAAAAAATAAAGACTAGAATTTACTCAATTAACTTTTCAGCAATCAAAATGCTTGATTGAGTATGATTGGTGTCTTTGGAACACAGGTTAATTTGAACTAGCCATTTTGTAATAACAAAAATAACAAATGTTAATCAAACTAACCTTGTTTAACTGGGTCAAAAAATTCTGTACACGTGCACTGTGCACAATAGCACGGAATTTTGTTTCTTATAGCACATTAATTTACTCTACTGTTTGCATAATTTATGGCAAGCCTGGCTCTGAAAAAAAAAAAGCCATTGAGGAGGAAATCTATGCCCATTTTCTGTTCAAGTTTTTCTCTAAACATTCAGTTGAAATCATGAGTTTTCTCCATTCTTTGAAACCTGGTATTATGTATAGTTCCATATGTCTTTTATGATGAAAGGATTTTCTGCAGAGATTCACACATTTAGATGACTCTGTGTGTTTGCACACATCTGTCATGCAGTGCTTCCTGAAGCAGTTTCATTCCTGGTTCTTGTGGTGGCCTGTACAGCTCTCATCAAACCAGAGCAGAAATGACCTGTGCAAGAAGCCCAATACCACAGAAACTCCTTTTAAGGATGATGTATGCATGAAAGGTTCCCATCCAGTTTTCCTCTGTGCCTGCTTTCTCAACCTTACAAAGGGCTCAAGGATCCAGGAGTGAATGTCATCTCTTATCCCATGTCTAGTATCCTCTCTCATTCCATAAAATCTCCCCTGTCTGCAGATCAGGATGTGTTGCAAGGCACTAGCTGAAACATAAGTGAACAACTTTTATTTTGAAACCATTTTAAGGAAAATCATTATATTATAATAGCTTCCACTTAGAGAAATTCAAAGTAAAAAGACACTTAAAGGCAAATAAAAGGACATTTATTAATATTATTTTATCAAGCTGTAAGCAATGTGAACCTATATACTGTTCCTACTTTTGATCACTTTAATCCTGTTTCTTCATAGTTATATCCATGTAGTATCCTACTGCTGTGGAACTGAAAGAACATTTTACATGAAATTTTACATTCCAGTGGTGTCACTATACTGCTAATATATAAGAACAGAACACTGTGAAACTATGAAAGGGTTAAAGTAAATTAGAACACTAGCACATCATTTGTTGTTATAATATAGTTAGCAGACTTATTTTATTACAGGAGTGAACTTCAAGAGTATGCAGAAATGAAGGAAAACGAAGACAAAATGAGAGACCTAGAAAAGAAAGAAAAGGAAAAGAAATACCAAGCCCGAAAGATGCATTACCTCCTTAGCACTGTGCAGGTTGGTAGACCTGTCCCTGACAGCTCATGCAAACCACTTGGGCCCCCAGCCTGACAGAGATAAACTAGCAGGCTGAATGGGACATGACTTGTTGAAAAGATATCACAAAGACACTACTTCGAGTTCAATTTAGTGCCTTTCTATAGGCAAGAGCAGGTACCATGACTATTCTGTGACAGTAGCTCATAGAGGCAGCATCAGCACTGCTGGCAGAAAGAGTCCAAGTCAGCAGTTTGATCTGCCACTGTGATAACACAACATGAAGGGCATAACCTCGCTTTAAAAACTCATTTTGACTGGCTTATTGTTGTGTTGTTGCACTTGTCAAGAACTAACAAGTTATTAAGCTGAGAAGAGATTTCATTTTTTTCCCCCTTTTTTAATTGAGCTAATGCTTGGGTTGGTGCAGTGTTCTGCTTGTTTTTAGGATAGATTGTAAATGTGGGTTTTCAGATAAAGCTTGTCTTGGAACTTCCTGAATCAGCTTATTTAACATGATTGTTTTCACTGAAAAATGCCGCATAAATTTTAAGTATTTATTATTAATTTGCATTGTATCTATATTACTGGTATATTATTCCAAGGTTTCTTATGCAAGCTGCTTTAAACAGGCAGGTAAATATGCTAGTAGATATATCTTACGTAAAATTGATATGACTGGTAAAGCTTGTGGGTTTGCCTTTTTTTTAGTCCCCTTTTGTGAATTTTCATTAAAAAATAAAAGGATTTTGTCTCCATAAGTGTTTGGTGACTGGTTGTTCTTCATACGGATATGGAATTAATGTGAAATTTTAGTATGAATTAAATGCTTGCTTTTTGTAAGTTGTTAATTATAATCTGTGTGTAAGAACTGCTAATTCTAAAGAATGCAGGAAAAATACCATGACGCTTAATGACAAAATATTTAATCTTCCCTTCTGTTTGGAAATCATTTGTGATCTGTCCTGTAGATAGAAATGTGATTTGATTAACTGGATCTCAGTTATGAAAACTCAATATGTAAATCAAGTTTAAGTACTTTTTTTTAAAGCATAGTATAAAATAAGTAAAAAATAACATTAAAAGTTTTCTCAGTGGCTATTAGACAAGGAAGCTAGTTAATGACTGAAATGAGTTCAGTCTAATTTATTTTTCCACGTGTAAAGCTAGGATATTAAGAATAATATGCACAGTATTTTATATTGTTTTAAACTGTAGAAAATTGGGAATTTTTGTTTTGAACAGTACAATTTGTGTAAACAAATTCATAAACATTAATATGCTTACCTGGAGTACAGAAATTATCAGGTTAGAGACATTGAGTGACTTGTGGTCTAATAAATTTAGTAAGCTCAGTTCACCTCTAATGATACAAGCTTAGCAAACTGTAACACTTTTTAAGGCACGGTAAGTAGTTCCTCATTTCAGCCATCCGCCTGGAGGACTGCTGGTAGAGGGCAGCAGTAACTGTTATGTTCTGATGAATTTGGGTTACTAATTTTATATAATTAGAGTTTAGCTAGCAGTGTTTTGCAGAAAAAAAAAGTGTGGTTTTGTTTGCTGAGATGGTTTGTGAAAACTGAGGCTCAGAGCCCACAAAATTTTTTCTTTATCACAGAACTGAGCTCCAAGAACCATCTTCTTTTGCAGGTGGTATTTCAAAACATAAATAAGTGTAAATCAATGCAAAACCTACAGACAGTCTGAAAACCAGCAAAGATATATTTGAAATTAACCACTTACTGCAGTCAAAGTCTGTATTCCACAATTGCACATAGTTGTAGAATATGATATCTTGCTAAGATACAGGGCAAATTATTTCCGTGCAGAATTTACCGGTTTGATGCTCTGTGCCTGACATTTTACTCTCTAAATGTCTGGTCAGTCAGCTGATCTGACTTCAGCTACATCTTGCTGTTTTCAAAGAGTAGTTAATTGGATTACAGAGCAAGGACCATTCACGTCTCAGTAGAAACAGGCAGCAAAAGTCAACACTTTTGAGTGAGTTAAGGAAAACATGTCATTTGTAAGCAGGGCGCATACCAAATGAAAGATGACATTGATGAGCTGGACTTATTGCAGAGTTATGCATTACCTAAATCCCAGTAAATCTGAGAGATGACCTGCTAAAGTTTAGTTCTCCTCCTCTTCCTGCCATATGTAACAAGGTTCAGTGATGGAGCTGAGCCACCCCATGCATCAAGGCTGCAGGTGTTCAGGCAGGTTATATGGACAGCATTACAAAAATCTGTATTTGCATTAATTGTTTCAAATATATCCTATAGTTTGGAGCATTTTTATTTTAATACAGGCAGAAAAGGTGAGAAAAAGATCTTTATTTACTAACAGAAAAGAATTGAGGAGTTGTTGCTCCTCAATTTTTGTAAAGAAAGGCATGTCAAGTTTCGTTCTTCTCTCCCTACAAGCTAGAGCCCACAACATCTCAGAAGTGTGTTTATATATCTATATATCTGTATCTGTATCTTTATCTATATCTATGTCTATATCTTTATCTATAAACAAGGTGTGCCCATTCCTGATTGCTAGCATTGTTTTACTTTCAAGAAGTAAAGCTGAAGAATGTGAGTGTCAGAAGTGTACAGGGGTGTCTGGTATGGATGTAATAGCATGGCCTATGATTAAGTCAATGTTTTGGCCTTTTCATGAAATAACTTGCTATGCAAGAATTTATTCCTTTCATAAACTGCTACCTTTATAAAGAAAAACCACTTTCTGGTTGCTGATTGCAAGAGATTCCGATGTGAAATACAGCAAGAAATAAATCTATGAGGTGGCACCTTTAAGATTTCCAAACCAAATTCAGTTTTAAAAATAAGATTCTCTGTATTTCAGGTTTTAAAATTTTTGTATAACACAATCCTTTTCTTATATGTTTTTTACCTTATCAGTCTGATAAATTTTAACTTTATGATGAACATTAAAAAAATTGTATTTAACAAGTCTTTGTCTTTTTAAATAATATTTCTTATCATTTCCTATTGGTAACACAATTTTTTTTCATTATTTTTACCTGTTTCATCATGAACTGAATTGTGATTTCTTATTGAGACATGAAACTTACAATAATTAAGTTTTTCTTATTAGTCCAAAATCACAGTATGCTATTTCCACTACAGTGGTAACGATCCCTTTTTTTCAAGTTGTCATTAATAAATGAACTACTTATTAAATGTGGTTTTCCATTATAAATATGTTTACCTATGCAGATTATTATTCTATATCCCTGTAGTTCCTCTTTCTGTATTAACAACCTTCACTATAATTGTGTAGGTTCTTACTTCTACTCTTTGTCATACTTTCAAGGCCAACATTTGTAGTAAGGGCCATCCCCTGCCAAGTGCTGACAAATGACCTTTAAAGTCAACTACGGAGGGAAGCACTGAATATATTCATGGCACTTTGTAGAAATGGGGTCAAAGAGCCCACTTGTGTTGAAATACGTGGTTGCATGATTCCAGTCGTTGGTATTTCCAACCTTTCAAGAAATTTTGCAGTTGGTATTTGTCTTAGAATGGTGATTAGTGTCAGGAGTACGACAGTCTAAATTCAGAGATCCAGTATCAAGCTAGAATGCAGACCTGTATTGTTTTTCGTATCTGCTGACAGAGCAAGCAGCAATGCTGAGGTGATTCTGTGAGTGGGAGCAGGTGCATCAGCACCTGCAAGTCCACAGTGGGATGGGGAGCAGAAGCCAGTGGTAACTGAAATACAGAGCAGAAGTTGTGTATGTCTTGTAAAGTACTGAGTTCACGAAAAGAGCCCTATGGAAACACTGTTCCAAGTGCCACAGCTAAAAACGCCTTCTGCTATTACAGTTTGTTCTGTCACTGAGAAAAGGACTGGAAAATCAGCAGAGCAACAGATCTTTTCCCTTTATAGTTTTTTCCTGTATAGCAAACAGTTCTGGGTGAGGTAAAAGAGAGTTTTAATTCTCTTTTCTCCATTTCTTCTGTTTCTAGACAAGTAAACACAATTACTTTTTGTCAGACAAAATAAAAATACAACTAGTCCGGGAAGCCAAATTTCTTTTGGTCTGCAAAAGCCTGAGAACTTTGTCACACAACTGCAGAGCGTATTTGTACATTGTTGATAGTGGGATGTTATACATGCATCAGTTAAACTTATCATTGCTGTGTCGGGTGGACTGAGTCACAGCCTCATTTCTAAACCCGGACCTCCTGCTCTGTGATAAATCGTGCTGAGAGTAGATGAGCTAATACTGATCCTCTCTCCTCCGGGAACTTCTGTTCTATCTGAAAGCTTTAACTATTGAGACCTTAGAAAAATTATTCATGCTCTTATGTGTGTATGTCTACACTGGATTTTTGTATAGCATCTTCTTTCTGTTAGCCCCTGACTAATTAGAAGACCTGATTGAGTCAGACTGAAGACACCTCTGGCCAAGCATCCTATCTTTGACAGTGGCCAACAGCATGGCCTAGGGAAGAGGAATAAAATGGAGCAGTGAGGCAATATAATTACTGTCAAGAATATTCTCTCAGTTTCCAGCAAACAGTAGTTGAAGGACTTGTAGTCCTTAGTTTTGCAGCTTTCTATTTTTGTAATATTTAGATTTTCATTTCTTGCCTCTGTATTCCTTCAATTCCTGCCTCTCTTAATACCCAGAGAAGGAATAACCTAGACAGGGAGAGTGGGTTAAGAGACCTGGCACCAACACTAGCTCTTAGTTATGCTTCCTTGGAAGACCAGGTTCACTCATTCTCCTTGCAGTGTTGTTTTGTTCATGCATGTTCATTTCACAGCTTTGCTGTCTCTGGTATTCTGTCACAGGAGAATATGCAACTGTGGAGTGCCTTATTCTTTCTCCATTCTTTCTGGGGATTGCTTCTTCCACTCCAAGCAACACTGAAGTCCATCACTTTTCAGCCCTCTTTAGCAGGTGACAGTTTTTCCTGATGTCCTTTGGCAGTTTGTGAACAGATACCGCTCATAAGCTCCTGGTAAATCAGAGCTGCAAGGGAAGAAAAAAATCCAGGTGTAACAATAGGCCCTTTTCATTGTAGAAGTTTTAAAAACTATGACATTCCTTTTAGTTAACAAGACATGAGTTCTCTTTTTGGATCATAGTAGTTCAGTTTTCAGTGCCTGCTTGAGTGTGTGTCACCATTGCACGTAGGTATGTGGCTGGTTTTGGCACACATTTATTCCCATTGAAATAATGCTTTGGAAATGATTACTTGTGAGGATATTATAGCTTGTGCTATAAAATAAGAAAGTATTTTGAATGGAACTAGTCTTGACTGAGATGAACCTTTCCAGGGAGACATAAACATGTGAGAAAGTAACCCTTTAATAGATTAGCACTATAGAAAACATTTAAAAAAAGACCAAAAACACCACCTTAAGAATAATGGTCTGTGAGGAGGAAGGAAATGTTTGCTTTGAGTTACTCTCAAGTGACTAACAACAAAAAGTTCTAATGTCAGCAACGAGAATCAAGTTTTTCCATTTTTACTCTCTCTGTGTATCTCCATAAGCAATTCTACTTTAGGTTAATGGGAGCCATTTAGCAAACTTCTCTGGATTCTGCATTAGGTCTTTTGAGTATAAGGGAAGTAAAAACATGCCCCAGTTTTTCATCTTTTGTTTGTAAGACCAGTTATTGTAGAACTCAAAATATCGCTACTATAAATTGTTTCCGTATTTATTCAGCACTTGTCAGTTCCTGGGAAAAAATATTTAAAATTCAAATTCTATTCAGTGCTAAGGTATTTTATTAAATTTTTCCTGTCAACAGAGGTGGCAATTCATAATCATTACACTGACTGCATTTGTTCCCTTTTCACACTACTGGAAATCAGGAGTTAATTCTATTGAAGTTACTGCACTTATTCAGGTCTAAATGTCTAATGTTCTAAGTGAGAAAGAAAAAAGGCCACAAAATCCTTCCTGGAGCAGGTTAATGAATATTCAGGAGACACAACTGATTAATATGCTTCTAACCTAATGTGCTGTCCTGTAAGAACTTGAAAAACAATTGGTCTAAAATGACACTGTTTGACATCCACTCTGTCTCTGGACAGCTGGCAGTTTTATTCTTATAAAGGTGAAGACTCAGTGGATAAAGCCCTAGCCTTTGATCTTCAGATCCACAGTTTAAGAGACAAGGCTGCAAGTTTGGTCATTTGAGCTTAGTCCCGAGTGAACAGTCCACATCACAAAATGATTATACATAATTTGTTACTATTGGCAGTGTCTGTTCAGGAAAGGCCAAGGACTGAGCTAGCATGAAGAATGAATTAGCTCTTACCTTTTACATTTTATTTCCTCCCTCTTTACTGTTGTAATTTTATTATCCTGTCTCTAAAACATTCAGGGGATGAAATTATCATTCATTATAAGTACTGATACTTCCTGAAGATGAACTAAAATAGTCAATTCTTTTTTTATTCTAGGTGCCCCAATCAATGAACATCCCCACCTATCCATGGGTGTTTAATATCTACTCATCACTTCTCTGCCAAGTAGTCAGATTTTTCTGAGTACCTTCCAAAGCTTGTACCGTAAAAAATCTTATTTAAATTACAGAGGAGAGAGTGAGCTTTCTTAGTTCTCAAGCAGGCTTGCATTTGTACATGAAGCACTTCATTCTGCAGTGTTCTCTTTTTATAAAATATAATTTCCAAAGGGTTCACAATTTACATTACATCCTTCTGACAGTACTTGTGACAGGTGTGTTTGATCAGCAAGCTTTCTTGGTGTATTCACTTCCCATTGGAAGCCAGATGTATCGGTCTATACACAGGTATTCACTCTAGGAAAATCATTCAAATCTTGTGCCTCATGGGGCACTGTACACACAATCTCGGTTCACTTGGAAGGGATCTCAGTTCATGTTGCTTAATGTTTCTGTCAGAAAGAAGGACAAAGTAAGGTAAACTGAAAGAAGCCAGTAACTGAGCTGTTTCTGATGCTGAAAGACGTTGTACCTGAATGCCAGCTCTAAATTCCAAAAATGACATGTAAGTGATTTGCACACACAATCAAAAATCTCTAGTTCTCTTAAAATCTGAGTCCAGCTCTTGCCCTTTGGGATAACTAATCACGGGGACACTCAGAACTGTAATTCTGATACTCAACATAGTATCATGGTGATGTAAAAAAGAGGACAACAGCTGAAAGCCAAAATACATCTCCAAAACCTATCTGGCGCACATACTACCAAAATAATTTAGTGACAAAATTTGTGACTTCCATAGATTTTCCAGTTTTGCTCCTATTCTTTTTGATCAGACATTTTTGTTCTCCAAAGCCAAAAATAAGATGGTAAGCATGGTGATTTTCATGCCCAGAAAAGGGTAACTGTGGTTAGAGGATGGAGAAAGTGCTACCTGCTGACACCATAACCTATCTCCTGTGGCTGTGCACCATTTCAGATGTATTTCTTCCCAGTGTCAGTGAACAGAACTCCCTTCCCATTCACTCTTCTCTAAGGTCTCTGCCTAGCTCAAGTGGCAAGTATTTCCAACAGAAATCAATAATTTCTCCTTTTGTCCCACTTCCCAGAAAACATGATATTCACCTCCTATTCCTTAAAGATAGTCAGCAAATGAACTATTAAGCTTTATCTGTGACAGCATTGTAAACTCTATTTTTCCTAAAGGCTGCCTGTTCCAAAATCATTTCAGTTTGTTTGATAACTGGTTAACTGTTCAAAGAAATGAGAGTTTGCACAAAAAATTCATCTCTTATTAGAAAGAGCTTAACACACAATAAAAAATAAAGTCTGAGTGCTGTTTTCTGATTGATCCTATGCAAACTTAGTTTCTAAAGGTGTGTCCATGTAGACATGGCAATATTTCTCTGAGCTTCTTCTAAAAAGCTTGTTACTAGCCATTTCACACAAAGCTTGATATCATAGCATAGTGACATCTCTGTATGTACCATGTATTATAGAGTTGAGCATTTCAGCTTTAGTCATTTAAAAATCCACTAGCTAGAAGGTCCCTGCACTTAAAGTGTCTTTTTCAGCATCTGAATTGCATAATCCCTATTTGTGTGGATTTTTTTCTAGACAACAAACTTTGTGCTCAATTCCTGTGGGTAGGATTAATGGCAGAGTTTAAAGGACAAGCTATGTGATCTATCAAAAAGTGTACATGCTGAGATCTTAGAAAAACATGACCACATTTTGTGTATTACTGTCAATAGGGGTGGCAAAAGGGTTGGATTGCTGCAGGGTCAGAAAACTGGTAAGAATGACTTATATAGTGAATGCTGGCTGTGTGTATGATACAGTAAAAACATTTAAGAAAGAATCTATATTGCAAGGAAATCATAATGCAGTACAACATCAGCTAAATAGTCCACAAAGCCACATTCAGAAACAGTGGAACTCCACTGACATTCTTGGAATAGTTGCTGGTATAAATTTGGTTGATGCATAGTAGTCCATCTGGTATTTAACCAAGTTTGTGTGAGCTGTGGTCTTGCTCAGGTAATTTTTTTCTCCTGTTATATTAGGAGAAGTACCTGCTAAGTAAGAGGTAAGTGGGTAAGAAGGGAGAGGTTAGGAATGGCGTGGGAAAAGTCACGAAGATAAAATACCGTGCATGTCTCAACAGCAAACTTTCCTGTTGATTAAGAAGTGGCACTGATGGTATCCTTGCTTTAATGAGACTTCAAGATGAGTGGTGTACAATTCTTTTGTTTTTCAGCTCTTAGGCAACTGAATAGTATAATAGTAAAGTTCTTTCATTAGCTTGCACTATTTATTCAATAGTCAGTGCTTTTGTTTGTTATCTAATACATACTGTTAATTTGGGAGTTGTGTCTGTCCTGCAAGGGACGTAACGAACACTGTACATCTCCCTCTATCTATTGTTTGCTTTGCTTTCAGTTTTTCCATTTCAACTATCTTTTAGTAAAGTCTTCATCGTTGGGGTTTTTTTCTGATTATGTCACTCTTTTCTACTAATTTCTGACTACCTTTACTAATCAGACAAACATGGTTCTGTTCCCTCATTATTCTTTCCCTTATACAATACTGTGACCACTCATTAAACCTTCCCCTCATTGTTTATTGGTCTCATTGCAGACTGCTTTGTTAAACATTCTGCCACATTCTGAGTTTTTACTCATTGCCTAATCCTATAGGTTTACTAGCAAATTGTTTAATAAATCTGTCACAATATATGTCTGTGAGGGAATACTCACATGTAAGCACAATGCAACATACATAAGACACAAGGAAAAGCAATGAAATGTTACATTGTTTTGGTTGCACCTGTGCATTTTTGAGGAGTAAAACAATCCTCTATTTAGCAATTATATCCTTGACAAAGGAAATCTCCATTTGATTTCCATCTCTACCTTTTACAAAAAGCTTCTCCTATCTTCTGATATGTTGTTGCAGGGAACTTCTGGTGTTACAAATTCAAAGATTCTAAGTGGTGTAATTATAAGGATTTTTTTCAATCCAGTTAGAAAAGAAGTGAACCTCAAGTGGAGTTTTTTTAAAAAGCTAATCTTTTCCATTATGACAATGACAGTGGATGGGATTTTAATTTTAAAGACATAAGTAATATCACATATGTAGGTATGTGTTTTAAGGCTCTGAAAACTTCTCACAAGATAAATAATTTTAGCCTCAAAATAGCTCTGTAAAGGAAGAAAATACTGTCTGTGTGTTTACAGGCAATTATTGAGACACAGAAGAATAAATTCACCTTCGGAGATTATTTTTCAGACTAAGCTCTTTAATTCCCACTTACACAAGGTGGTTATTGAAATAGGTTTCTTTTCAGAGGTTCTTATAATTTGTATATTATAATTTGTATATTATCCCATATTCAGCCTAGCAATTCTTAAAGAGAAAATGATAACAGTAATGGCATTTCCCACTCCTATTTTTAAAATAAAGCCATTCAGCAATTAAGTTGTATTTTTCTGCTTGTTTTGAAATCAGAAGTCAAATGAGAAGACAGTAAGAGAACTTTGAATGTGCTGTCCCTGTGTTGTGTCTTCATCATGAGTATTGTTTCCCATGCCATCGCTCACTCATTCAAGTTATTATCCCTGATCTAGTCAAGTCATCAAGAGCCTGTGTCAGAATTAGATTTGACAGAGTAAGCCTCAGTCAGAGAGACAATCAATAAAAGGTGGATGCTTTTTTGGGATGCCTCTGCATCTGCTGGGCTGCTGTGTTTTGGATATTGTGCCACAATTATTCATGCAGTAAACTGCGATTATGTTTCTCTTTTGTATTGGTGCCTAAATGCCCAAGCAGTTGGTACCTGTTTGGAGACTCAATTACAGTGTTGTTTCCTGCACCTGAACTTAGTGCCTTGCAGGTTTAGAGGTTGGTTTTATGGCCTGTGGCCAGGATACCGGACTTGAATGTTTCCTTAAACCTCATTGTATAGTCCATAAAATTGCTGCCTGGTTTACTTATACAAGTGCATTTAAACTGTGATTGCACTATTATTTTGATATCAAGCAAACATTTCACACATGAAAAGGACTGAACCAAGCTTTACAGTCTGAAGGAAGAATAACAATAATTAATGCTTCTATTACTCTGTTTAAACAGAATATATATTAAGCAGAAGACAGGTAATTAATCCCACTTGAAAGAAAATACGCTACTCATCACTCATTTATGAATTCTTCAGTCTCTCCATAAAAGCAGTATCTCAAAGAAAGGTAAAATATCTTAGGTGCAATAGCAGGCTATGTCCTCCAGTTCTTATTTAGATGAAATTCCTGAGAGTATATTTTTTAGGGATTAGAGGATCAGGCCTGAGGAGCAGCATTAGCTCAGTGAGAACTGAACCTACGTTTATAAAGCTGGCTGACATTTTTCCTGTTGTCAGGCATGGCAAAGAAGTTTTATCTCAAACCAGAATGTTCAACCATACTATGGTATTTTTCCAACATCTGCATAAACTTGACAATGTACTTCTTAATTGTTAATACAAAAATCTGTTCACATTAGTTAAAAAATTGCAGATTGTTGCTAGTAGAATACATTCTATTGTAGCTTAAATATTTTTATGTTTCACATTTGAGTTAATGGATATAGTTTTATTGTACTTGTTGCTAGAACAGTATTTACAGATTTTTTATAGATGTTCTTTCTACAATAAATCTCATATTAAATATTGTCCTTTTATTTTCACTAAATATGAAATAGTCTAACAGTCTGTAAAAAATGAGCTCTTTAGAAATTTAAAATTCCTTTTCTTTTACAGACATGCTTGCATCATTATATAAACACTGATTTCCTTGTGAATCATTAAAGTTTTAAGGTATTTCTTTTCCCTCCTAGAAAAACTGTATCTGGGGATTAACAGGATTGTTCACTGGAATTCATGTGGAAGCATAACTGCAGTAGCTGAGAAATGATCATGTTTCCTTTTAGTTCTCAGCAAGAGTAATTGAATGTTGAATATCTTACTAAACGCTGGACTGTGACAGTGTGTTAACACTCCGACTATCTCCTAACAGCAGGGCAATTATTTGCTGAGTGGGATTTTTATAAATCCCCTGGCAGTAGTATGTCCTGATAATTATGATGAAGTGCACTGGTCAGTGTTGATTCAGCAATCCCATCTCTAGCAAATATTTCATTCACAGCTCTCCTTCATGCTTTTACTTTTACGGCTTTTAAAGATCTCTTACCTCTCCTCTCAGCTTGCCTAGGTTTTTTTACAAATTACAATGGAGCAAGAAAGGATTTTTAAGTTAAGTCCCTATTTTGTTGAAGTCTTTTCTTTCTCATTTAACTCCTCATTAAAAGACCAGAGTGAGCAAGTAGCACTTTATTTAGGTTCTTACTGTGACAACCACTTGCACAAGCTTCCTCCCTCAAAGCTGGTTTTTTCAAGATTGAATGACTATTAAATGAAACATTTATATTGGTGATATATGTTGATTATTTCAGTCTTTCAGAGTGGATATGAAAAATAAAATAGAGCATATCTTTATTATTGCCTACTTAAATTAAAGGAAAAGATGTAAATATATCAGAATACATTTTGTATTGACTTAATGCTTACAATTTATCTTCAGCTCAACTTTGTCAGTTTTTAATTTTACATGTGTGTAATTATTTGCAGCACGGTAGCTATGCTGTATCTTAGAACATATTTGGTTTGCAATGTTTTACATAGACTTTAAAAGCTCAGCCAAGAATTAGGAAAGAAGACTAAGAAATAATTAATTTATAAATAAAAATTGCAGAATCTAAACTGCTCAGGATTTATTGAACCACTTGGGGTCACCGATCTTTTCCGAGGAACTGTCCAACATAATCAACACAGCCTTGTCTTTCCCTTTCTACCTGTACCTTTTTCTTTCCTTTCTTCCTTCCTTCTTTCCTTCTTTCTATTTCTTTTGCTGCTGCCTTACTTCATAGTGTAGCTTTCAAGGCAACTCCTTAATAATTTTTTTCTTTCATTCTGAAAAAATATTAATTTAGACAGAAAGGAAGTTAATTCTTTCTCTGTGTATTGAAATGATAAGAAAAGACAAAAATGGATATTCTTTAGCATTGAGTAAATACAGCATTAGTGGGGGAAACAATTCAGATTATAAAAAACCCCAAATATCTTCTGTGCTAATGTTCATTAAATTAATATTTGTTTCCTTACGTTTTTTTTCTTTCTTTATATGTGACCATTCATTATAAAGATAAGAAAATGATTGGGAGGAAACTAAATGATAGAGTGTTAGAAATGCAAAATGATTCAAAATATTAATGTAATGCTAAGGATGACTGGGTAACAAATGGTACATTTGCCAGTATGCTTGACCTGACACAATTAATATTCCAGGTCATGCTTGGGTTTCCATGATGGAAGGTCTGAGGCAGAGAATTCTAGGGGAAAATATATCTATTGTATAACTCATTTCACTCTCTCTCTCTCTCTTTTTTTTTTAATTTTTTTTTTTATTTTCCCTGACGAGTCAGAACCATAGTCTTAAAAAAAATGTATCTCTGCTTTCACAGCTCATTTGCCATATTCACCACTGGGCCACTATTCACCAGAAGGGTCTGATGTAAGGAGGTCAGTAAGAAGCTATTAGCAGAGTCCCCTCCTGAGATTTCTTTGGTCTTATTGAGGTGGAAGTTAGCATGACAGTACTGCAAATAACCCAGTTGTACGTTTTTTAACAGTTAGCACAGATTTCCCCATAGTGTTTGTCACTTTAGAAAATTGTTCCTGGAAATGAAGTCCTGAAAGTTGGCTTTGACAGAGTCCCTTCTTAGTGTTGAAGAGCATGGGTACAAAAAAATGTGTCATTCTCCCTGCAGAGCAGAGGTACTTTTTGTAATCTATGATGATATTTTGGAATGTTACATATTTTCTTATGGACTAAAAGTGGGGAAAGTATTGAAATCATAGTATGGGGTAACATCCAAGACAGATACTTTTCTACCATTGAAAAAGCAGTATTAAGTGCAATCGTTTTGTAGTTGAGAGAATATTTTATTAAAGTAGGGAAAAATGAAGTAATGCTTTTAACACATTGTACTTGTCTCAAGAAGATATGCAAATGTATTAAGTACCAAAGGCTTTGATCCCCCAAATTCTTAGATTTCTGTAGACTGCCAGCTCCCTGCAGAGGATAGAGTGAATAGGGTATTCATCACCACACTGCACAGTGCAAGAAATTCCAAAAACAAGACTAAAATTTGCAGAGATATTTTAAAAGAAGAATGGAAGCAATTTTTCCAGAGATTGATCTGAACTGGAAAGTAGAATCAAGCTCATCCCCTTGTCTCTCCTATCAAACTTTACCAATTTTAAATCTAGGCCTAACCTTACCACAAACCTTGGGGAATTTAGAGTAAATTAGTATTAATTTTATCTGTCTAGATACTAACTCTGTTGATTGCTCTGCTATGTGTCTTGTTGAATACTTGAACATATACCATTAAAATGTAAAGTAAATAACAAGGATTGCTTCAAAAATCATTATTTAAATATGCACTTTGTAATCAATTTTGACCCAGATCTTACAAGGAGTTTCATCTGTATAAGAAGAAAAACTTTTAAAGTGTCCAGCTGGCCTCCCTAAACTCCAAATCCATTTTTATAGTTGATATAATATCTGTATGCGTTTAACCTGAAGGTATGTAAAAAAAGAGCAACAAAAGATGACTCTTTGTTAAGACACCTTTTCAGCAATAATAATTCAAAAGACCCTGAATCAATGGATTTCCACATCTATTATAGCTAATTTTGGTTTCATTAAAAGTGCTAAAAGCCAATTCTATAAGTGCACCTGGAGATATTCAGTAGCATTTCACTGTGTTTGAACCCTTTATGAACTATAGTTTTTTATTGCTGCCAAACATTTAATCGAAGAAGCACAAAGTAGAATATATACAATATTTTAATAGAGATTGCAAAATGCAATTTCAAAAAGCCATTTTACTCACAGAGAGACTTATACTATCTCTCAGTGTGACTACAAGAAGTGGCCAGATAGCACATCAACTTAAAGTTATTCTTGCATTTAATTCTTCAGAGGAAAAACATTTAAATTATTTCAGATATTATATTTTTCCACTTTGGAGAAAGAAAACGCAAACCTCAAACCTGTGCTATGTAGATTGAAATAATCTAATATTTAAATTTCTTTTCATTACAAAAAATTAAAATATTTCCTCCTCAATTTGCTCTTTAGCTTCTCTATTTTAATTTTTTTTTTAAGAAAAGGCTTAAAAAGGGGTGTGAATTTTGGGTAGATACAGACCTGATCAGGATTTGCTACTGATCAACAAATCCATGCCTGCCAACTTTAGAAAGCTGTTATTATGCCTTAGTGGTTTTTTTCTGGTTCACCGTGATTCTCAGTGATGTGCATGGAGGCATTTTTCTTCTGGAAAACATTTAAATTTTCAGTGCCATTGTCACTTTCTATAAAATATGTGTTTCACAGACATACCATGAGAGCAGTATCTTTCCCCCTAGCTGGGAACCTCTGCACACTTGTGGCATGGCTAGAACACAATCTCCACAGCTGAGTATGGATGGTGTAGGAAGGGGTGGAAAGATGAAGCAGCAATACAATGATCAGTTCAGTGAAATATGTAAAAAATGTAGTTGCAGGCTATTACTTCTCTATTTACTGTCATCAACATAGTGAAGGCAAAAAATTAATTGGTCAGAATGTAGGCAGATCCAAAGGCTGTGGTAGGAGTAATGAGTGAGGAGATAGAATGACCTTGGCATAAAGATTTTGTGTATCTCCAGCAATGGGATCTAATCTGCACGAATCTAATGTATTCCATTTGTATGGCATTTGTATTGGCTGTGGCATTTTATATGTGAGAGAACTTGTGTAACTAGTATATGGTGTGAATGCACTCAATAATTGTGGGAGAGTGCAATGTATTCCAAGACAGCATCTGGAACTTGTCTTTATGTAGCACTTACAGGTCGCCGAGTGCTCACAAGCAAAACTCTACTGGGCTGATAAGAAAATTGCAATATCACAATACACGAAGTACTACAAAAATAATAACAGCATGAGGAGAATCTGTAACATTATGAAATGTTTATGTAAGTAAGAGCCAGGCTTGCAGAACTAAAGATTAAGTTGCAGCTGGACTTTACAGATCATAGAGATGGACCTGGAATTTCACATTGACTCCAGTGATTCTGCTTGCCTGCTGTTTGAAGCATGGATCCCTGCCATTCTAATTTGGCACCCTGAAGAGCTGAAGAAACAACCAGTGGCTGTTTGGCATACATATGTTTCTACCACTTACCTTTCTATTCATGTCCTCTTTCCCATTGTACATTTACACCATCAGTGAAATAGTTTGTACGGTTTGCACTTAAGAGGGGAACATATAACAGAGGACCAAAATAAATTGTCGTTAGACCCATATCACTTAGAGAGTTGAAGAATGTAGTCCATAAAATTTTGAATAGCTCAACAATATTTTGAGTAAGCTACCATCTCTGAATACTTTTGTCTGTTAGACACTATGTTTTATATGTGCCTCATTTAATTGTTTTGACTAAAGAAACGGGAACTTCCCAGTAGGATATGTTAATGAAAAATTCATTAGAGCTAATTGGGGAGTGTTCAATCCTCTCAGCCCCAAGAGTTTATTACTTTATGAGGAGGCTGACACCCTACATAATTTTCTCATAGGTCCTCAGTAGTGTTCCAAAGGAGCAATACAAGATTTTAAACATTTAGTCTTTCCCTTAACTTTCCCTGTGTCTTGAAACCAATTTCTTTTCCTACTACTTTTATTCAAGGTTTATTAGTAATTAGGATAAAAGCAAAGGACAATGTATTTTAACTGAGCAAGTCTACTTTAAAAGTTTTAGTATACCATTGTAGAAAATATAATTATCTTTAAAGCAAGTCAGTATCTTTAAATTAATTTTTGTGTATTTTAATCATATGTTATCTATTTTATAGGAAATTTAGTAGCTTTGTGCAAGATGGAAAAGGAATTCTCATATTTAACAGTTCATAATTAATTCAGTAAACTCACATATGTCTATTTGGGAATTGTTTATATACAGCTAATGAAATCCCTAGATATATGACTATGATTTGGGAACAGTCTGTCACATAATTGTGACTGGCCAGATATTCACAGATTGTTAATGACGTAGATTACTAGAACAAAATTTGAAATATCCATTTTATATTAGTAATTGTTATATTATATTACACTAGTGATACAATTAATGATGTAAAAATAAAAAGAAATGTCAAATTCAGTGACAAATTAACCTTTCCATTTTAGTCACAATTTAGAAATCATTGTGCTAAATTTTTGGTTTTCACGTTTTATGCTATTAAGACTAAACACATTGTAATAGTTATTCAGGAATTTATTGTGGGTATTTTGTTGGGAAAAAAACAATTACTAGGTTTTGGTATTCCATAAATTCTCTTTATTTCTCTTTAACTTATGACTGTTTTACTTTTAAAAGTGCTGCAGGTGCCACTGTCTGACTTTGTTCCTAGTGTATGTAGAAATTTAAATGAGTTGAAGTCAAAAATAATCCCATCGTCTCCTCAGATTCCAGGCATCTACAATTCACCGTTCAGAAAATCCCCAGATCCAATGGAACTGCTGCTACGGAAGTCAAAGCCACTGACCCACAGAAAGCAGCAAGTGAAGAGTCCCTTTGCCTGTGAGCCCCATGACTGGCCAACTTGTAAAAAGCCTCCAGCTTTCATCACAAAACTGCCTCAGCTACCTGCTGACAGACAGAAACCTCAGGTAAAATTTTCCAGTGACTCTGAGGCAGCTTTTGCTCACATCTTTTATCATAGATTATCACAGAATATCTCGAGGTGGATCACCAGGCCTGAAAATCCCTTTTGTGGATTTCTTTTAAAATATAAATCTAGTGCTTGCATTTAAGATATAAAGTCTTTGACACAGATTTGACCTAAAGAAAAAGAAATCTACGTGCTATGTAAAAACAGGGAAATATGATTCTTTATATATTGTTTTTGTCCTTGTGGGAAAAAAGCGTAATTTATGCTGTTTCAAAGGTATGACCTGATATAACTGAGTATCAATATTATGATTCATTATAGCTAGAAATACTGATTTCCAATCTTAAATCAATTTTAAAAGGAGAAATGAAAGGTGATAGGACGAATTAAGCAGTTGTGATAACTTTTTCCTCAGTTTGCAATTGTTTTCTGTATGAAGACTGAGGCATCCTCTCAGTTCAGAATAGTTCCTGCTCAGGATGCCCACTAGGTCTGTGCCAGCTTTAATTGCAAAGATTTCTACATGTTGTTCTCCATCATAGCAAAGTTGCCCAGCTTCCATTCTTAACCATCGTGGTCTCAATTTTAATTTCAGTTGATGTCACTATATGTTGCAGGTAGATTTTTTCCCTTTTTTTTTAAGTAATGGGCATCTTTGAGGTAATACATCAAAGTGAATTGTCTCAAAACATGGCAAAACATCTTTTGCCACCTTATTATCAAAACCTGCTGGGAATGTGACCAATACATATTGCAGAAAAACTTTTGAGATCTTCTCATTCTACACTTGATGACAGTACAATGACATGGAGCTTTTGCCAGTCGGTGCCTGATAACCTTTACTTTTGGGATAGAAATATTCTGTCTTTCCCTCTATTCTGAAGAATTTTTCAGTTTGCCCAATCTGCTGAATCATCTATTTAGCTCACACATACACTTTCTATCTGGTTTCACTTCGAGTGACGCATCATCTTCAGAACCTCTGACACTTTTCCTTTTTGTACTCCATTCTGTATTTAAATTTCCTCATCTGTATCTTGCTTAGAAAGACAATGCTTCTAAATGAGAAGTAGTAGTAACTTCTTGGTAACTTTGAGTGAAGCTATCACTTATCTGCAGAAATGTAACAGCTTGAGCAATAAGCAATGTATGTGTATCTGTAATGGTGTTTTACTCCTCTGAATCAACATCACTCTGTACAATTCTCTGAAAGGAGATTGTAGTCATGTGGGGGTTGGTCTCTTTTTCCAGGCAACCAGTGACAGGACAAGAGGATGTAACATCAAACTGTGCCAGGGGAGGTTCAGGTTGGACAGCAGGAAGGATTTTTTCACTGAAAGGGTGGTCAGGCATTGGAACAGGCTGCCCAGGGAGTTGGTGGAGTCACCATCCTTGGAACGTTCAAGTAAAGATTGCACATGGCACCTAGTGCTATGGTTCAGTTGACAAGGTTGTGTCCGGTCAAAGATTGGACTCTTGGAGGTTTTTTCCAACCTTTATGATTCTATGATTCTAAGAAGATGCAGGCCTCTGAGAACACCTCTGGAGAAACAGAGGTGAGCCCACTGCTTCTAACAGTAAGAATCAACTTCAGGGCAGTTATCCACATTTATCCTTCCCTCCATTTGTTCTCCCTACCTTGACTGCTTGAGCTTCCTGATAGAATGACCTCATTGACTCAGATTAGAATTGAGACAAAGTGTGAGCCAACAAGCAGTTTGGGTGATCAGGGATTTTGGAGTTGACATAAACATGACATTATAGCTTTACCTTCTGGGACCAAGGGAGCTATGACAGTCCTTGAGCAGGATGTGACTGGTTGCATTGTCTCTCAGGAGACAGGAAAGATTTTGCCTTGTGGACATGTTGCAGGAATCAGGCTTTTAAATAAATAAGGAACACACAGTTCTTCCATTGTTAAGGTGCTCTTATAAAACTGGTTTACTGTATACAAGTATCTTACAAGCTTCTGCTTGGATTTGGAATATTTTATAGACCTTTCTAAGTTCAGATGCATGCACAGCAGTCATGCACAGATAGCCTTTTAGAACAAACCAGAAGAGTTCTGTTTATTTTCTGCACCTCAAAGAGGGAATTTACTATATAATACTTTAATCCTTTCAGCACCCTGGGATGTACACTGTGGGGTAAATTTTCAAAGCACAGCGCGTGGATTTAGCTGCCCGACTCTTATTGATGTTAATGGGAGTCACACGGCTAAATCCCTGCACAACGCTTTGACAATTTAGGGTTGTATGTCTAAGAAAAGGACACTGGTTTGAGCTGATGAAACAGCTGGAAATGAAAACCCATCAGAACACATCATCCTGAAAGTTGTCTGGTGAGACAATAAGAAATTTAATTACTAGATATACTTGTGTCCTAGTTCTTTGTGGTAACACTTTTTGGCACCAAGCTTCTTTTTCTAATATCTGTCTGGCTCACTGTGAGCCACTTGTTACTTTCTTTCAGGTGTCTAAAATTTTTATTGCCCATAGGTTTGGATATTTTATATGAGGATGTCAATTATATATGTTTAAAAGAAAAAAAAAATAACTATCTTACAGTTTTCTCTTAAGGAAATGGGTGTTTAGCATTTAATAGGTAACCTCTGTGTGTGTAAGACTGTATTTAAAAGAAAGGTTTTAATGATGCTTATACATAGTTAGATCTATCATTTTTATTACTGAGATAACTAGAATTACAGTTCGATAGAAACACGGATAATGCTAAAATTAGTCGTCTATTCATTAAAAGGCATCAATAACAGAATGCACATTACCATTTAGATTTTTTGCATGCTGTTTTCTGTTGTGGAATAGGGACAGTGAGCAATGCATAATTTCATGCAGATCGTATTTTTTATCATGACCTTCTGATGTTATGGTAAAGTACCAAGAATGCTGATCTGCTAACCTTTATTTGGCAAACCAGTTGGTATCAAGAAGATTTATGCTACTCAGTACAAATTCCAAACTGAGCCTAGAGGTATGTAAGTCTCCTATAGGGTAAAAACTGTTGGTTGACTCCTTCCCTTCCTTTCCTAGCCTGACTTCCCCAGAAAGATTTCCATTTTGAAGCAGGATGCCTGAAATGCTTGCAGCTATTGCCAATTTGAAAACATTTTGAAGCACTGTTCTACCACAGTTTCCAGAAGTCTTAATCTCATAAAATGGAAATAGACACATGGATTTTTAGAGGCCTTCATTTAAGATGCATTCCTGAGGTCCCTATTACTAAGTAAATTTCTTCAAATACATGATTCAGAGGAATGGAAAAATCTTCAGGGAATGTTTAGAATTATCTCAATATTCTAATATGTATACCCTGCTTTCATTAGTGATGACACAGCCTTGTTTTGAAGGACCTTTGCTTAGTTACATCCTTTCCCCGCCTCCTTCTATTAGTAGTTGTAATTTTATTTCAACTGTGGACTGGGGTTTTTTTCTGTATCTAACTCCTAGTTAAGTCTTAGAAATTAAAGATGGAGAAAGCCCCTTGCTTAGATATCTGATTTGGCCCTTATCCTGGAGGAATATGAGTCAATATTTTTCAGTGAAGAAAAAATACAATATTCTGAAAGACTACTTTTAAAAGCAAACGTATTTATCTTGGTATTATTTGGTAGTAGTACTTTTCTATCTTCCTTCCTCCATATATCCACTTAATGCAAACACCTTGTAACAGAATGTTCATTTTTTATTATAAATTTTAAACTTTTTTATAACTTGATCATCATTATATATTACTAGAATACTGTTGACTTGTTTTAATGACCTCTTCCAATATTGATTATTCTCTCATGACTGGTAACACTTTTCATTCTCTTTTTAAAGACTTTTGTGTTCTTTTTAAATGAACATATTTTTAATTCAGACTTAGAAAACAGAATCAAGAAAATACCTACAAGAAGTGTAAATATTATGCTTATTCAGATCTCCAAATCTTGGTGCTGTGCCTTTAAAAAGTAAAGTTTCAATAAAAATCCATTAACTACTTTCAAATATAGCAATCCTCCTGTCCAGCTGTGAAAAGTACTAGATGATACTTATTTGCCATTTGTGTTATTTACGGTCCATGACTTTTATGGTAACTGGTTCCTATTATTGGTTTCTATTAATGTAAAACATAAGTGAACATAAATGAGGCGTGAATCATTTCTTTTTATTAGCCCCACAGTCTTCACTCAGTGCTTGCAGTAACTCCAGCTGTGACTTGTTAGTGATAACCTATTTAAAGAAGGATATCTTTAAGAATAAAGGCTGTGATTAGGATTCTTTGTCTGTTCAGAGTTCCAAAAGGTTTCACTAGTTCATTGCAAGATCAACAATGATGAAAATAAAAATTAATTAGTAATACTTCTAAGTCCAGGGTTGCCATTAAACTGTCTTGAGTGGCACATGGCACTAATTGTATTCCAGGTAAGTTCTTAAGGGTTAATACTAGAAGTGGGACATATAGGATCTGTCACTTCAGCAGCACGGGAGAGGACTTCCTGCTGCTATTTATCCATGTTATAGATACTGATGGTAGATGGTAAATGGTAGATACTGATACAATCGGTTATTAAACAATATGCTCTGGAAAAGAAAGACACGTGCGTATTTTTTAAGAATAACAAAGTTAATGTGAAATTAGACTTTCTTAAAATGGACTGTATGCCTATACTACTGAAGTAATGAGTTTGAATTCTATTAGAAGAATTGTCTCTTAAGTCATGCATTAAGTTCCCTTCCAGGCAGCTTTATAGTTACCTTGAAAAGAGCATGTTCTTTAAGGTTTGTTCTATGCAAAGTAAAATATTTAAGCTTTCTGCTTAAGCAGAATTTAGGTATAGGTCATGCTTGTTTTTTATTTCACCAGTATTGTTTTCTAAGGAAAAATTAAGTTTTCCTGATCAGTTCTAACAATCTATTTTTTAAAATACTAAGTATTTTAGTAGTTAAATAAATTTGGAGTGCACATTTCTCACTCTCTTTGAAGCTTTAGAGTATGTTATCAACCTTTATGTTATTTTTAAGTCTCTACCAAAACAAGCTGCTTTATTTATTTTAGAAGAAGTGTCTTGCTACACTTCCCAAACTTTCTGTGTCCTGTTTCATCGGTGATGTGCCATGAATAAAAGAGGGAAAGAAAAGAACTGTAACCCCCAAATAAAACACTTGTATTATCCCACACCTTTCAGGGGCCTTTCCGCGATCCTGCTGAAGTGTTGTGGCAGCGCTACAAGCCTTTGGAACCAACCCTGCGAGTGGCAGAATCTAGCAATTCACCACCGGCCAAGGCCAGACAGGAAACACTAAGAGAGGAATGGAGAAATCCCATACATGACAATGAGTAAGTTTTTTGGTTTTTCTTATGTTGTTATGAGAGTGTTTTCTTTATTCCATTGCTTTCAGAAAGCTTTCATGCCTGACAAAATGAAGTGTCAAACCTGACAGCTTACTAGAAAACATTTTATGTATATACTTCTAAATTCTGTGTCCTTAGATTATAAACTGTTCAGGGCAGAGACCCTATCTTGTAATTGTCTGACATGTGCCATCCATATCTATGAATCTGTAGAAGAACATGTAATAATAATAATATGTGATGCAACAGATGGCTTTAATGGGAAATAAGAAAACAAATGCAAATTCTGTCTTGCCACATGCACCTTGCCAAGGAAAAAATACTGTTTCAGTCTTCATATTCTGGGAGCTTACTGGTTATGGGAGGAAAAAATGGTGTTGCGTGCCAATGAGACTTGTTTTCTCTCCCAGAACAGTACCACAGCTCACTTGGAAGCGGAGGGAGCATATGTTGCACATTAGAACATGATACAAAAACTGGAATCATCTTTGAAGCAGTTTGATTTCCTAAGCCATAGCATCTGTAATAGTGTCACACAGGCCAGTTCTTTTCCATAAAATCTCAAATAGAGGCATAATCCATCCCAAAAGATTAAGGCTTCTGTCCCAAAAGATTTAAGGCTATTGCCAAAATATTTCCTTTTTTTTTGTTTTTTTTAACACAATGGACTGTTAAACACTGTTTTATCCAATCATAATAAAAGCCTGCTAAGTCACCTTCTCTGGCTTTGTAGTTAACTAGAAAAAGAATTATGTTTTGTCAACCTTTTCCTTGAATTCACTGCTCTTGGCAATCCCTTGGCCCTTCAATACCAGAATTTGGGACAGAAGGGAATCACTTTTCCTCATGAGCAGCCTGTGATCCACTGGTTCACTGGCACATGATGTTTTGCTGTCTTTGATCTGTTTCATGCTTTTTTATCAGCTCCATATTGCTATGTGTCAGCTTCAGGACTGGGACAAGAGTGCCAGAATCAATTGTGTTTATATGGTTTAGCTTCTAGGTTTTTATTGTTGGACCATTTCCCCCAGTTTAATATTAATAGTGTCTTTGAATGAAAATTCTTTTAAAAAACAGTTTTGAAATTAAGAAAGTATTTTAGTTAGACTACTTTTGCACTTTGGGACAATGTTTTTGGTGTTTTTTCTTTCTTTAATTTAGTGAGATATAGCACTTTTTATTCCTTCATACCAAAATCATAACTAAGTTGACTTACAAGTACAAATATACTTCCCTTTTCTATTCCTCTCTGTATCCTTTCATGTATTGGTGTGAGGAGGAAGCAGCTTAACTTTCACATCTCAGCTTACATTTGTGCTTTTTTTCTTTTCATTTTTTTATCTAACTTCTGCTGGTGAAATTTAAAAGAACCTCTATCACTAGGTAGTAATTAATATTTTGCCTCTCATTTAAAGTGTTTTCTTTACTGAATTAGTTGTGATTGATACATTCCAAGTGAGGATAGATGATGTCCTTCATTTATAGGCATGACTACATTGCCCAGTCTTTATTTGATGAAGTTTATCCCAGACATCACTGTGTCAACAGTTTCAGAAGGTCAGGCCTTGTAATAAATATTTCACTGACTCTTCAGTGAGGGAATTGTGAAGATTTGGTCTTGTACAATTTAAATTTGGAGCCTCCAGGTTTGGTAGATATTATTTGATAGAGAGTCTTTATTTAACTTATGGGTAAGGAAGCATTTAGTGCCATCCTTAATGCAATGTGCTAACAATCAATGATTCCAGCTTCATGCACACTAAATGCAGAGTGTGTTACACATTTTCAGGCTGTGATCATTCCATTTGTGCTTCTTATTCAACCAACCATGCAAGGGTCACATCTGTAACCTTGAAAAGGTGATGACAGAGCTGCAGGTCATCACCCGGACTAATGCTCACTAGTAATGCTGCAGCTGCTGTGTGGGATGTTGGTCTCCAGGGAGGAGCCAGCAAAGGGTTACTCAGATTCTACAGTAGTTTTTTCTCAGCAGTGTCTATTATGAATTGACAAATTTCTGTTTCTCACTATGTAATTGTGTACTTTGGGACTTTATTTCTTCCTGGTAGTGCTTCCTATGCTGATTATTCTTCTGTTTTAGAAAATAAGGAGAGAATGAGCAGCAGAAGCATGTGGCATTTGTTGAGAAAGCTTGTGTTTGCGTGAAACGACAAACTGAATCCTTGATATGTATATTTCCAGAATGAGTATTTTGTGGTGTCTCTTAAGACAGAAAGACTGTTGGCGTGTACCTGAAATTTTCAACAACATTCAGAATTCCCACACACCTCTAATTATCAGGATTCTTTAAAGTGATTGTTTACAGGATGATAGGATGAGTGTTGCAAGCTCTGAGAAAGTTCTTGCTTTTGATAAAATGCAGAAAAAATTTGGAAAAGCTGTGAGAGAGTTTGAGGCAGGCAGAAACAGTACAAACCAGAAGAGAATGTACTGTGCTTACTTAACTGCTGGAACTGCTGGAATTTCCTATTCTCTAATGAAAGAGCAACTGGGTAATCCAGCCTAATAAGAATGATACCTTTTTCTCATGTAATTGAAGCTTTTGCTACCTTATTGTGCTATTTTTCATACAAATGAAGTGATTTCCCCCTCCACTTGGATAGGAATGGCAATTGCATTCCTTTGGGATGGCCACTTAATATAGTGTCTAGTTTGAGACACCAACTGCTGGATCCAGCAGATTTAGACAAAGCATAAAAGGTTCTTTCCTCAGTTGCGTGCAGCTGCATGCTGGCCTAATTTTTCAGAGAACAAAAATGTAAATTATTTTCATTAACTTTAATGAAATCTGTCTCATATAATACACCTCATACTTCAAAGTATACTATTAAACATCCTTATGAAGTCAACAAACATCAGAATGAGATGCAGTGTGGTGATAGCAATGGTGAAAGGCTTTGGTTTCCTGATTTTTTGTAGTCTTCTGGTGTGACATCAGAAACATCATCTCAGCTTCTGGCTATGTCTGTGCTCAGTGCTGTGCTGGAGATGCACAGCCTGGTCCTGGTCACACTGGTTCACTCGTGTGCAGCAACGTTTGCACACCCTGCCTCTCCCATGCTGTGCGGATACTGCAGCACCCAGCTCCTCATGGGCTTATTCTCAGCAAGATCTCTGCTTTTCTTTACAAGCAGCTCAGGTGCTACTGTGCTACCCTGTGCTGGGCATGACAGGTACACTTGCAGAGAAATTAGTGACCTAAATAAGCTCTGTACTTGGAGAGCATCGATGTTTATGAGCTGCCTGGTATTAATGGTAAGAAAACTTAAAATGCAAGTTGCTTTAAGATTTAGGATTTTTAAAAATCCTTTGATTTCTAGAGTTATAAAATCTTTTACTGTATTTCTGACTTAGCTGCAGTGAAAATGGCTACTACATTTTATGTCATACAAATACAACACATCTGAAAACTTTTTTCAAATTATACTTAGTTTGTCATATGCTTTGCAACTTCAGCAATTTGCATATTTTCCGGACTGTTATTGTATTATGATAAACAGGGATTATCATATATTTTCAGATAATGTTTTCTTAACAATTCAACTTCTATTTGTAACTCTTCCATTTATTTTAATTACTAGCACAGTGTGCAACATTTATTAATCAGCAGAGTCTTTTTAAGTTAAAATACTAAATTAGCTAACCCCATTAACACAGAATACTCCAAACAAGCAGTAATAGGAGAGGTAGTTACTGTGCAAATCGTATTATACATGCGGGTGCTCTAGGGCACAGTTAAGCATGATTACCCTCTTTTGATCCAGTATTCCTCTGCTTCTTCCAGCTAATTTCCACTGGAAATTTACAAAGTAGAGCCTTCATTTTTCCATCTTAATTTTTCTAATGAAGTTCTGGTACTTTATAACACTGGGGATGCAGATAATAAGTCTGTGTATAATTAAGAAGTTCCGGAATTTGCGGCAGAAGAGATCTCTTTTACTTCCTACAAGTGCTAGGCTGTGCTTTTATTTGCCACTTTACATTATCGCAGACAGGGGTTAAATAAAAATGGCCAGAGGATTTTTAGATTTACTGATGTTACAATCAAAGTGATTGATACTTTTTCAATAAACCGTGTATTTAGTATATTACCAGAAACAATATTTGTACTAATGCACCCAAGTAGGTTTCTCATGGCAAAGATAGTGCACTAAAGATAAGGGGACTAGATATGTTAAGTAAAATATTCCATCTTTATTCTTGTATCTAACACTTTGATTTTAATATACATGCATTATAAACTAAATGTCTGCCCTGCTGCAGTTGTTTTGCTATGGAAAACCATTATGCTTCCTTCTTTGTTCCCCAAGTGAAAAGATACACAATCTTGGATTTGATGAAAAAATTACCTTAGGTTTAATCCAAATTTGAAAGCTTAAAATAAATGTCATTTTTTATTAAAGAAAAAAAAAGAAGATAAAATATTCACAGATTCCTGATAGAGAAGCATGTCTTGTTTGGAGCTAATTGTTCATGGAGTTCTTCAAAGTGAGATAAAATTGTCTTATTTGAATTAAATCAAGACAACAAGGAATTGAATTGCTATTGTATAAAAACACTTTAGATAAAAATTTAACAATGTCATAGAGTTAATATTTTGCTGGCATCTTTTCTACTAAATTACAAAAATGTACAGTACATACAAATATGAAAGTTTGAAAAACCCCATAAGCAGTACTTGGGGTTTTATATTTCTTACTGTGTCCTGGCAGTGCAGCATGTGTGGAAGTCCAGCAGTAGATCTAGCAGTTCTTTCTCAGAAGCCTGGGTATGTTTTGAAGCATTTCTAGGATCAGGATTACCTGCTTGCTCTGGTAGACTGCTGGGATTTTGCCTCTTGGGCAGGTTCGGAGAACACACTGAAGGACCACTCTGTTTTTTGTTGTCATTTAAATGTCAAGAAAAAGTCACTGCCTCTGTCCTGTGTCCTATTGGTAGGTACCATAGAGCACTGGGACACTGCTGCCCAGCAGTCAGTGGTGGACCTGGGAAATTCTCCTTCCTGCCTGTGCTGCTGTGCTCCTCTCGCGCTGTCATAGACACTAGAAACCAGTTCCAGCTGCTGCTTCTGTCATCTCTGTCAATCCAGTTGGAAAACCTTCAGCATTTAAAAGGCCTCTTCCATCCCCTGTCAACATAGTGAGAGAGATTGCAATAAAAGAGACAGAATAGAGGGAAGAAATGGTAGGTGCGGAATGCAGGAACAAAAGTCATGGAGGGGAAGTGTAAACATGTGAGGGGAAAAAGGACTGGAAAGATGAAATTAATAGTTGAGGGGAGGTATAAGACAGGATGAGAGGAGAGATAAAGCAATTTTTATTTTTGCTAGCAACAAATATCTAGTGTGTTTTTGAAATTTAAATACATACCACAAGCAGCTGTCAGGTCCTGGTTTGGCTACTAAGCAAAGGCTTCTAGGTCTTTTTATGCTAATTAGGTTCAGTATAGCAGGGTCCTGGCAGCAGTGCAGCTGGCCTTCACCTTCAGTGACACAGCCAGCCTTGGTCCTGGTCTTTCTCAGGTTTTGTATGAGTAATACTGCCATTTGTAGATTCCCATTTTTGGTTCCAACCCTTTCCCCATTTTGAATGTATTCTTTGGCGTATCTCTCATTCAGGCTGACGTTAAATAATTTTTCATTTTTCAATATATTTTTTTCACCTTCCATTAAATCATCATCTTTTGGGAAGTCTCAGCTTATACTGACTTTGTCTTATAGAGCAATAAAACATCAATACAGAATTTAATTCTTTGATTGGTACTTTTGTCTCTGTCATATTTACTAAAAGCCTTTAAGAGTTTCTGAATTTATACTTAAATCACAAGGAAAAGCTGAAACCTAGATGTAGGAATAATGAGTGAATGTTTTGAAATCTAAACTATTGAAATCTAAACTTGTACAGTTGATAATGGTATCCTACCATTGCCTGAATTTAATTTTCTTCTTCCATCTCTCTCTTCTGTCACTTTCAGAACACATACTGTCATTAATTTTGGGAAAAGCTCTGTGAGGTGTAAACAAAGAGCTATAGAACATAATACCATTACTCAAGTGTTTTGCAGTGCTATTACTTCTTACTATTATTATTGGTTGGGGGGGTGTAATGACTTTTGTATTGCACCCATTAATTTGGTTACCCTACTAAGCACAAAAAATTGTTGTAATTTTTTTAATTACTTAGTCACATAATGAAAATTCTCACTTACTTTAAACAGACACTGAATTTACAAGCATATCATCCTTTCTTGTAGTTAGAGCATCATTACAAGGATCTGCCCCCTGACTCTGAGAGCAGAACTGTAAACAGAAGAAAAAGCTTCTACTTGATACCATTACACCCTATTATATTTTTGTTCTTTCATTTAAATTTTAGTATTTTTCATTGTCCAGTGTTCTTCCTCAAAACTTCATAGTTGATATAAGTTTTTTTCTCAGCCATAGACATACATTCCAAGCTGTATGGCACATATTCCAGCTAATGATCTTAGAGGAGATATATAGCAGAATGCAGATCACTTTTGTGCTAAACTACATGTAGAACATACTGCTAGTTATGCCTCAAAGTGTTAATTTTGGGGGTTTTTTCTGGAATCATAGTAGAACCTACATTACTCTGAGTATTTGTTTGCCAAAAAGACAAAGATTAACAGATCCACAGTAAAATCAAAACCTCTATGCCGAAAATTTTAAAGGGAAAACTAAAATAATTTACTTCTACTTTGCTCAAGATTTTTTTATCATTCTATGTATAAATTTTACAGACATGGTATTCATATTAAATTATGAATGCTATAGCTTAACTAAATTCTGTATATATATGGGCAAATCTCTAAACTGCAAGCCTTGTCTTCTCAGCTACCCAATCCCCTGAGAAAGCCAATTTTCTTTCATGTCTGAACAAAAGAAAAATGTACTATTAAAATGCAATTCAGAAGTGATAAAAACTGCAAGTGGAGCAGCCGGCTCACAGCACCTTCGATGTATTCTCTGGGACACTGGGGCCACATTAATTTTTGTATGTGTGTGATGTCCATCCCATGTGCAAATTAGCATTACAAGTACCCTAATCTGTCTTGTGTGAGGGTGTCCTTTCCCCTGGGTATACACATGCTACTATAGCTTTTTATTATTAAAAACTCTGCTAACTCAGGGTTTTTCTTTCACTAACTTTACATGACATTTGTTTGTGGCACATGATAGAAGAAGTTGATATAGCTGGAAAGAGTCTAAAACAATTTCTTTTTATGAGGTGGAAAGAAAGAAAAATAATTTAAGAAAACACTCAAACAGTTGCTGATAAATCAGTTAGTCAAAATAAATAATTTTCTGCATCTGTATCAGCTGAGAGACAAAGAAAGGTATTTTAATCGTCATCTTTATCAAAATCTTGTTTGCCTAACTCTTATAGGGACTCTGATTCTGAAAAGCTTTCAGCTAGAAGAGGGTCCTAATTAACTACAGTTGCTGTCATGGCAGTTAAAAGCGATGTTTTAGACTTCTGAAGCACATATTTCTAATTCTACTGAATAATATCTTTTCCTGCACTTCTAGAATAAAGAACACATCTTGATTTTTTTCAGAATACCAGCAATGATAAGCTTAATTTCCAATGTTTTATGTTATAGTAACATGTACTTATTTGCTCTCATGACTCTCTTGGAAACTGAAATAGATGGAACTAAGGCACGTTTGTAGGGTTTCTTGCAGATCTTTTAAATATAAGATATTTTTCACCTTCCTCCATACAGTTTGCTGTGGAACCTACCCAGAAAACCTGTGGTTGTCCACGACAGTTAGGGACATCCATCTGAAAAGCCCTTCCAGCAGGCAGCTGGAGCTTTGCTGCTCACTGGCACCATGTAAGCAGCAAGTCCATCATGATTATGACCGAAAATGAAAGAATGTGGCTCAAAAAGATTGCTGATTAGGACATAATTATAACTTAAGAGTAAGGTACACAGTCTGTGAATTCTGAAGAAACAATTTCTCTGTTTTGTGGTTTAGCAATACACGCAAGTTTCTGTTCTGTTAAACGAGAATACGGTTTATTTGGCTTTGGTACCAGATACCAAGGGATGCCTGTCTCCATAGGTGATCTCTATCCTCATGCATGGGCAGTGCCTGCCCCTGACAGCTGGCACAGGCTGCACTGCCTGCTAAGACCTCAGGTGTCAACATGCACATCCCAGCAAAGGGAACCCTGATCATCCTGCACATCCCACCAGTCGTTAGTGCGGATTCAGACAAAGTAATAATCTACTCATGCAAGTGAACCAAGTTAGATCCTTGTGCACGAGGTCTTCATTTTATCCTGTTGAAACTCACTGTCTCTTTGCTCCAAGTTTAATCTGAAAGAAGCTGCAGCAGAAATTGCAGTAATCCTCTCACAATACTGAAGGGGAACATTAAGAAGGTAGTGAAAAATAGCAGGAACATGTGTCCATGTCATCTCCTGCAGCATTGCTATCCGTTATTTACATCAATCCTGTGGCATCTAGGGAAGAGCATAACTGATTTAAAAATATTCTTGAATTTCAGATTTCTGCCATTTTCTTCATATCATAAAACCAATGAGAAGTATGAGCCATTACTTCATAGGTCAGGAAAATATGGCCAAGAAGCTTATGGAACTAAACATTTCAGAGAAGTATATCCTAAGAAGTGGATAGCAGACAAGGTAAGTCACTACAAAAATCAAGGATTTATTTACTTTTTTAGATTGCTGTTTTATTAGAACTAAGTGAATTTCAATATGATCCAGAGATCATGGAACCTAACAGGATTCTTTCTAGCATGTTATAAAATCACGTAGTTAGAGCTGTGATGAGATGTCAGATTTCCTCGACTCTCTGGTAAATTCAATTTGAGGAAATTCAACACCTTCAGTCCTACAAGATCAGGATTTAAGACCCTGATTAAGTAAAGCTTCAGTTGTATGCATTTTGCTAAGTTTCATTCTGTTTGTATTGCCTTTTCTGATTTAAGACAGGTTCTATATTTACTCTTGCGCATTAAGAAAAACCGTCAGGAAATTATAGCATAACCTGATTAAAACAGCACAATATTTTACTGCTTACATTCTTTGGAAAAAATCTTGAAACTAGTGAATAGCTGTTTTTTATTCTAAGATCACCTCATTAAATTGACTGCTTTGTCAGGAGCATCTCATATATTTCTGGTTTTGTAGTGCTGCAAGAGGTAATTTTTTTCAGAACATGAGTTTGGGTAGTGTTTTCATTACTTCTATTTGTATTAGGTATCTTAATCACATTAAAATTTCTGAGTACAAGAAAGATAATGGACTTTGGCTCTGTGCTGCACTCTCTACCAATGTAGTTAGGGGACTGGAGCATCTTATGTAGGAGGAGAGGCTGAGACAGATGGAACACTTCAGTCTGAAGAAGAAAAGGCACCGGGGAGATATTATTAAGGTGCATAAACACCTGATAGGAGTGAAGGAAGAACAGGGAGCCAAACTTCTCTCAGACTCCGTAGTGTCCAGTGACAGGACAAGAGTCAATGAACACAAGTGAAGTGCATGAAATTCCATCTGAACACAAGGAAACACTTTTATTTTCCTTCTTCTTTCTTTTTCTGTGAGGGTGACAGAGGACTGGCACAGGTTGCCCAATGAGGTAGTAGAATCTTATTCTTGGATATACCCGCGCTCTAGGCAACCTGCTCTAGCTGAGAACAGGGGCTGTAGGGGTGAACTCAAGAGGTCTCTTCCTAGCTAAACAATTCTGAGATTTTGTAAGATATGATAAATTACTTCCCTGAAGTCAGTTTGACCTTTGTAAATATACAGCAAGTTCCAAGGCGTCTTAATTTGAGAAGGAACATTTTAAAAAGACTTTTTCCTCACAACTTTAAGCTTTAAAAATGAGCTCAGAGTAAAATTTTGGTATTTCAACATGCATTAATTATATCTCTTTGCAAACAAAACATCAGTAATCAAACAAAAAGGTCTGAATTTGTCTTTCAAAAGTAATAAGTTGAAGATATGACTGGCTGAAGTCCCACAGCATAAGTATGATATATAAAAAGGACCTAAATATCTTATTTCTGGTACTCATCTTGTCCTGCAAAGATTTGGTTTTCCAGTTCTTAGCAGTTCTTGCTCAGGCTCAGATGATGATATCAAAAATCTAAAAATATTTATACTGTATATCATATTACACATATATAAACTACGGGCTTAGCTGAAAAAACCTCACTTTACTTGTGATCTTGGAGAGATATCAGCCTAAATCTCTGGAGGTGAATAGCTGTATACATTAACCCAACACGACACAGAGCCTTCCAACCCCAATTCTAAATCAATATGAAGCTTCCATTAGGAGCTGCTTCCCCCAACAGAGAGATAAGGGGAGAAAAAGGCTATTTATGACATACCTACTGCTTTAATGGGTCATTATTATCAGAAAAAAATCCAAAAAGAACCACAAAACCTTAAGCTCCTCACTGCAATTTAATGGAAAAAGGCCTGTAGGCAGGTGTGAGGTCATACTTTCATAAGTGTTAGATTTGATAGAATTCTCTGTCACTTTCTCATTTCTAAACTCTATGAAAACTTTGAATACAGCAGTGCTATGAACAAAATTATCCTGTTCTAATGAATCACAAGACTAAAGGGCATGTAACAAAATATTAGAAAAAAAAATCGGATTTTAGCTTAACGGTTTGTCTGCTGAACACCACCCTCCTTTGAGTAGCCCATGAGGTTGTATTTCTGTGGATGCAACTTCTATTACAACCTGAATAGCTGATAACACTGCCATGATCTCTATTCAGTTTCTGACAGTCTTATGCTAAACAAATTCAGTGTATTGTTGCTGGTAAGACTGTGTGAGTTCTTCCAAGGAGTCAGTTCAGTGGTCAGTGGATCAGCGACCCCTCTGAGCTTCTGAGGTATTATTTGATGTTAGCTGATACTAGCTGGCTTTTTTTAGTTTTATGTATAAAAAAGTTTCCTTGTGTGTGTGTGCACGAGTATGTCCTAGTTGTATTTTCCTGAGGTTTCATGTGTTTATTACTACGCAATGTAATTCAAGTCACAAAAAGATTAGTATGTAAATTATATAATTACTTTAGAAGCAAAATGAACAACAATGAAAAACATTACCTTGTTACATTTCTTCTGGAAAATGAAAGGGTGTTAGCATAGACTTCCTCTAAACATAATTACCATTTCTATGTGAGGAAAAGTTAATAGTTCTTTTTTTCATCTAGTTATAATCTGAAAACTTTTATCTCACTCCGTTTACATTTCAAAGAAGTTTGAGTTAAGGGAAAAAGTGTTCTGTTCTAATTCTTCATTATAGATAAACAAGGAATGGAAATACTATACCTTTAGTGAAATTGAATCTAGTTAGTTTACTCAGTAAATCAGTATAAAACATAAAAATGCTTCCACATTTTAAGTTTTACATTATATATCTGAATACACTGGAATGCCTTTGATAGAATTTATGTGAGAAGTTTCAATATAAGAAATTTACTGGTGACTAGGAATTTAATATGCAATGATAAGTTCCAATGTAGATGGACAGTCAAGGGATCAAATACACTAACTATAGTCTTTCAGCTGTCAAAACACTCACATATGTTCATATTCCTGAGGCAGAAATGATAGCTTACAGTCTTTAATCTGTATTGGAATTAGTTTGCATATGCATTTTAGAAAACTGACTTTAATGACAGCATTTAATGTTTTCTTATTTGTAAAATTCAGGAAGTGATAGTTTAAGATGTTCCGTTCTGATAGATTCTTCCCTCTGATGCCTTATTATAGGTGAATTACAGTACAACTGAATCACGGTTTCATTATTTGCACAGACATTTTGGCCCTAAACAGGATTTTATTATCTACAAAGCATAAAAATACCCGGGACTGCAAAGAATTAATTTAGAGAACCTAAGCATATTGCACAGAACATAAAGTTGACCTTTACCGTCTACAGCTTTTGGAATGGAGTGGGATGTGGAACACATCGTAGATTTAATGTGGCACAACGCTGTCTGCAGAAACTTGGGTGGGACTGTGACTGCCTGCCCATTGCACCCGATGATTGAATCTGCTGTCACCAGCATCCTGATAATAATGAACATTCAGCTTAACGACCGTGATTATGATTATCATAATTGATGTGCAAGTGCAGTGTGTGGGGATCATTACAGCTGAACTGTACAGCAGAGAAACATGCCTTAGTTATAGATAATTTTACTTTTATGCATTGATTGAGATAAAATATGCCTTTCAAGTTCAACAGGCCAGCTTGATATAATTTTAGCAAGATTTCTACATGTATGAATTGATGTTTATGAGCTTCCTGCAAAACAGTCATTCTAGCTGTTTGTTTTGAATTGTTTCATTCCATTAATAATGAGAAATAATTAAATAATTAGATGTTGTCTAGTGGAAATCACTTACAGGGTAGTGCCAGCGTTAATCAAATATAATTTTCAAATAATTCTGATTATCATGGCCTTGCCTGGGCTAGGAAAAATAGCCCTTGTAATTCACCACCAACACAATTCTGTGTTTGTCCACAATTTTGGTGGAGCAGTAGAAATAGGGCTGTGGTCAACACTGCTGGCATTTTCACACTGTACTGTGTAGCCATTAGAGCAGGCAATAGTTGTTCCATATATAAATTATATCACTTCCATCTTTGTCACCAGAGGCAGAGAATTACAGGCTCAGATTCAGCCAGTGTAGATAAAGGCACAATCAAGAGCTTCAGTCGATTTTGTTAAACAGTGATTGCCTTCAACTGTGATTGCATGAAGCTGCAGAAGTATTTAATTAAATCATGACATATATAACAGATAAACACAAGTATGAGTATATATTTCAAGCCAGAGTTTATATTAAGAATGTTACAGTATAAGTATAATGAAAAGTATATGATTTCATTGCTTTACACTAGGCATAAATTTGGCTCTTTGTCCAAGAACTGACAGATTTTCAATCTGGGTTAATAGAAAAAACAGATGACAAAAAAAATTCTTGTAGAGAGAGAAAGTGATTTTTTTCTGTTTGAAAATTAGTTTTGTCTCTTGTAGGGCCAACACATACAACAGTCATGTCTAGTAAATGATGTCATTACGAGGCAGAATTTGTGATACACTATTTGTGCTTTCCCATCCCTGACTATACTGAAATTTATTTAAATTCCACCTTAACTCTATTTTTCTAACTTTTCAGTGATTTGACTTGAGAATAGGTATAATCAATGTGAAGTTTTAAATTCTTTCTTGCTCAGACTGTGACTTCATTTTTATTAAAGAAATTTGCTTGTTTTCCTCTTAATTAGGAAAAAAGATTATGTAAGAACATTTTGTAGTATGGTGTAATACTGCCTAATGAATGTGCATCTGAACTGTTAGCTTTATTACCTTTTAAAACTTTAAAGGCCATATTTACCAGTGTGCTTTGTGATAGAAGTCACTAATATGCGTGAGAAGAGCTAGCACATATTGTGAATATCAGATTCCTAGTTCCCCAATCCAACCTCAGTGTGTTTTCCTAGGCAATGCAGAGCTTACATAATCTGGCAGCCAGAAGGGAATTATTAGATGAGCTCTAAAAGTTTGCTTGTTCCAGTACCGGTTTCCTCATGAGCCATGTCAGGGATAATAAGAGTTGTTGCCAAAGTGGGATGCACTCCAGCGATCCCCGGCCGATGACATGGCTCCTGCATGGTTACTACTGCTGGCATGACTTGATGTATCTATTCAGATGCTCCAAATAGACCCTTAGTTTCAGTTATCAGCCATCTGCTTCCAACAAAACACCGCTTTCTCTCACTTTCTTTGCTATCCTGAGTTATACACCAAACCAAATCATTTAAATCCAAGGATCCGGTCCTACAACAATACATCCTGTACTATTCACAAGAAGTCTGTCTTTTGTACCCTGCAACATATATTTTCTGCTCTCAGAAGAACTAGTTGGAGTCAGAATGCTGCTGTATCTTCACATGAGAATCAACCAGAGTGATTCCCATACAGGGTGATTCCCACAGCAGCATTACTCTTCAGAGCTGTGAGCTCCTTGGAGGTCAGGTGTTTGGCTACCTGGTTAGATAGTGCAGAAAGAGAGCAGTGTTTCCCAATTTAGTATCACAGAACAACTTAATAAGCAGGTGGGCTCTGAAACTGGGTAGCAAAAAGTATCTTAAAGTCACTTTTGTGACTTCTACTTTCTCTTTTTTTGGGTAAATGTCATAATGTACTGTTGAGAAGGAAAGGTATTAAGGAAAGCGGGAGTGTGCCATGTCCAAAAATGGGAACGCCAAACATTACCTCTCATTCACAGGACTAGAATGAAATATCTCTTATTATAAGATGCACCCATTCAGTCTTCCAGGAAGGGAAATGACAATTCCAAGTATTGACAATTTTTAATGATCTTTCCAGGTTCCTTATGACTGTGTCTTATTTACAGAAATACACTTTGTTATGAAGATCATTTTCAGTGCTCCCACTGGAAAGGTTCTTGAGCTGTATATTGTTTCCTTTGAGAAAATTCTTAAGGTCACCACTGTTGAGTTGCCTTGGAAAAATGTTCTGCTTGATATACAATTATTAATGATTATTAAACATAAGTGAGATTTCAAATTATTTTCTTAGTTGTAGAAAGATAGTAAACACAGTGAAGCAAATTAAAACATGCAAAATGTATCCTTGGCTACTGTTTAACTAAATGCAGAAAAGAATCTGTGGATACCTGGAAGTCTGAAAAAACTTTCTACAGGAGGTTATTGATGAGTTACAGGGTCTGATTTTGAAGGAATGCTACAAAGTAGTGTCTGAGAAGAGTCAAGCTATTCAATTATTTGCATAAGAAGAGATACTCTCACCACTACTCTAATCAAATCCATTCTAGTGGTTATTTGTAAGGGTTTGTGGGCAACTAGTGGAATATTTTATAAAACCTGATTTTCAGTTCTGTAATTTCTCAGCGGGAAAATGCAGTCCCTTGATGATGATCCAAGGCTTTGAAGAATAAATTGATTCGAAAGAGAAAATTAGATGGCACTTATTATACTGTCTAACTAGCAATCCTGTGTCATTTGTCTGTTGGATGATAAATGTCTTGCTTTGCCTATCTTCCTCATTTAATAATGTAACTTGCATCTTAGTGGTATAAAAGAAAACCTTGCTTTTTTAGTAAGAGTTAACTTTAACCAGTATTTCTCTGAGGGAGATGTATGTATGTTTAAGCTTTCTAAATAATACCCATTGTACACATTGCTTAAACATTTTAAAGCCTCTTATTTAATCGGAAACACTTTAGAAATAGAGTATCTTGCCCAATTCCTTCATTATGTGCTTAGAGTACATTACAATAACTTCTGGCACAGCTTTAAACTGGAAAAAAAATCAGTTAATCTAGACACAGTAGATACTGGAGTTACACCTGATTTGTTTTGTTTATATTGGTTTCAGGTGTCGACTATTTGGATATGATTTTGTTTGTTGGAATTCAAAATCCATACGCTAAACTGGGAAATCCATGGCCTGGCCTTTTCATGTCAGTTTTGGATAGGCTGTTCAGTATTCTTGGAATTAAGTAGATTTTTTTATATGTATGTCAAACAATGTATTTAACTCAATTCAATTTGCCACAATATTGAATTTAAAAGGCTATATTTCGAAGTCACTTAAAATTCTTTATGGAACTTATCTGCAAAAGCAAGCTACTTATTATTAGATAATACTCACCGAGACCTTGTTTGTGCTTGTTAAATAGAGTTGAAATTAAAGTAACCAAAAGCTTTTCACAATCCTCTGAGAATTACATGGGCCATACAACTGTTGAAACCTGCAGGTTTGAGAGCTGGTCCTCAGCCCTACCATAATTGAGATATATCCATGGAGTTAGGCTAATTGGCATCAGGTAAGGATCCAGGCCATAATGAACATAATCAATATGTAAATACATGCCATTCAGACAGAATGTTCTAGGAAAAATGGTGTTACCTATTTTCTCAGAAAAATAGACTTTTTTAATCTTGTCTGTAAATGTACATCGCTGGTGTGTTTGCAAAACTGAGGTCTAAGATCAGAGACATGTTTTGATGACTTTCTTGCAACAGATGTACTTAGAACTAGAGACTGTTGCATCTTGAAATGATGTCTGAATTAGAGATTTTGTTACACTGACTCATTATGATTGTATCATTTTATAATTTAAATGCTAATAATATCTATAGGAGTTCTGGAAGAATTCTAAGATATTATGCCAGGTATGAGCCCAAGTTGAAAGCAAAGCTGTAAGTTTGGGGAGGGGTTTGTTTGTTTGTTTGTTTTGATGCTTTCTCCAGAGAGCAAACATACATTATTCTCAGACCTTCAGTGCAGAAAAATGGATTTGAGTAACTTATATTCCTTGAATAGGAAAAACCACAGTAAAAGCTTTGTGCAGTTATGTTGGAGTGAATGAGACATGGAAAGTAGTACAGATTGCTTGTTGTCTTAATGATTTGACATAAGCTTCTACTACTTCTTTCTTTAAAATTTATGTTATGGATCAATTCTGGATTCATTTGCCCCATTTTAAATCACGTTATGATAATCACTTTGGAATACACTTCACTGTTTATTCATTTAATGCAATGAAGAGCTGGCTTCAACATGCCCTTTACAAACTCAGGATAAAAGGATGTTCCACCATGATATACTATATTATTTTTTCTCTTACAGTTTTTGTTGATCTTGGCATAATACTTGTAGGGAAACTGAAAGGCATACCCACATAAGGAATGTTTATATGAGTAGCTGTATTGCCATGTGTTAATGTTCTAGAAAGAAAGGTATGGAATTACTCAGGACTAACCTTTGCACTTCAAATTCAAACTTCACTTCCATATAAATAACCTTACAAGCTTTGATGAGTTAATGTATAGCGATAACCACACTTCAGGTAGAGGGGATAGGGTACAAAGACTGAAGCACACAGTACCAGTTTCACAACTGTATTGGTTTTGTTTCTCATAATGAGACTATTTGAGAAGGAATTTACATTTTGACTGCAATAATAGGAACTAATAATATTCCTGGCTTGTAGCTTTGGGACATGTCAGGGTCTCTCACCTGTAGTCATGTGAAGGAATGGCAGCATATGTGGTAAGTGCTCATCATTACCAACCAAACACCCTGCTCTTTTAAAGAATGACTTGTTAGGTATGAGAGTCTCAAACGTAGGGGGAAAAAAGGAAAAAGAGAAACAATAAACCATTGCATATTAACAGACTTTGTACACTAATGCAAAGCTGCTTGATTGAGCAGTGTAGTGTCAGCCATGTCTTTCTTCTAATGCTAAAAGTAATGCACACAGACAGAGTGACAATCAGAGTACAGCCTCCCATCAGCTGTAATTAATCTTTTAGTTAACAGAGACTAGAAAAGCTTCTCATCAGCCTCTTCTGAAGTCTGAGGCACCCTGTTTTTTGATGTTTGCATTCTGAGTAAAATTGTCCCCACCAGTTCTAACAAATTGAAACACCAGGCTAATTATGGCAGCTAATGAAGTGTGTGGAATGGTCACAGCTTGTCGTGAAACTGTTCCTTCAGCTCAGATTAGAGTTTCATCAATCACTTTTTTAAACTGATCCAGAATTGCTTCTGCCCAGTGCTTGGCATTTTTAATGCTGTTTCTGTAATTGGTTTTTTCCCCAAAGCTTAGGCTATTTTTTGAAATATTACATTCTCAGGACAGGACTTACAAACTCCAGTTTATAAAAAAACATTTCATTATTGCCTCTATCAGCTGATCAAGTGCTAGAAAGCTAATAAAAGAAGCAGAAATATAAAATTTGATATATTGCTTTTAATCCAGCTAAAGGTAGCAATAAAGCATATACACATATATGTATAAGAATCATTATTACTGTGGGCTGGATGTATACTGCAATCTCATGAGACATGGTTTGTGAGCTGGATGGTTCAAATCCTACTGAAAGACCTAAATGAAATGAATGACTTCTTCTTAGCTTATTTCCTAGTGGATTGTGGTCCTCCATATATCACTCAAAGAGTTTGGCATGATTTGTAGTTTTTGCAGATTCCCAAGCCTTTGGCAAAAAGAAGACCAAAATGTGTTGCTATTTAAAGAATTTCCACACTTCAGTTCAAATCTGAAGTCCTCAGAGAAGTATGGGAAACTTTACAGTATAACTTATATTGCTACTACACTGTCAATGAATAAATTAGCATATAAAACATTGTAAAAATTCCCAGTTCCTTTTCATTTATAAGATATAATCATACTCAGCTATACATTGAAAGTTCTGTATAGACATTAAAGGCGTAGCTGTTAAAGTCTCAGGCTAAATTCTTTCCTCAACATGGCCAACAGAGTGTTGAATTTAGTTCAGAAGTTATCCAGCTGAAAAATGAAATAAACTTTTGCTTATGCATTACCATAGAATATCACTGCATAAGTTATTGCATTTAGTAAATACATAACATGTAATCATATGAGAACCAATGCAGCATGGTTTTAGTTTTTTAATTGCTCAGCAATCTATTTTTAAAATTTGTGCTAGTAAGTGTAATCCATGTAATTTTTCTGAACAGTGTTGAATCTGAAACAGTGTTTGGCTATAAATACCAGCTGTTCTTCTCTCCAAAGCATCTAATCAGCAGGTTCGTCAGAACTAACTTCGTGCCAATGCCAAAACAAATCCATGGCACCTGAGTGAGTAATCACTGTAAGTGATGCTATTCCTGAACTGTATCAAAGAACTGGTGGATTTACACAGAAGAAAAAGTGCCATTGAAAACATGACATATAAAGAAGATATGTTATCATATGTGAGTAAAGACAGACAGAAAAATTAGCAATAGGTATTAGTCTAAAAGCTTTTATTCCCTTTTTATTGATTATTGAGAACATTTGTAAGTGCTGGATGGGAGATGAGTAGTTTCTCTGGTGTTAGCCCATCTGCAAAGTAAGCTGCCTGCAAAATGAGAAAATATTCCTGTTTGATCATTTCTGTTGCTTCTGAAGGTAGCTTATATTTCTGGAGGAGGAAAACTGGTTTTCTCTTTAGCTTTCGGCAGTGCTAGGGCACATTGCTGACTCATGTTTAGCCAGTTGCCCACAAGGACCACCAGGTCCTACTCTGCAGAGCTGCTGCCCAGCCTGTCAGCCTCCAACCTGCTTTGCTTCTGGGATGAGTCTGTGCCGGGTGCATTTGTCCATCCCGTGTTTTGTAAGGTTCTGTCAGGCCATTCCTCCAGCCTGTCTGCATCACTCTGAGTGATAGCCCTTGAGTGTCTCCATGGTACCCATTACTTTGATGTAATCCAGGAACCAGAGGAGAGTGCATTCCATCTCCACCTCCAGGTCACTGAGGAAGATATAAAAATAGGCCCCAAGACAGCACCTGAGGAAATACGTTGGTACCCAGGTTCCAGTTAGAGGAGAAGCCATTCATTGCTACCCTTTGGACCTGAGACTCCAGGCAGCTATTACATCTATTAGTCTGCACATCTAGACTATAATTTGCCAACTTGGTTAAAAGGATTCTCTGCAAGATTGTGTTGAAAGCCTTGTTAAAGCTCAGCCAGACAGCAGCATCCCCAGTTCTCCTTTAATCTACATATCTAGTCATTCCATCACAGAAAGCAATCAGGTTAGAAAATGTCATCCAGAACCATGTGAAACCAGATAAAATCTAACTGGAGTACTGGTTTTGCTGCATATCAGAAGCCTAATAAGACAAAAAATACTTTCACTTGAGGATTTAAACTCTGAATTTTTCCTCATTAACTCCTGGTGGCATGATTTTGGCAAGTTAGAGAGTTGCAACTTGATCTTGGCAGGTTAAACATTTTCTGGCTTTAGTCTAGCAGGTTAAAAGTGGTTCTGAGTTTATTTTGACAGTGAGCACTTGGCACTGGCTTATTTTCAGCTGGAAAGAGAATGTAGTAGTTGAACAGATTAGACAATGAAGGAGGCAGCTTACAAATGGCATAAGTCAAGATGTCTATCCCTAAGTGCAGTAGTTTCTAATGCAAGTCCTGTTGCTAGCAGTGTGTGTGTGATGGGCGGGACAAGTTGGTTTAAAAACACAAGCACTGTGGTAAAAATATGTCCTTTACTTTTTTTCATCAGATGCTTTTTAAGTCTGTGTTTTTCTGTATACACGAATGCAGTGTTAGGCATAGCTCCACCTCAGATTTAATAACTTCTTTAAAGGGTTATATATTTCTCATTAGAGTGTTTTCATTCTTGACAATATTATTTATACATCTTAAGTAGATTAAGGTGGACTCCTACTCCCTTCTTCAAAAATATTTTGTTAAAATACACTCTAAGAGGTAGACATTTGCATGACAATAGCAAATAAACATCTCTTGGGATTCTGAATACTTACTGAACTATTTCAACTGCACATTTGTTTTTTAGCCCAGATTCAGTAAAGTTCAAGGGTATCCAAGTATGAAATAGCTTGCGGAGAAATTCACATTGGTTTCTTAATTTAATTTACTTGTAAAAAAAAGGCTACATAGTTGAAAAATAGAGTATTATCTTTGGCAATTTTGGTTCATATACAGACGTTCAGAGTAGAATTTGGGTGATGTTTCATAACATTGCGTAAAGTATGGTACAGCATGCACTGTAACTTTGTGTGGCAAACTATACTTGTAATATTGATACTGACTCTGAACAGGTCTAAAAGTACCTGAAAAGTGTCTATATCAAGGTGACGACTTCTTCTTCAGTAGATTAGCCTTACACACGTAAAGAAATTAATTAACTGAACGGTTATTTATAAGGGAGAATGTATTTCTTCCTAAAGCATTGCAAAACTAGTCCATGTTTGAGAGGACGGGCTAGACAGTGCCTGGCTTGCAGATCATTAATAAATGGAATAAATGAATGTAGAGGGTATACAGCTGGGAATTCCACCCTTCCTTCCCCTTGGGCAACCACAATGACTGCAGGGTACTAAGTAAATGTAACAAATGCAAATTTGGACCACAAATCTTCATTGCTGGTTATATTACACATGACAAAAAGGACAGCCTAGTTTCAGATCCCAGGTTAATTTTACAGAGGCAATACTTACAGGAAAAAGTAATTTACTGGACCAAATCCTTCCCCTTTTTTTCCTTTGTCCTTTCTTGCACAAAACTTCCATCAAAGCCCAAAGATAATTTGCCTTTGCTTGTGAGAAAGGACAGTAAGGGTTGACACATTTGTAATCCTTAATGAACAGGGCGATTGCAGAATATCTTACTCGTTTAGGAATAGTTGTGCTTTCCTTGTACAATGGCTCAAACTATTGCATTCTGAAGAGCATCATTATTTTCTGTCATGTCATAGCTTAATTTGTGCAGCTATGAAAGGAGATACGCTTTTGTTCTTTTGTCCAAACTGCTTCTAATCGTGCAAGAGCTAAAGTAGGGTCTTTTCAAGCCTAGAACACATCCTCTTCTACCTTGTGCAGATGAGGACAAGAAGTTTTAGAGCTTGATTTTTGTCAGTTCTCTCCAACTATCTCCAAAGCAGAAATTAGCACAATTTAGCTGCTGAGCTGAGGAAGGAAACTTTGGTGAGCACAGATTAGTAGCAGAATACTTCCTTCTCCAAATACTCCAGAAAGGGAGGAATGGAGTTATAATTTCCGTGTTAGGCTGTCCCAGGGGAGCACACATGGCTGTGCTGCTCATACTTGACACGTCACACAGAAAGTATCTAAACCTATGTGATTATCAAGTCAGTGGTTTTTCAAACTCATGATCAACCATTAGAAATCTTTCTCATAATTTCTAGCAAGCACTTTTTGAGTTTGGCTTCCTCATTTTTAATTCATAAAAGATAAAGCATGTAAGAGTCAGTGATAGTTATAAATATCCATGAAAAATTAAGTGTAAAAATAATGAAATGTTTGTTACATAAATTAAGTAGCAATTAATGTTTTCTCTTTCTGTCTGGAAGATATGATATTAAAATAGTGTTGTTAAATTTCCTACTGTGAACATAATTTCCTGATTCTTTTTTACAACACATTATCATAATGTCAATAAAAGACTAAAACTGACAAATAGAAAAAAACTTGCCTGATGTAAGCATAACACAGAATGTTATAAAGTTGCCTTTTATGATGGCTATACAATATCATTTTATTTTAAGATCTAACAGCAAGTTGATTCAAAGGGTAAGACTTACAAAGCCATTAAAGCAAGTAGAAAATTGCCTTCTACCATAGTCACCCAGTCTTTTTAAATCAAAGAGTTTTATTGTTGGTAGTGATGTTTGCATTTGCAGGAGGTAATTAGGGAATGAGTTAGACATCACACTCAGAGCCCTCAAGCTTGTCAACAAGAACCATAAACTTCACTTGAAAAAAAAGAAAAGTCAGTTTAGAAGGCAAATTGCAGAGAATAGAGGGGAACAGGATCATAACATTTTGAATCAGTTTGACCTCTGATGTGTCTATCCACAATATGGAGAAGCTCATAAAATATCCTGTGCTTCCATGAAAACTTTATTGCTTCTACCAGAAAGAACAAAATGTTGAGGTTTTTGATTCAGTAGCAGTAGTAGACAGTTGGAGGAGGAGGTAGATGTTGGTTCCTTCTCCTCCTCTGCATCGTGCTGGTAAGCTGAATAGGGAAAGGTGCAATTCTAACCCCTTCATCACAGCAGTGGTCGCTTGTCAACTGTGGGGCAGGGAACTCCTATTAGGCACGCTTTTCCCTGGAAGTCAATACCTCTGTGCTGACACAATGAGATCCAGTCCCTGAGGCATGATCCAGGCTTTTGTTATTATCTCTTATTTGAAGGGGCTGGTTGACCCAATTGGTTAACACATTAGCTTTTCAATTTTATAGCCTGAAGTCGTGGAAGACCTCTTCCTAGGTTTTGGTTTTTTTCTCCACGGCAGAAAGTAAAATTGGCAGTCTGTGCCCACCAGCCACAAAAACAGAGTTATGCCAAACAACTGTGTCCTGAACTTTATGGCTAATTAGCTGTTGAAGCTATGCCCAAGAAATAGGTTCTGTTGCCCATGGGAAGAAGTGTTAAGCCGTTATTAATGTCCCAGCTCATATCTCTTAGTAAGTCCTATGAGCAGTGCTGCTTAAATAGACTAAATGTACAACAGGGAATTAAAAATTATAGTACCCCTTTCACTGACTGAAATATTGTAAACTTGTTACACCGGGGCCAAGATTGGTGTCAATGTACTTTGTGTGAAAAGTGCAATAGAAGCATTAGTATTTGACAGCCCTGGTTGAAATAAGTGAAATTAATGGAGCTCTTTTCATATACGACAAGGCCATGGCACCCCTTTCATGCTGCTTACAGACAGAGAAAAGTCAATACTTTTTTATTACTTGATGCTGACCTACATTTTGCACTACAAGTGCCAGGCCCACTAATTGGTTTCAGTTGTGAGAAAAGTTTGCCCCAAAGAAACACTGGAGCAGATAAATCAATCTTTTTTAGGGTAGCTTAGTGGGTTTTGAGCACTTGAAATGACATTTGTGTTGTATTGACAGAATGGGTTGTTACACTCATTTTGTCATGTCAGAAGGCCCTGTACTAGTTGGAAGTATTGTTAACCAGTATTGATAAATTTTCTGAGAATAAAAGTTAGCTGGATCAACATTTTACTTGTGTAACAGCTTGCTGTTTCTGGTTTGCTTCCTTGTTAGAGACCTCTGTGGCTATTAACAGGTCAGGAGGCTTACTATGACAGCTCAATTTAAAACTCTAATTCTACTATTACAAGAAGTAGGATCATAGAAAACACTTAAATATGACCACTTAGTGTTAAACAGGTGGGGTTGTGGACTACAGCTGTGCAGTGACACTTGGCAGTACTGCCTGGTTTCCAAAGGAGCTGTGCACATGGGATGTCTCCTGGCTTTGTGGGAAAGCAAGATTGCTCAGTGGCTTACCCTACCCTAGGAACATACCTGCTGCAGGCACATTTGTGCAGAATTTCCCACTGCATCCTCTGAAGTCTTGGTGCGTATTTGTGGATATTGGTTTCAAAGTATTGTTTCCTGGTTTTACTACTCAGCAGCATGAAGATAGAATTATGATTCCAGCAGCTGTGCTCATTTTTCAGTTATTCCTTCTGCCAGTAGTTCTTAACAGAATTTGCATTCAGAATAGGTGTTCTATATAGAGAAGAACAGAAGAGACCTAATGTCACTATAGGAGCAACAGATACAATTCCAGCACTATGAAAGAGTCTTTCTGAGATCCAAACTTTTCATGGATTGTTTACCTTTTCACAGCACATGGTGCCATGGTTGCCATAATGCATTTATACACTGTCTTTAGTATTTTTAGATGGACTCAGAAGAGGACTCGCTGCTCTGCGTATCTGCTATAGATGGAATGCTTTACATTACAGAGAATACTTTTCATTATACAATTTATATTTGAAACTTCTGCACGTGTTGCTTCTACTCACCTATGAAGGAAATCTATATTTGTACAATCTAACACAACTTTAATCTCCATTTATGCAACCAAATCCCTACTTATTCAGCAAACCCAAATTTTGTCATTACAGAGGAAGGAAAGACGATGCTGTACTATAAATCAGATAACGTGAGTTTATTGTATGCTTGTTGTTCCAAGTTTATCACATGCTTAACAGCTTCATAATTATTATGGACTTGAGAGATTTGATATACGAAATTACCTGAAGTGTGTGTGCAGGAGCTGAGAATAAATGGTAATAATAGTGCTCTCTGGCCTTAAAATCTGTGAGTAGATTTGCTACTGCTGTTTGTCTATTCTTGCTTTGGTCTGAGGCAGCTGACTTTCTGCTTCATTAAATTTCCAAAAAGATACTCAATTGTAATTTCTATCTCATGTTGAACTACATTTTTATATTACAGGATATTATACAGTACTCTCAAAATTACTTGGAAAGAAACACTGTTAGTACAAATTTGTTTCTAGAATATCACAGAAGGCAGTTTCAAAGGCCTCCAAACCAATGTGAAAGTCTACAAGGTCTTGTTCATTTGCCAGCATTTGTACGTGATCTGTATTTATGTAAGTCTGCATAGTCAGATGAAAAATGTCTTTGGAATTTGCTTTAATAACATTCCAAATATAGACTATGTAACCATTTGGCAAGTCTAATCTATGACATCAGAGTGCTGATTGAGACAAATCTTTGGTGGCTTTATGCCACCTTTTTTGACTCCATTGTTTCGAACTGATGAGCTCACAAGCTCAAGTAGTCAAATATATTGAAAGGCTCCATAGGTCTTTTTAAGCTCTGTCAGTTGAACTTGAGTCACTTACAGTTTAATAGAGTGAAAGGACCCAAAGCTGGGCAAGTTTAAAAAGGAAGTGTTATATTAACTTTGTTTGGGAATTTAAAAGTAGGTCTCATTGCTGGGAATTACAGGTCTCCGATGCTGAGAATTATATGGCATGGTTTAAAAAATGCATTGTGGAAAAATTCCATAAAGCTCAGCTCCATGCTCCTGTGATCCCGAGAGTGCAAAACTATAGGGTCAAACTCACCAATATGTGTAAACTCGTATTTGTAAGCTTGTTCATTCCAGCTACCAACAGTGAGGAACTGAAGGTGAAACTAATTTTGAAGAAGCCTTTTTTGCTCCACTCACAACCTAGGTTCTTCAAAAGGATTATTTACATAACTTCATAACTTCTATGCTATGTAGCAAACAGCTTAAATTCAAGATGATTCCTATCAGAATCAATGAGCAGTGCATTGCTGTGCTTCCCTGCATGTTTTGAGTTGTCATTTCACCATCACATTAGATGGACATGAGAACCTGGCTTCCAATTCCTTTCCCTTTATGCTGCTACAATGGTACAGTGACACAGACTCTCTTCAGTTCTGTGAGATCTCTTCAGATCTTGCAAGGCCAGGTGGTGTTTTCAGGCCTTACTTTATCTCTCTGTTTAAATCTGGTTAAAATCTTTATCTTCAAATACAGAAACAACAGAAACAAGATCTTTTTCCTAAAAAGATATTTATATTTTATATTCATTCAATGCAACATTTATCTAGTATACATTCTAAACTTCTTTAATTAATGTAACTCTAAAGCCAGCATGCTTTTATTTATCCATCAGACTCTGCAATGTTTCCTAAATGTGGTCAAACATAACTGCTGTCGTCGTCATAATCAGAGCCAGTTGTTTAAATGCTCAGTTGTGAGTATCTAGTGGAATAGTTTTAAATAACAAGATAAACAGTACAGCTGCCAAACCAAAGTAATCTTACACTGAGGGGGCGTGTGGCACAGAAAATTTCCTCTTTGTCATTTTGATTTGAGTTTGAGGCTGGACCTGGGCTTAGTTCCAGCTCAAAAACACTGTTCACTTCAAAGGCTCCTAAATCGTCCCAAGGAGCTAATTTTGGCAGCCAATTGTTTTTGTTTGGCCAGGAATCCTAATAGCAAAAGCCGTCTGCTCCAGCAAATGAAGATCTCTGCAATGCTCAGGCTTCTCGTTCCTGATTTTATCCTGATATGGGGGGTGCACAGGTTTCATTGGTTTCCCTGTCTCACCCAAAGTTCACCACTTGTTAAACTGTCCACAATTTGTTAAGCTGTACCTGACTGTCCTGCATGTTAATTAATAAGATACTTTCTATTTTAAAAATAATGGATACTGTGTTCTGCTCTGAATTACTGCTTAATGCTAAATTATTGCTGGATTATCTGCTTGCTTTCTCAGCAACTAGAGCTGGTTTGTTGATTTTTCCATTGCCATGAAGAGAATTAGTATGGTTAATTTACTGAATTAAATGTAACTAGCTTCACTTTAGGAGGAAACCATTTGCAGTTGTGTTGGAGATACTATAATATTTATTACAATAATTATATGGACAACTTTTCCTGTGGTAAGAAGGTGCTTGTGATGCCGAACAGACACTGAAAATTAGAATATTGTGCCATTCTTAAAGGTTAATATGAAAATAAGCAAATAGGCTGTTTCTGTTGAATAAGAAATTGGCCGGTACAAGGCATAGAGAAAGATTAAAAAGTAAATCTTGTGCATCATTTAAGAATGGAATAGTACTCACTCTCACACCACACACAGATTATTTACTTTTGAATGTATATCTGCCTTGCTATTTTAAGATTTATGCACCAGAATTTTGGAGGAATTGTAGTAAACAAATTTAAGTATGAGATGTAAGAAATGATATGGCCACAGTCTGGCAATGTGCAATGCAGATAAAACACAGGCGGGCCCAGTCAGTGTTTGCATGAAGCTTACTGGAAGTCAGAGGTGCTCTGTTTATAGAGGTGCAGCTGAACCGTTGTTTGTGAAGTAGCTAAATCCAAATTGTCCAGGGAGTGATAATTCTGTTTCATGTCAATAATAAAAAAAAAGCTTTTATTCTCTTTTTAAGAGAAAATGAAACCTTTCAAATTGGGAAATGCGTTGAAAAGATAAAACTTTTCACTTTCATTCACTCATGTCCTCAGACATTCCATGAAGACATTTCAATTTCATCCACTTTCGCAGAGCTACTTGTTGGCAATAGAAAACAGTACAAAGTATTCAGACCAACTTCTTAAAAATAAATCATCAGATCCTAGAAAGCTGAGTTCATCTGGGGCATGTTACTTTCTAAAAGTAAAAACCATTTTAATGCAAACCAAGTATTTTCTATTGTTATACTATCCTCAGTATTTCAGGTTCAAAGAAAATAATTTTATTAAGAATGCTTTAAAACCCTGATCTTAAATACCATGGACTTGCTAATCATTTACCATAATTATTTATTAGTAAGTAGAAAAATCAAAATATAGTTTAGAACACTTTGTTTGTTTTACTTTCTTGTTTGTTGGCTGAATTGACATTGTACTCTTAAGGCACAGTTTCACTTGTGTTTCCCTTATTCAATTTAGATTTTTAAGCATTTGCACTTAAAAAATTGAATGTAATAAGCAAGAACTTTTCCTGGGAAAAAAACATGTTCAGGAATCACCCTGCTTCTCCTAATCAATTTGTTGCCACTAATACTTATTTAATATCTATTAATTTTTTTTACCATTTCTTATGGAGCTGGTTTAATATCCACATTTCACTGTTAACCAAAGTAGAAATGTTAAAATATAGCAAGGTGATTGTGCTTTCTTTAACTTTCCTGGTTGCCAGGGAGAAGAATAAATTTCGTATACCATGATTTGCCAAAGACTATAAAATCTAGTTTCTGGAGCAGGAAATTTCTGTAGTTCTTATGGTTGCTGAGAGTTTGAAATACACATTTCTTGTAATTAAAACATCATTTAATTACATTTCTTGTAATTAAAACTTGTACTCTTCTTCAAGGTAATATTCATATAATGTAAAAATGTATATTTAATATTCACTATTTTTCACAATTTGCATTCTATCTTATATAATGAAATGTTACTGGAAGACAATATTTAGAACTCTAAAATACCTTAAAAAAAAGGCAAACCCATTTAAGCCTAACATAATTTTTTTGTCTCTCTTTAGGACTTTGAAACACTCTTTTCATCGATTGTTCTCTTCGAAAAGTTTGGAAAAACTTACTCCAGCACTGGGCAAATAGCCTAATTGTCCTGAAAACTACAAACCATAAGACACATGAAAAGTAGTCAATAAATGTATTTCAGCAAATACACAGCAGCATGTTGACTGAATGTCCCATAAAGTATGCCTTTTTTGATGTATACTGTGTCTGAAGTAATGTTAATTGATTTTTCTTGATCTTTAGGCAACATGATTTCCAAGATTTATCAAAAAATAATTTTTTTAAAAAAAAGTATTATCTTAAGAAAATTGTTTCTGAAAATGCTATATTTTATTTAGTATAGATAATTTAGGATACAAAACCAGAGTCATCAAGTAAAATACTCGGAATGCCATTTACTTATTACCCATCTGTTAGTGACGTTAACACTAAAGATGGAAAAAAAGATTGAAATGTGTATCTTTTTCTTTTCTCACAAATGTAAGTGTTCATCACTGTTGTTCACCAACTTCGGTGTTGTTAGGTATGACTGATCTGTGACTTCAGAAGTGCAGGATAGGCATCAACATGGAAGATAAAATATTATTTAAAATCCTGTTAGCATTTCTGTGGGTGAAAGAAATACAGTGTTGAAAAAAATAAAGTTCTGAAAACATATATACCTTATTACTAGGTCAGTTTTTCTATTTCCACTTAATTTTCTTTATCACTACCTGTGCATTTACTCCTAGTCCCATATGCTGTGAGTACATAATCGCGTGATGCTTGGTCAGAAGAACACATTTGGTGACATAAAATGGATGCTTGTTTCCTCTGTCCATTAACAAGCAGTCCTGCAAAATATTGAGTATCCTCAGAGCCCATCCACTTCAAAAGCCTCCAAGAATTCAGCATCATGGGAAGATCTCAGCATATCTAAAGATCAAATTATAAAATGATTCTTAAAATCGTGTAAGTGAATTTTTACAGGAATTTTATGCTGAATTTTCTATGATACCATATTTGCTTTTCATATCATTTGACTATATTTGGACCAAATATATCTGTTTATCTGTTACTCAGTGGTAGGCTTTTTATTACTAGGTTTTTTTAAATGTGATTATTCTGGACCCTATAAATGTGAAGAAAACCTCAATGTCTGTTTGTGTGAATACTTCCTGAACCTGGTCTAGTGGAAGATGTGCCTACTCATGGCATGGAGGTTGGAACTGGATGATCTTTAAGGTCCCTTGCAGCTCCAGCCATTCTATGATTCTATAAACTAGGAGTCACAAATTTCCCTTCTCTAGGTTTTCACCTGTCAGGCTATGTCAAAAAGTTTTACTGCTACCACACCAGAGTGGAAACCCCTCCGATTCCATTCCAGCAGGTTGCAAGAGCAGGCACTGGGCTGTACTGGTATTACTTTTTGGAGTTTGTTATTTTCAAGCTTTGGAAAGTTGATTTCTATCAAGAAAAATTAAGTCTGGTAAGCAGGAAGCAGCCACCCCAGCGGCTGAGTTTCCCAGATAAGATTTAATCTGATCCAATGTATCAGAGTGCTTTAGTTGTTCCTGGAAGGGATTGAACATGAGACACTTGTGCAAAACTGTTGATGAATAAAGATGGCTCAGTAATTTTTATATGTGAGAGCTATCTATTTGATTGCTTCAGCTTTAAGGTAGTTCATCACAGTAATTCACCCTGTGTTGCCTCTTTAACTTCATACCACAGTTTCCCATCAGTCCGATTAGAAATGGCAATGCCTTTATCAGATTAATCTTTCTTTCTCTTTCTTCCTTTCAGTATCTCTGACCCCAGGACAAAGCAAAGCCTCCCACTCAGCCTGTACTGCAGGGTGGTAATGCTCACAGCTGAGGGTCCAGAGCGCAGAGGGAGGTTAAAACCAACACTTCCAATGGGAATTGTTTGCTACGTACACATCTTTCCTCCTCTTACCAAAAAAAAACCCCAAAATTTTCTGTTTCTAAGCAGATAACCAGAAACATTCCTACACAAAACCAGATCTGTTTACTTTATTAGATAAATAAACATCCACAAAACTAATAAAGTAGCAAACATATTACCTGTGAGGTTTGGATTTCGGGCATCTTTTGCAAATTATGTTTCACAGGGAATCCAATTTTCTTTATCTGGAGTTCAAACAGAATACATGTCATTCATGGGCATATAGCATCCAAACTATTTTGTGTGGCCACAGTATAATCCCAGAATCTTTTTATTTCTCATTAAGTGTATCTAGTACTTACTCATTTACATTTACACAAACCATTTAATAATTATTCTAGAGGGACCATTTTGTTTTGCTGTCTTCCTTAAATCAAAATGTTTGCATGTAGCAGACTTACAGTTTTAACTAAAGGCAGTTAAAGCTAAAATTTTGATACTTCTATTCACTGCAGTAATATAATGAACAAGACAGGAAGAATTTTGATGATGTCATTATGTAAGCAACTGTCTATCAGTATAAATACTGATTGTGTAAGTGGTTTTACTTTACTGCTGTATAACTTTCTTACTGAGATAGTTTACCCTTCTGTTTTAATTATCAAATTGCTTTTTCTAGTATATTTGGCTAACTTTTTTTAACATTTTATATACTCTGGATTTTCCTTATTAATAAAATTGTTGTTTTATAACATGCTATGTACTTCAGAGGAGACATTTTGTCTTATAGGAGATTTTAAAATCTATTCTCAGACTTCAAAATCTTAACACACAGAACGGCACCAGGAAATGAGTTGAGCACTCTGAAAATTTGTAAGGGACTCCTGGACCTTGATGCAAGACTTGTAGCCTCTTAGAAATGTAGTTGGCCATGACTTTAGCAAAACTCCACAGTAGTACCTGAAAATCAAAAAGAATCACTGTGAGGGTAGGGAAAAAGACACTATCAGTCTTCAGAAACAGAAGAATGTATTGAATGTATTTCAGTTCATTGTAGTTTAACAATTGTGAGTAGTAAAACATCCATAGCCAAACTACAGCAAAGGACCTGACTGCTGTTCTCTACAATAACAAAATAAGGCCTTCAGCATGCAGCAACACAAGAATGTTCCTTGCTTTTCAGCAGCAGAAAAGTAGTTTTCGTCATTTGAACTGATTTAGTTCACGTGTACAGAGGGAAAAAAATACCGTTTGGATTTTTCATACTGCATCTCTGCAGAGGCTTAACAACACCTTTAGAAAGCAGCACATACTGGTAAGAAACCCGTGCTCCCAGCGCACTCAAGATCCAGCACCAGAACATCTCATGATGTGTCACTTAGAAGTTTTTGTCTTGCATACAAAAAGCCTGGAACATAATACTTTGATGCCCATGTATATCTGAGCAATTTGTGTAGATCATAGATCCTGAGAGAGTCAAATAATAATGTTATTTGGTTTGTATCAGATGCACTGGCCTACATGCCAGGTGCTGAGTGTTCAAAGTCTCTTTGCACCTCTTTGCTAATGGCCAATGATCTTTGGATTCAACCACCTGAGGGGATGGCAGCGCTCGTAGAAAGATGCAGGCAAAGCCATAAAAAGGGAACAGCTATGTGCAAAAATTGGCTCACAACCTGTCTCATCCTGAGAAGCTTCAGGTGTATTAGAAAATGCCTGGTAACATCTATTCTTACCAAAACTATCTGCTGTTGCTCAGTGGATTAAAGATCCTTCAGTATTGCTGCCCAACCGTTTTTTTGACTGCTACATAGCTGATGTTGTAAACACAGCAAAATCTCTTAATTTAGGTAATTTAAGAACTGCCTTCTGGGCTGATCCAAGATGTTCTCAACACTTGTCAGGGAAAACATTTAGCTTGCAATGCCCTCTAGAGGCAGATTTGCCATAGTAGTGGTGGTGCCTGCAGATGTGCTCTTCACTTCTCTGGTCCAGTACTGGAGCTTTCAAGAAACAGGTTTGGAGTTTTTCTTCTTCTTTTTTTTTTTTTTTCTTCTTTGTAGTTAGCCACATGTCACATTTCTATAGGAGCAGAGATCTAGAAACATTAGGGGCTCTGCAACTGATCTGGATGCCTCATTCTGGACCTGTACTGAAGGTGCTTCCAGCTGAGATGGGGCCATATTTAAACTGCAAAGCAACATGGTGATGCTTGAAAACAATAATGGATTTTTACACACCGATGCTTGACATTGAATAAGACTCTGAAAACATCTAAATTAAAAATATTTCTAACAGCTCACTGTTATTCCAAAGGATGAATTTGCTACATGGCTTCCATAAATCTGTGGCTCTCAGTTTAATGAATTTAGAAGTTCTGCTTAGTTGAATGATGTTCTCTGTCTTTTCCGGGCAGCCACAGGCTCTTACACGCAGAATAGCAGAGAGTGAAAAGCAAAAGAGGAGCATAATTCGTTAATATCAAAATCTGGGTTATCCCATACTAAAATAGAAACACTACAACTACAGGGGAGTCGGATCCATGTAATCCGAAACAGAATTTGAGCCTTGAAGATTTGTCTTCATTCATGAAAGATTTTTTGGGATGAATTTTCTTTCACTAGTTGACAAAGCTTTCTGGTAAGCCTGGAAAAATGTCAACGAAGAGGCTCAGGCAGTGCTGGCTTGGCTTCATATTTTTCCATCTTTTAATAGTTCAGCTCATTAATGAGAAAATCATCTGGCTGCTGGCACAATCAGATGCAGTCACTTATCAGTACATTGAGTTCAGTTTATAGTACTCCGATTCATATTCATGATCAGAGGATGCAGTGGAGCAATTCATTTGTGCACTGCTGCATTAAGCAATCACTGCCAAAATGTGACATATTGAGAGTTTGCATTAAACTGCTTCCTTTGAGCATCTTTGAGTAAAGAAAATCCAAAGTGCAGAAATCTGTTGAGATAAATCACTCAGCCACTTCAAGAAAAATGTTGAGATTCCATGTATATAACAGTTTAAAAAAAATCCATTTACTGGTGCTCTTGTTCGTGTGGCATGGTCACATCCTCAAATGCAAATTTAGATAATTATAACAGCTAATAACATGTACAAACTAGATCAGAATTTTCCCAAACTGAACCTTCTTTTTTACCCTTAATTTATTTATGCTGTCTAATGAAAGTTAAGGTTGTTCTTGTTTTGGCTGAAGATATTCAACAAATCAAACCCCCAACCTTTTACAATCTGTATGTCATGGTACAAATAAGGGGCACTTGCAGTTGCAGTCTGGACATGCTCACAATGACTCAGTTTTTAGGAAGGGACAGTGCTTATAAATTTGAGAGGGATGCATCTTGTGTACTGTTGTGAGAAGAAGGTGAGGCCAGGTTTAGTCACCTTCTCACTTACTCCGTTTGTAAAATGGGATAGTGGTGATTCCTTGTCCACATTCTTCATTTGATTCCATCAGATAATTTTCTACTGTCAGCTTTTATCACCTTTTCTTCAGGTTTATAAAGTCTGAGCTACTCAGTGGTAAGAAAAGAATGAGAGAAAGAGAGAAAGAAAGAGAGAGAGAAAGAAAGAAAGAAAAAGCAAGCAAGCAAGCTAGAGGTGTAAATCTGTGCTCACCCATACATGAGCAAAACAGGTGCTAAATTTAAGAATGAGAGAAAGAGAGAAAGAAAGAGATAAAGCTTTAATGTAAGTAAGTAAAGCTCCTCTTGCTTGAGTAGGATTGTTCTTGGTTTTTCTCATTGGTATTTTGACCAAAATCTGGGCCAGTTAATCACTGGTAAGAGGAGGAAATAGGCATAATATGTAGAAAAAAAAAAAAGAAATGGGCTGCTCATGCTTTATGGTTTTGTAGCAATAATAATCTCACTCATGCCTAGTAGTCACCAGTGTTTCAGCACTGACCAAACAGTCACTGACATGGGTCTCACTTTCGTTCAGAAGGCATTTGCTGGCTTCATTTTTCCTGTATTTCAAATCCATGTCAGGCAGGTGAGATTCCTGTGTACCTGCTAGGAATCATTCACCCTCATGGTTTTCTTTCTTTGTCTGAGCTTTGCTTTTATTCTCCCAGTGGATCCATTTCCCCTGCATCATAGGATACTTCTACTATATGCTAATAGTGGCATAAAAAATCTTCTATGGCAATTAGTTGAAGATCGACTGGGAGTAAAAAGCTCAAATCTTTAAAATATTTGTGTTTGCAATATTTCTCTCCCTCTTAAGATCCTGTATCTCCTCCACCACCAAGTGTTACCATCTGCAGATGAGAGGAGAATTGGTTTGCCATCAATCTTTTGCTCTAGACAGCAGAGCAAATGGAGTATTCTGAAGCAGTCTGTGTGGCTCTGAAACAAAACCCGGACATTTATTTGAAACAGAAGGGTCTTTCTGACTTCCCCCAATCTCCTGAACAGTCTTTGACAGTGCCATAAACATAATCATTATGCAACTCTTTGTCTGACTGAATAAATTTATATCTTAATGCCACTCAGAATATATCAATGTACCCTATGATATATTTTCTAAAATTTAGAATAATCCTAAAGCCTTCTTGGTCCAGATGATTACTTAAATTATCCATATTGCTAGGCTCTGTTTCCAAAGTCTTTTACAATCAATAGGATCACCTACAACTCTCCTGAAATACATAGCTGTTGTAGTGTTAAACTAGATACAGAAGAGCAGGGAAATATATATATACATATATATATATATACTGGAACTTGTGCTGTCTAGCAAGCTCCTGCTTTTTTTTATGAACAGCCTTGGAAGCTATTTTTTTTTCCTGAATGGCATAACATCCTTTTTCTCACACTTTCAAAGAAAGGGTGCTGACCCAAAGTGTGGCCAGGATGAAGCCTTGTTGTGGCTGAAGCCCACTCACCTTCAGCCTATCAGCAGAGGTCCAAAAGGAGACCCATGGAGTTCTCCCAGACAGCAGTGGGTGCCACCAGCAACCTCCCTCTGAGCAGGGCCTCTCAGAGCTGGGGAACTCTCACATTTGTGCTCAGAGGATCGCTGAATGACCGTGGATCCTGGGCTGATACCCCAGCTCCTTGAGGCTCAGCCCTCTACCCTTCCAGAAGATGCAAAGGCATCCAAGGTGAGCATTTCACTGCCTTTGAGGGGAACCTTTCACTGACTCTTTATGCCTGTGTGCATACAAATGTGCAAATGCTATGGCAAATCTGGGAGAAATGCTGCTCTCTTAGATGTTTAAGTACCTTAGATATCTAATTTAGGCCTGTAAGTAAGTTACATTTAAGTTACAAATTAAGTTAAAAGCTGTTAAATGTTGTTCCTTTGCAAAACTGATAAATATAAGTTATAAGGCAAGTCTAAGTACTTTTGAGTGCCTTTAAGCCTTTAGGCCGTATTCCTTTTTTGTCCTTGTCTTTCTATCCTTTCATCACATGCACCTGAACACACACACAGAGACACAGACACACACACAAACACACACACACACAGACAGTTCTCAGTTTATTTCTGTTTGGATTGACTGGATTTTGTTTGTTGCTTTTTTTCCCTCGCTGTGCCTTTACCATCTCTTAAGTAGCAGAGTGAACCCTTGCCATCCTCACTGGGGATTCTTTAAGTGAACTCAAACTCGGTTGTAACGCTGGGACCATACTGAGGGCTACTGGGAGCAACTGGGAATGGCAGGTGTGTGCTGCAGGCAACTGGGATATACTGGGAGTGAAAAAGATCATACTGGGGGCAACTGGAACCATGCTAGGGCAACTGGAATGATTGGGAAGGAGCACCTGGGATATACTGGGAGTGTCTGTAATAATACTGGAGGGGACAACACTGGGAACGACTGGAAGTGGCTGTGTCTACACTGGGGGCCACTGAGATGGTACTGGCAGTGACTGGGACTATAGTAGGGGCAACTGGGTGCAACTGGGATCACACTGGGAAGAACTGGGAGTGACTGGGCCTATGCTGGAGGCTACTGAGACCACACTGAGGGTGACTGGGATCATACTGGGAGCAACTAGGAGCATGCTGGGGGCAATTGGGACCACACTGGGGGCAACTGTGATATACTGGGAGCAACTGAGATCACACTGAGGGTGACTGGGATTGGCTGTGAGCAACTGGGATCAGGTTGGAAGCAAGTGGTAGCAACTGGGAGCATGCTGGGGCAACTGGAATATAGTGGGATAGATGGTAAGCAACTGGGATCATACTGGGAGTGACCGGAACCATATTGGGGGTGACGAGGAGCAATTGGGATCATGCTGGGAGGAAATGGAATCACACTGGGAGTGGCTGGGTTGATATTGGGAGCAGCTGGAACCACACTGGAGGCAACTGGGATCATCCTGGAAGTGACTGGAATCATACTAGGAGTGGCTACAGTCAGACTGGGATCACACTGGGAGCAACTGGAATTATAGTGGGTGTGAATGGAACCTGACTTGGAGTTACTGGGAGCTACTGTTCCCACACTGGGAGCCAACTGGGGACATGCTGGGATCATACTGGGAGCAACTGGAATTATAGTGGGTGTGAATGGAACCTGACTTGGAGTTACTGGGAGCTACTGTTCCCACACTGGGAGCCAACTGGGGACATGCTGGGATCATACTGGGAGCAACTGGTACTACACTTCAGGCTACTGGGAACAACTGAAAGGGTTAGGGCTTAGGGTTAGGTTTAGGGTATGGGTTAGGGCTAAGGTAATGGTTTGGTTTAGTGTTACATTTATGTGTATATATATATATTTATATCCACACGCACTTGTCCAGCTCTCTGCCCATTACATTTTTTCAGGGGTCTGTTTTGGGGATAGACCTTGGTATGGTTTCACATGTTTTCATGTGTCTTATTCAGAACAGAGCCTCTTGTTTGCTGCCTCTTTTTCCATTATCTAAAGGAAAAGGACATTAATTCAAACGGAAAAGACAGTGCAAGTTTGAGAGCCATGGGAAAAAGGCAGAGAAAGTAGTGACTGGAAGAACCACAGAAATCATCCTGCTCATGTAGTCCAGCTAGTGACATATACTGCGAGTATTGGGAACACTTTATCCAGGCTTTAAACAGGAAAATGGAAGGGAAAGGACTGTTCTGGGCAATGGCATGAGTCACTGAGGACTTTGTGCAAGGCAGTAATGGCAGTAGTTCTTCATCTATGCACAGTGACTCCAAGCCAGATCTCTGTGGTAAGGAATTTGCTGCAAACTCATGCTGCCCATGAGAAGGCAGGAATTCTGACTGAGATCACTTTTCACTGCCTGGTACCACAGCTCCTGCGACTTGTTAGTTCGTCACTTGCAGCCTAATGACAGTTGAGGAGGATGACCGTGACAGACAGCTGTGTCTGCTAGCATCGGGAGAGAGCTTATGTCTGACCTACTTCTGGCAATGATTAACACATGATTTAGCTCTCATTCATTTCTATTCATGGTCATATATCTCACAGCTGTTGCTGAACACCAAGAATCGGGAAAGGTTTTTGATGACTCCATACAAATGCATCATCAAACGGTGAGATCTGATCACTTACAGTAACAGTTATGATACATAACTTATACAGTAAGTTATGATTCTTGTTAAAAAATAAGAATACTTGCTCCTGTTTCTCTGAAGTTTTTATTTCTGTTTAATCACCAGAACATTCTAGAAATGTTAGAACAGTGATGGTGTATTTAATTTCTCATAAAAACTATCAATATGCTTATTTAATTTCTCACAGCTCCTATGTGTTGAGATGAAATCACCTAATAAAAATCAGTCTAGTAATCATCTTTGAGATGTTTTACAGATTTTCAATTGCACATATTCTTGTTCAACATCTTATTTTTACAGTGGTGACTGCACGATTCCTTCTCCAGTGTAATTGTACCAAAAGGGACAAGGTGCTTCTGCTGCCTCAATATTTAATCCACTTACATCTCTGTCATGTTAACAAAGAAAAAGTTATAAATCTATGGCCAGCTGGGAACTAGCAGTGCTGCAATAGTTCCACATGCATGGACTTAGAAATTTGTAGCTTTGTTAGGAATAGCACGTGGAAGTTCATTTGATGTTCAGTAGCAGTCTGGTAGTTGACCACATCTGGACTGGGGGAGCATCTCCACTGACTGAAAATGTTTCTAGCAGGTTTACTTACCTACCTATTATCTAAAAACACAGAGAGGCACACTGTGCAAGCATAGCCCTTTTGTGGGAGGTTTTAGAAGCTCTGAGTAAGGGCGGGTATGTGTGAGGGTTTGTACACTAATAATTTGCTTGAATTCAGAGAGTATTACAATTTTTGAAAATCTGTCCCATGACACCCTCTGGAGATCCCCACAAATGACTAATGTAAAATCTGGCTCTTTTGAGCATCTTTATTTCTGTCCCCTATAATTTTCTTTCATTTATTTGGTACTTCTTCAATAATGATTGCTCCAAATATCAAGATTTTGACAGTACCTTCTCACCTCTCACTCATCTTTGCTTCCACTCTGCTCAAATCTGACTGATATAGACAAACTTGTAAAGGTGGTCAGAAGCAAAAGGTTTTCACAGCTGTTCTTGTTGAGGGCATTCAAGCTGGAAAAAATGTGTTCTTACATCATAGTTCTTTTTTAAGAGCAGGTACAGAATTGGCAAAGAAAGTACAACTATTTATTTACAAAACTGCTTGTATTAACAGGTGAAAAAAATTGTTCTGATAATTGAAGAAATTAGAAAAAAGTGAAAGTTATATTTCAGTCTTGTGAATGTTTGATATAGTTTTGTTATTCATAGATTTTTCTCAAAGTTCAGCAGCTAGCCAGAACTAATAATTTACTTTTTTTAAATAATTGTAGGTTTATGTCCACTTGGGAAGAAAATAACAATGTCTGTGCCAATGATTCTTGAGACTTGTTTCTTCTAGGGAATCTCAGATTCCGTTATATATATGAAGAGCTCACATAAACAGCCGAAATTTGGAAGACTCAGATTTTCTCCTCATTATGTGTACGTAAAGATAAATGGAGAGAAGATTCACCTTGAACAAGTCACTACTAACCTTCTGCTGAGCTTGAGAACTAGTAGGCTGCCCCAGTTTTTTCACTGATAAGAGGAGTCTGGCCCTGCTGTTTTCTCAAAATATGTTGATAAACTGTCTCTTCACAGCAAGAACACATTTAGCTGATACATCTGTTACTCAGATTGTCACATAGAATTAGCAAATCAATTCAAATATTAAGTATTTTATTGCTATCTAGGAGTTAGAAGCAAGGACTAGAGGGATCAGTCTTGGCACTTGTTATGCAGAATTTTTAAATTAATAATCTTAGAAACAACTTAGTAATATTCTCTAACAAGAGAAAGTAGTTAAAGATGGCAAAAGGATTTTGCTCAAAATTTATTTTTATTTTACTCAAAATTTTATAAGTAGAAAAAACGGCTTTACAAGAGAGATTTAAAATCTAACTGAGGAGAGAAGTCAGAGTGATGGGGCTAACCCTGGCCAGGGTCCTGGCTGTGGGCCCAATCCAGTGATTCCCTCGGTTTACTGTTCAGACACTGTTTGCAACCCCTTGCTATGAACCACTCCTTGGACCTCAGAGGGAGCAGGTGTGCTTTTATGGCTCTCCATCATAATACTTTGATGGGTTGCTGAAAGTGTTTGCAAAATTGGATATTCTTAACACTTTGCAATTTTTGGCAGAGCTGACTTTAAAAAAAGTGCACCTAAACCCCAGCATTATAGAAGGGGAAAAGTTATTTCTATGTCAACTGTAATCAGAAGCTGAAAATGCTTTATCAGTGATGCCCCTTCTGATAATGAAGCCTGCTTGTATTTGTTCGTCAGGGATGGATTCTAAGACAGATACCCTCTCTGGTTTTATGTATCAAAGAAAGTAATCATGTTTATTTTTTCCAAAACATAAAATACCACTATCGATGCCCAAATTATCTGAATCTTTACTTGGGGACCTGAAGTAGAACCTATCAGAAAAGAGTTATGTGCAGAACAGAGAAAATTTTTGTGTGGAACTCTGTCTGTTCCATTGAAAAACTATAGCAGGGAGCCTCAAGAAAAGATCTAGTCTTCCCTTGGCCACAATTTATATCTTTTCTCAAAAAAAAAAAAAAAAGAACAGGCAGGAAAAGTAGTGATGCATGTCTGATATTGATGGAAAGCAAGTATGTACCTCATCCATTGAAAACATTGATCAAGGCCACTTTGCTTTTTTTTAATGACGGCCCCATAAATCTGCCAGTATCAATGAAAGTCACTGTTATCTACTAAGGTTCTAAATGGCTCTGCTAAGGAAGCTAGGTCGTAGCTAATGGTTCTTTGCATCCACGAGCCAAACTGTCATACTCTCCCCTTTCAAAACTGTTCTGCTTCTTGTTTAGTTTTTGTTTGCTTATTTGGCTGTGTTTTTCAGTTAACTACAGATGAAGAAAACCAGGACACGCTAAAAAATAGGAAGAAATTCCACATACTCATAGCAATTTTGAATGAAGTAGTTTTAATGCTGAAAAGATCTTCTCTCGGTGGGTTTCAGTCAAGAAGGATGAGAATCCAACAGGATGTGGCATTTTTCTAAGTGGCAAACAAATTTGAATGAAACAGGCCTGGAAAAGTGATATTCCTGTTAACATATCAATGCATAGTCTGTGGTTCAATACCAAAGCAGATACAGGATTAGTAAACTGAGATGATTTGACTATTTAAAAAGGTCAGACACTATATGTGGGTGCTAAGATCTGAAGGAATGAAGAAGGAGGTGGGATCAGGCTCATCCTAGCTCACAAACTGTGTTTAAATACGTGGGCTTATTCTGCACTGCTGTACTGTCAGCCAGGAGCACAGTTCCACAGCTCCCAGTATGACAGGGACTCCTCAGCAATAGCAGGGTAGGCTGAGGAATCTTTCCTGGGACCCCCAGTGATTACCAAAAAGGGTTTACCATTTCAATATTTTATGCTACATATGTTCAGGATTGAAGTATATCCTCAGTGCAGGACTTCACCTCACACAATGGGAAGCAATAAATAACCCTTCTCTGAAGAGATGGTGAGAACATTTTGAAAAGGAAGTTTACTTATTTTTTGCCTCAAGAATATCAAAGAGATTCTCTAGACAGATCTGACTGTATCTTCGTTATCTTTGCAATGAAATCCCTCCTTAGCCTTGCCCCAACACACATTCCTGTGTAATATGTACATGAATCTCAGAAACAGATGGAGTATGCCTTACCCAGAATCTAATCCTAGTGAGGTAGAGAGGCCAGATGGTCTCACTTTCCAAATGAAAACTTTCAGAGAATCTTTAAACTAAGCAAAGATTTTATTAACATTGATGGCTGGATATAGTGTAATACACAGAAAAGATTAATTAGAAACCCTAATTAAATGTAACAGTGTAAAAGAACCAGAGCACTATTTGGCATCAAACAGCCTTTTAAGATTCTTGTTGAAACCTGGAGTCCTCAGCATGGCTGAGCTGCAAAGCGAACAACAGAAAAGCAGAAACAATGAGATTTACTAAAAGGTGCCAAACTCAATTCTACATGCAATCATTTCCTGTATTTTTTTATAGAATCATAAGAGGGCTGAAAGGAACCTTTAGAGGTCGTCTAGTTCATCCCCCTACCCCAAGGCAAGATCAGCTATACCTAAATCATTCCTGACAGATGTTTGTCTAACCTGTTCTTATAAAGCTCCAATCACAGAGATTCCAAAACATCCCTAGGCAATCTATTCTGGTGTTTAACTATCCTTGTTGTTTGAAAGTTTTTCCTAATGTTTAACTCTGAACCAGCGTTGCTCCAGTTTAATCTTGCTATTTTTTTGTTCTATAGACCAAGGACATGGCGAAAAGTTTATTCTTTTTTTTAATCAGGTGCCTTTTACAAATAGAAAGATGACTCCCACGTTTCCCTGCTATTTTAATTTTTTTTTTTTAGACCAAGGGATCCCAGTTCTTTCATTTTGCTGCTGTTTAGACTTCTGACCATTTGGTTTCCCTTTATTAGGACCACAACTCTCTTGAATGTAGCGTTGAAAACTGAACATTGCTGCTGCACTCTTAGCTGCACCTTGCAGAATGAAAGGCCTGCATCACGTGTTAAGGACAGCATTTCTTTTCTGTGCTAAATTCGTGTTCTTTTCCTACACAGCTCCTGCCACTCATTTCCAGCTCGCTTTTAATAAAAGTTGACCGACTACACTGAAGAAGGGATTTCTTTGCTGTTTTTCACTGCAGACACTTGCAGAAAAAGAGTATTTATTCGCATGAAGATGTTATCATGTCCCCCAAGTAAATGAGGTGAAAGAGTCAGTTTTCTTCAGCCTGTTAAAGGAACGCACATCTGGAAGGAACATTTTAATTCTCAGACATATGGAGTGGGGAGCTTGAGGATACGAGCGTCACACATCACTTCTCCCTTTAAATTCTGTGCTCGTATCTCTGGTGCGCAGCAGGAATTCTTGCGGATTGTGGACAGTAACCAAGAAAGTGTTGCCACATTTTTACAACATCCTGACCTCTAGGCTGTTACTTAGTTGATTAGTTGGCAATACAACCCTACAAGGTTGTACCATCTTACTGAAACCACTTTGGATCTTAGAGGTGAACAGCATGCTTAGGAAAAGCAACTGCAGGTGGCCAATGGCACAGAGAAGGACTTCCAGGAGCCTCCTCCTGATCCTGCGCATCAAGAGTGCTCCCATTCCAGCTCCCTTGGAAAATGCTGCAGTGAAGTGTGGTAGAGAAGCACAGGAAGGCATCTGGACTCCGACTGCTGTGAAGGTTTGCTGAGACAAACACACACATGCTTATGGCTCATGGAAAATGGAACAGATGTGCAGATTCAAGGAATTTTATCCCCCCCAAATGCTGCAGTCACAGCTAAAGAAGAAGTAAAAATAGACGCAGTTGTGGGAGCAGCAGTGATGGCAAGGACTAATGCTGAGAGGGTGCAGAGAGAGAGGAAAGGACAACATATCACAGAAACAAGGATAAGCGAGGAGGGCATTAATTATGGACTGCCCTGAATAGTGACAGCACCCAAACTGCCTCCCTTAACAAGTTTCCTCTTTTGTAGTTTCCCAGCATCAGCTGCATACCACCCTTTCCCACTACCAGTGTGCAGCACATATGGCTGCCTTGCAAGAATCACACAAATCATCCAGTAAGTTCATTTTTATTAGTAGCTTCTGCTTAATTAAGGGATGCATCATGCTTCATCAATCAGCTTCTGTGCATGCGAGTTTGTCTCAGCCACTCTGCTGATGCAAACTCCAAGCAGGCACAGTTCTTGTGCTGTAGGCAAGAGGCTGGTTAGCCTGACTTTGGGCAGACAGGGGCAGAGCTGTATCCCTGATCATGAGAAGGAAGTTTCATACCACAGCTAAGGCAGTGGGAATCCACAGTGACTTTCTGCTGTTATGCACTGCCAGATTGAAGCACAAAGCTAATGGGAAGAAAAATATTAGAGTTAAGACAGTGAAAAGCATACTTACAGATTGAAAGCTTTGGTTTGTTTACAAATGTGAAGCATTTTTAGCTTTCTGGTTTTTAAAGAAACCAGGTAAGTCAGTTTCTGGCGTCACCACTGATTAATGCTGGTGCATTTCAGCACTGTAGAAGATATTCCTGCAGATGCACAAACCAGGCAGGCGTGTCCAACAAAGCACGCTGCAGTGCAGTGCCAAACAGAGGTGGCATGGACAGAGTATGGCTTTGCTTCCCAGGATGGACACATGAACCCACACTAGAGTACATGTAACTAAAAGTGCTGGGTCCAGCCAGCCTGGGGTTGACTTGGGACCTCTTCCTGGAGCTGCACAGTGAGATGTGTGTGTAATTACAGATAATCACATTCTCTGGTCTCTCACTTAATGGTAAAAAGGGCTGTCTGTTATCACCAGGCCATTACTGGCTCTGGAATAATGCTCACAGCAGCAACTCAGTGAATTATTTTTTATTTGCTTAATAACATTAAAGGTATAATTGGTCAGATTGCAGTTCAGCTTTTCCCTTGCAACCTCTTTCGTGGCCTCAGATACACTTACCCTGGATTCCTCCTGTGCAGGAAAGATTAATTCTGATGAATTATACCAAACTCCATCATAGTTTTGCTGCTGAAAAGATTCATTAAGAAGTGGAACCTACCAAAACCCAAATCACTTACAGACAAAATCAAATTTGGCTTCAGTCTTCTGGTGTGAAAGCCTGTGCATTAACCCACCAGGTTACCTAACCCTCAAATGCATCCTTTCAATAACCTGTTTAGTGAATGTAAGTAACACCATAACATACATGTAAGGTACTTCATCTCAAAATACACAGGTCATCGTTTTCCTCTGCAATTTTCTGGGTAGCTTATCCTTTACATATTTTATTATTATTTTTATGATAGCTATTAAAAGCCTTCTGATGCTCTATGGATTGCTTGTGAAATAGTGTATGTACAGTATGTATGTTTTTTAATAGTGCAATTAATGTAGATCAGACAGTTCTACTATATTATTATATATATCTCTGCAATTAGCATATTGTAAGTGCCTACAAAAGGTTTATATGATTTTTACATCTGCAATGCTTCACTACACACCTCTGTAAGTAGATTTCCTGGTGGCTATGAATTTTAGGCTGTTCCTAGCTGCCTGATAAAAGCAAACCCATGTGAAACTTACTATTTTATCTGGGACAATTCCAGGTGCTGAAGCCCAGGTGAAAGAGCTTTTAAAACTGTATTAAAGAAAATAAAAGAAAAAGACCAATAAGCACACAACCTTTATTCTTTCATCATCTATAAGTTACAAAATTGGGGCCATTCAACAATCTTTAGGAATAAGCTGGCACTACAGAGACTTGACCCAAACATATTTCCCAAACGTGTCATTAGAAGGGACCCTTCACACAAGCTTCTCACAGTCAAAAGTAGCAATTTCTACCTCAGCTCACTTCCTTAAATCTTCTAACCTGTGAGGTGGAGGAAAAGCAGAGAAATCAAGCTCCAGACTGGGGAAGACAGCCCAAAAATGCTTCATGTAAGTTCCTTCCATCTGCTTGATTCACTTATCACAGTGGGCCTGGGAAAACAACCAGGGGATTTATAAGCAGTGCCCAAGTGCAGTCAGGTTGCTGGGAAGTAGCTGAAGTTTCAATGACATCAAAAGACTTTCACAAAGAATATTCTGACCCTACAGAAATTTTGGGGAGTTTTGGGAGTGCATCAGTACTGTCACAAAAGTACAGAACAGAAATTTCAGTAAGCTTTTTTTTCTCCTTAGACTCCTCTTATACATTCCTCTTTGAATCCCCTATCACTGTTTCAAATAAGTCACTTCACTGACTTATTTGGTTACAAATGCTCAGAAGAAAATTAGAGCTCTCAGAGGGGTTCCCCTCAAAATATGCAGGAATTCTGATGTCAGGTTCTGGACTTGAAATGTATCTCCCCCTTATCAACAAACAGATCATTAGGTAAATACAGCAAAGGAATCATTCACAACTACATGATGTCAGTGCACATTAAGGGCTTTGCTTTCAGGTAGTTTTTCATTATTAGGCCTTTCTGCTGAAACATGACTAATCTAATCCAGGGAAAAGAGGAAACCCCTGGCATCAAATCTATGTTCCCAAATGACTGACTGATGTATTCTGCCAGGGAATCATGCTCGACATGTAGGGATGGAGAACAAGTCCCCGTAATCTATGACTTACTAGCTGTTTCTAAGTGATTCTGGCTGTGTCGATAGATTTGTTCACAGCTCTAATTGTGTTAATGAATTGAACATAATTAAACTTACAGCATGTCACAAGCTTCCTCTGGCAACTCTAGTAGGTTTCTTAAGTACCAGTTCATCAGCAACCATACTGCAACTGAATAGGTAACTACAGAACCAGCCAGAATGGCTTAGTAATGGAACAGCAAATAAATATAAGACTGGACCTCAGTATTACTACTGATCCAAATTATTGCATGAGAGGCGAGGAACTTGGATTGCAAAGGTAGAATTGCCCAGGGTTTTATATTTTTGGGGTCCCTCTTGAGAAGCACCCATCTCAAGCTGTACCACTACTAATAAAAAGTACTTTCATAAAGGAATCTATCCTTTGCCTTATGCATAAAACTTTGAGTCAAATCCAGTTATGGTGACTGGCATACATCGTTTTCATAACATTCCACAAAGCAAAACCCATTTGAATTCTGAAATTTGTCTGAAAATCCAACATTCCCGTGGTTTGCAACACTGAATATGAGATTATGTGAAATGTACTTCCTTCAAAATAGAATAAGATGCAGTGTTTAATCCATTTTTCACCAGCAGTTTAGCTGGGATGAATAACTCATTGCTCACATACACACAGGTAGGAGTAACAAATCCTGTTGTCTATATCCATTGATGTTTTGGGAGTCATCCTCTATTTGGCTACTGTACTTTTAAGTATTTAAAGAATTGTAATAATTCATGCCTTTCTCAAGCTGTTTCATTTTGATCTGTCTTGGGTATTATCCCTTTGGTCAAACCGCAGACAGTAAAAATCTTTTATATTTTTCATCCTAGAACTTGGATCTCCTCCTTGCTGCACATACAAATATTTACCATCAATAACTGGGCAGTATTAACAAATAGCAAAATATTATTAATCCTTTTCTAAGTTACATCATCACTAAAACTCTGTCCTTAAACTTGTATCTTATTCTCATTTTTTCTTCATGTGAAAATTGTTGTCTTAACACGTATAGAATTTATTTTTCATTTAAAATATAAGCAAGATGTGGTTACTATTCACAATTTACTGGTAACATTTTCATTGCTGAAGGAGCTGTATAGGATCCGTAGTCCCAGCAGAAAAAAACCCAGCATATATGTGTTATTTTTTTAAACAATAGGCTCTTTCTATGAAAGCACTGATTCTGGTTCAGTGTTTTCATAATAGCACAAAGTGTTGTAGGAATTACTGATGGTGCAGAACATTATCAGGTGCACACAGCATGATGCCTGCACTGTTTTCACAATGTAATTTTTGAAGAAACTCCAGCAAACTAAACCCTTTTGATGCAGCACTAGATAACAATATGGAACAAATAAAATGATCTAGGAGAAATGTTGCCTCTAGCACAAATGACTGAATCTCATTAATATCCATGCAGTTATCTGCAGACCACGAAAAATACATCGCTATGCATTAGCTAGCACAGATACCTCTATGCAGTACTGCCTTTAGGTTGTGTAGACATACACAGAGTATTTTCTGATTAAATTAACCTGTGTCAGGTTCTTAAGGTTATGTTTTTCTTTCTTGTGCATTTGTATCTAACCTGAGGGTGAGCCTTATTTTCAGCATCTGTCTTAATCTAAATTTTGTGGTGATCCCCAGCAGAAAGAATTTCTGCTTTAAATATTTTCATTATTACACCGTGCTTTGTAGACCAAATAGCAGCAAACTTCCAGGGCAACTTAGCCTTTTTTCCAGGACTGGGAGAAGGCTGGCTAACATCTTAAGTAAGTAGATAAGCACAACACAATCAAACTTGTAGGATACACACGTACCATGTATGTGTCGGAGACGTTTGTGTGATAAATTACACAGACCATGTGGTAAATTGCAGTTTGCGCTTTTGACTGCCTCATCTACCCTCTGCTTACTAATCCATCTCCACTGGGACCACTTCTATCATTTAAAAGATCTGATCAACATCAAATAGCTCCCTTAAAAAAACCACAAAACAACTTGCCACTATACATAAAGCAGGTTTATCTAACCATAGTAAATGCTGGATATGTCAGCAACCTTCAGCTAACCTATTTCATGTCATTTTAAAGGGCCATAAATGGCAAAAAAGAGCGGAACAATACATGAAAAGGCCTTTCCATAGCTCTTAACAGGGATCTTACTGTCCCTGGAAAAATCTGAATGATTGGGACTGAGAGGAGAGGTAAGGCTTGCAGCATAATCCAAAAATAGTACTCTGTACTAAAAAAGAAAGTCCAAAGCCTAAACAAAATGTAATGACAACAAAAACAGAAAACAAAAGGGAGAAACCCCCCTCCCCAGTCCCCAGAACAGTTTTATGAATTCTCCAAGCCCTAAACCAGAAAAATAATCTGACATCTGATGCAATATTGAGACTAATACACTAATTCCATATGGTTAGATTAATCCATTAATCACTGCTAAAAATAATTGTGTAGGTACCTAAATTAGCTGAATCTTTTTTTATGGGAAGCAAAGAAGAATAAAAGGCTTTATAACACTAAAAGTAATTCCTGTGGCTGATAATTAGCATTGTGTTTAAACACTCATCCTTACGCTGCTACTTTCCCTTGAAAAAGGCAGAGCAATGTCCTCGTCTTCACTGAACATGGTATTAGCACCTCGGAATTGCACCGCTCTGGAGCCCAGACTTAATTAAATAACAAGGTTAGGATCAGACAATATATCAAGGTTATAAACTGGAGCACTAACCTTCTGGAGGGGAGACATTCTCAGCTTTCCAAAGGAAACAGGGGTTTGTGTCTATATTTGGAAGGTCCTGAGAGAACAAACTTTAGCATCAGCATAAATTAAGCATAGAGAAGATAATTTAGGTACAGTTAGTCTCTTTCTGCCTGTGCCTTGGTTCAGGACGGGAGTTCCTGAGCATGCAGCAGCAGTGCTGCCACAGATAATAACAGCATCAGAAAGGAAAGCAGGCTGATTTCCAGAAGCTTTGGGTCAGGCCCTGAATACTGCAGGTTCTTCAGGAAGGAACTTCAGGAAGGAACTTCAGCTTCAGCTCAGAGTCCTTTCTGCCTTCTTCTCTGTGCTCAGCACTAGGTTTTATTGAGTTCAGTGGAGCTGACGGCATCTGGCTCCAGAGCTCACCCTGACACCAAGGACTTCTCTTAGATGTACTGTAGATACTCCAAAAATGTGCATCTCCACAAGAAAGAAGGTGAACACAGGCCAATGCCAAACAGGAAGGGAGAACTGTCTCTTCTGAAAAATGTCTGTACCAGCAGCACGTTGCCCTTTAGAACAATGAGGTCTGTTCATAGAGGAAGGTGCTGCACAGAGCAGGCAGAGGCTTTCTGTGCATGGAGAGACAGACTCAAAGGATTAGACTGTAAGAGGGGAGACTGTCTGGAGTACTAACTCTGTCTGTCTGATAAGAACCAGGAAATACTACAAATCACACAAGTAATCAGTAGCATTCAGATTTCCAAGAGAACAACATAGAATGAAAACCTCAAACTCATTTAATTTTATTCCTGGAAAGTTTCTCTCTGTTCCAAATTACGGAATAGCTTGTTATAGTTTTTTAAAAAATATTCTTTGACTGTGACTGTTTTTCTAAATAGAAGATAAAGCATCATTATTAAATTTTCATGCAAACTACTATGCGTGGAACAACTCATTATGAAAGAGCTATTAATATTTGCAAAGTCAATACTTGAAAGGTCAGTAGCACTTCACTGAAACAGAGGTTGAAAGGCCTGAAGATACAAAGTGAAGGCTTTGTTAAGCAACAAGTAAGGGAGGATGAGTTAACAGTTGCAGTGGTCTGTAGGGTGGATAAACCAGAAGGAATAGAGATTTATAGAAAAGTACAGTAAAGTGCAGCAAGGACTACAGGAATGAAAATAAGAAATGGAAAATTTAGACTGGGAACATCAAGAAAGAATTCTTATTGGAAAAATCTGTTACATGTCCAAACAGCCTCCCAGAAGATATTCTGGAACTGCTAAAATTCTCTGAAATAGCTAAAATGAACCTATATATAATAGAACAGACCATAGTGGCAAGAGCAATGTCAGGATTGGTGCTAAGGAAAGGGTTTCAACTTATGGTCACCTGTTTATATCACTTCATTTCACTGTCTTGACACTGCAGTGAAAGCCCCAAAATGCAGGTGGGAGGAACAGAACAAGCAGATGAAAGAAAAAGAAATAAAAATCCACATTTACATAGCTTTTGTGCCTGTATACATATAAAAAAAACCCCCAAAATTGAAACGCCTTCATAGACCTCCAAACAATATGTGAATTATACAAATGTGGCCCCTGACCAGCCCATGGGGGCAGGAATTCCACAAATAACTGCTTTTAGTTCCACATCAGTGAGTTTCCAGGCTGAAACTGGGTCTCTGTCTGGCAAACCAAATTTCATGACATCAGGTCAATTTTTCCTTTCCTGAAAGGCTTCATATCCTTTATGTGCACCCAGACTGAGGTAACTGCCTCATGTCATATTTTGTTGGGAAAAAGGTCTTGTCAGTGTAGGATTCCTTTATAACCAAACTTTCAGAAAAGACCTTTTCAATGTGTACAGATAGTAAGCTTACTTTATGACCAAAGTTTTTTCCCTTCTGCTCACAACATTTGCTGATTCCAATTTCCTCGTTCAGGTTCTGCCACTGAAAACCATATGCCAATAAATACCTGTGGATACCTCAGCTAAAAGTGCTGCTAGCCATGCACAGCAAGGTAACTTTTTAAGATTAGACACTTGGGCTCAGGCATCACATGATAGCTGCTAAGAAAAATACCCAGCTGGATGTGCTCATATATCTGCACCCACAGCTATGGAAGCTGCTGAGGAAAACTTGTCACTGCTCAGTTCAAGAAGAAGCCTTACAGGCAAAATGCAGAAGAGGCAGAAGAGCTGCCAGCATTGTTCTTCAGTCAGCAGGCCAACCCCATTCAAACAGCAGCCCAGAATCTGTCAAAAAAAAAAGGTCAAAAGGGAGTAACAGTGCTGCCATCCAAGGTGGTTCTTCGATTTCTGCTTCTCCTGTGAAGATAGACAAATGTGAGTTTGAACCGGTATGGAGCTGAAAAGCATAGACATCTGATGACTGGCCATTTTCATATCTGCCAACAGGATTTTAATACTGAATTTTTATTTAATGCCCCCTTCTTAGTAACCGGATCCCTAATACCACTACTATTTTGATATCAGGGTACTTTATGATCTCACATAATGATAGAATCGGTCTCAAGTTAACTCTAGTTCCTGATTCTAGCTCCTTATGTGCCCTGATGTTATAATTTTTGGACAACTGTATAATTATATTTGTTGTCAAAGGTTTGTAAAAGTATTGTATGGTCTTTTTCTGGCTGAAAAAAGAATCAAAAACAATATATCAGACAAGCAATTTACCATATAAGAAAAAAACCTAGTAATTATTATTTTAAAAAAATTGTATTTTGTTAGTTTGCAAATGTACATATTTATAGCAAAATCACCCTGCCTAGTTTCAAACAGTAATACTTGATCTAGTATTGACCACATTATTATGAGACTGGAACTAAGAGTGTCTCATCACTTTTGGGGAAGTGTATGACTGGTGTTACGTATTCTGTTGCACTTTGAGAATAGAAACACTCCCAACTTGTTTGCACCAAAGTATATTTATCTTTTATACTGCTATTCAGGAAGGATCTTTTCATAGAGAATGGTGATTATCCTTCAACTTAAAAATTATTATCCCTTACTTTTATGGAACCTAACGCACATCCGAAATGAACCTGACACCTCTCTGCTCTTGAATGATCTTTCTCAATTATTTTAAGAATGAAGTCTACCACTAGAAAAATTATAAATTATAGAATTCTCCCACTCCCAGGTTTACTTTGATTCTGTGCAAATTTGCCAGAATGAAAAGATTACATCTTTAGTAATCAGGTGAAAAAAAAGTACATTGAGGTTTTTTAAATTAAAATATTTCTTTTGACGAAGGGATTAGCCTAAGTTTGCACACTCAGTGTAATTAGTGCATATGGTCCAGCTGTGAAGAAATAGCTGAGGACTTCTAACTTATTATTAATTAGGCTCATTAAAATGCAAGTAAGAGAACGATGCCTAGATAAACAATACCTTATGTCATAAAGTCATTACTTGACAAGAGCTAGTCTTGCTAACAGAAGTCATTACTGATATTTTAAAGGAGCTTTTTTTTTTAGACTCCATGGGTGCCAGTTAACTACTTTTGACTGACATCAAGGACAGACATGCAAAGCTGTAAGGAGCCAGCCGTACAGCACAGCAATTCTTTTCACATCATTTCAAAATATGTCTGGCTGAGGTCAAAGGTTGACAACCAAATGACAGGCCTTCTTCAATTGCTGTGGTGTCACAGCAGGAGTGTGTCAGGGAAATTTTCCTGGGCCCCTCTGTGAATTTTTACATGTTCACATTTCTTTCCTTGTCTTGTAAGTGGGACAGGATTGGCAGATTCGTGATTAACACCTCAGAAGGAGAAGCGTAGACACCATCCCAGGTTGGGAGCTCATGGTAACTGCAACTAATAATCAAAAGGTTCTCCTTCCACATTAGCAAAGTACAAGAGACCAGCCTTTTATTTGTGTTCATTTGTATTAGAAAAGGGATGTGAGATTAGCAAGGGCTTTAGCTGTGTACATTGGTAGGACTTACTGCATTTCTCACTATCAGCACATCTCCCAGTGATATTGGTGTAACGAGCATTGTCCTCCAGACAAAGACAAAAAGAAGATCTATGTGTTAAATACCAACAAACCAGACACCAAACTGCTTTCAGAGTTTTATGAATGTTTCCCTTTCTTTAAAGTCCATACATGCTAACTTACAAATAGCTCCACTGAAACAGCCTTGGCTGAAAATGCATCAAAAGCTGCTATTGACGGGTGCTGAAATGAGGGTCTGCCTTTAACACAGGGTCAATTGATAAGTGACTGACCCAGACTTTTGACTGACATGAAGAGCTGTCAGGCAAGGTGCATCATTCTAAATGGTGAGTAAGCTCTGAAGAGATCTGAGCCACTGCTGTGTTTGGTAAAATAACTTGTGATAGAAAGAAGAGGTGAGAACCAGACTGCAATAAAGTAAGAAATCGAGGAATGTAATTTTGCTTGGATTTAGACAAGACTGACATAATAGAGCCTTCCTATTGTCTGTTTACCAGCCCCATAAAATATTCGGTCTGATGAATAAATAAAAAATTATGTCTTGAGTGTATCTGAGATGCACTGTAGATGCACTCCTGGCAAGAGTTATGCTGTGCTTCAAAAGCAAAACCAGCTTTGCTCTAACCACTGGAAACTCCCATGAACTTGAAGATATCCTGTCCCAGTCTTATGGCATCTGTTTTCACTTCAGAGTAAAAGGAAGACAACAAAAGCTAGACATGATCATCATGATCATCTTTAAGCACAGGGGGAGAAAAGTGATAGGACACAACAGATAACAAAGTACAATATGTTTGAAGATGAAAGTGAGGAATTAGTTACAGCTGAAGATACCACCAAAACCTGGCAATCAGTGCAAAGCAAGAGAAATTGTACTCAAACCATATAATACATTTTTATGTTTAAATTCTAAGCATAAGAGGGAAAATCTTAATCTGATCACCTGTAACTGAGTATCTTCTCTCCACTCTAACTTTAATACATATCTCCATTGCCTATACAGTACAGGTAAGATTTACATATGAGCAAACTGAAAAAAGCACCTTCAGCCTCAAGAACCTACAAAAATGCCACAAACCTGCCAGTTCCTGAAATGTACCCTCTTTTTCAAGCTGGTTCATCGTATGACCAGACCTTCCTACTGTCTTTTGGACAATGTGAGCATGCAACCTGATAGCACATAACATGTGGCTGCTATAAAATCTGTGGTCTTATAGGTGTCTGTAGGTCACAACCTGTATGTCAACAAAGCACAGCCAGTTGCTTATGAAATCATTATCTAATGGGTGCACCCCAGCACACATTAGACCACGTGGAGTTCCTGATTTCTTGTCTTGGTGGCCCTCAGCTCGAGACCCCATGACCTGTAAACCAGCCCTGGTTAGAAAACCTAGACTATTGCTATGTGTGTGAAACAGAAGACAAAAAAATCTGGGAGGAAATTCTTGATTCTTGCATATGGTCAAGAGGCATTGCAGCTTCACAGACCGCTCCCGCTCTGGAATCCATCACCAACCACCTAGTCTGAAGATGTCATGAGTGACCAAATCTGTTCTGGCAGCTGGGACTTTTTTTTTTTTTTTGCATAGCTAACCCTTTGTTTTCATGAAGAGTTTAATGCGAGCATTCGGCAGCAAAATCGGAGTGCATTGATTAGTTTTAGTATGTTTGTTAGAGAGTACAGTTGTGAGAACAGTAATTTTAAGAAACAAAAACTCTGCTTTCCAAGAATATTTCACAATATTCTCTCAAAAGAATTTGTTTACATACACAAGCTAATTCATAATCTTACCTGAGAAAATATGTGCATGAATAAAGTAAATCTCTCTTATTTTTTTTTTTCAAAATGCCTTTTTTTCTAATTTTTTTAACTCTTCATCTAGGTAGTGCTATTCTAAAGTTCTCTTAAAGAGTTTTCTTAAAGAATCCAAAGACTCTTTATCACTGGAGAATAATTAAGACAAGGAAACAGCAGAGTGTGAAAAGCCAGCTTCCCTGTATGCTTTAGAAATAATTGTATTCTATACAAATATATATGCAATAAATAATTGTTTACCTGAACGATAACAGTAAAAACAGAAGAAGCAGTGACTGTCCCCAGCACAACAAGAGCTTGCGAGGCTGGAACTTCAGCCTGTTCAGATGTGTTTGCCGTACTGTGGGAAACACTTCAGCAAATACTCTGAAACGCGATCAGAAACACGAAGCAGAGATGAGGATTGCTGAGCAGCACCTGCGACGAGCCCTGATTGAGCAAACACTGAAATAATTAGGAACAGTTGTGCTGTGGCAAAGACGCGATGGGCGGCCAGGCCAGCCTGGCCAGACACGGCCATGGCGCGGCTTCTGCAAGCTGCACCACCGCCCGAGCTGGCTGCTGGCCCCTGGGAAGCTGAACCACACTCGTGTCCTGTCCCGGTGTCTGCAGGGACGCAGGCCGGACGTCTGGGCCCGCTGAGGCGGCGGCGGCCTGGGCTGAGGGGCAGCAGGAGCGCCGGGCACACGTCAGGCCTGTCCCTGGGCCGCGGGGCCCTGGCAGCCGGCAGGAGATGCCTTGCCCTCCATTTCAATGCTGCGAGCATCCTCCGTGACCTTCCCTCTCCCTTCCCAGCGCACGCTGACACATCCAGCCTAAATTTGTGTCTCGCATCACCTCAGGATACTCATGGCTAATTTCATTATTTTGGAGAGAAAATGCAAATGAAGCCAGACAGCTGGTGCTTTCCTCGTGGCGAGGAGTGATGGAGGGGCCTGAGGCCTACCTCATCAGAGGCTCTCATACCCGTCTGCTCAGACAGGCCCTGGCGGGAGGAGAGCGGGGAGGCTGCGGGAGCAGCGGGAACAGATGGCAGGCAAGGTAGGAAGATGGAGAAGGGAGAGGGGCCAGAGCCGTTCCGAGGAAGAGGCAGTGTCAGTTACCTGTGGGCTGAGGCAGCCTCGCAGGACAGTTCGGCATCGCTCAACCTCCCCTGCCTTGCAGAACTGTTTTAATTCGGTGGGGATATGAAAGGTGGTCGCCGGTCAGGTGCTGCACAGCGGCCTTGGAGTCAGGATATTTTAGGGTCTGCTAATACTGCCTTAAACCAGCAAGGACCTCAGTGTGCTCCTAACCCTGGCCGACTGGCTGCTAACTCCTCCTGAAAACACTGTAACTCTAAATCCAGCAGGTCCAGAGGTTTGTTTTTTAAATCCCTTTTCAATAGTAGGCAAAGACTTAGAGAAAAAATACTTCACCCAGTACACAAGAGGGAGAGATTTTAAATCAATTCCTGCAATTATTCATGGAAGAAGGAAGGGAAAACAAAATCATGCCTGTAAAAAATCTGTCAAAACATTGTCTGATAAAGCACCTTTACAAGAGGCCTGCAAGAGTAATGCAGCTCAGCACAGACTGCCCAGCATTTCACAGCAGTTCAGCCCAGCTTGTACCTACACATTCCACAGAAATGTTCCCTGACGCTTAAAAAGGTAATGACACCAGGGGCATCTCTAGTTGGTATGAGCTTTTGTATTGCTATTTTGTTATTCTTATTTTTATTGAAGTTGTTTCTGGAGAGGTCTGAAATCTTCTTTCATTTGGCATACCTGCAGGCAAATAGCAAGTGTAGAATTTTTTAAAACATTAATTGGAGAGGTAGGTGCTTTCCAGGGAGCAGATCTCTCCCTCTCTCTTTCTCTCTCTCTCTGGGTGGTATAGGTAGATCTTTTTAACAAAAGAATAAAAGAAAGGAGATTTGAAGAGGTTAAGTTGAATAAGCAGCATTTTCAAGCATTAAGAAGGAACTCGAAAAGGCAAGAAAACTAATGTCTTAAACATACATAGCCCTGTCCTCTGAAACATTTTAACAAATTAATTCCCAAGACTTCACACATATACTATGTTATAAACCCCCCCCAAATACAAACCCCTTCTACATCTGTAACAAAGTTCTCTCAGATTCCTCTGTTTAATAATTACTCAGATCTGGCTAGAAATTGTAGTAATACACCAACTGATTATAAAAGCTAATCACTGATTCATTAGGTGAGTAAGCTGAAGGTCAGTATTATCACTGAGGCAGATTCACAGATTTCAGAGAAGATGACGGATGCTCTGCTCATATACCTAATAACTGGTGTCTGGCAACACAACTAATGACACAGGATTCAAGAGACTTGGTTCCCAGTCCTTTTAAGATACAGATCTGAAGTTAAACTGCTACTGTAAATCTTGTGGCCATCAGTTCAGAGATATCCAGGGAAATATAAGTTTTAGATCCCATTTGGTGCAGGGTGCTAAGGGCTGCTGAGGGCTTTGCTGTGGAACAAACCCCTTCTTCTCTCCCTGTTCCCCACCCCTCACTGACATCCATACAAAGCCAGCCAGCTTTCCATTCACCTAATTTGTATTACTTGTCCATCTCTCTCCCATGTGAATATTCTTGTGGGTTATGTGCCTCCTCCATTCCTCAAGTTTCTTCTTCTATCTCTTTCTCCTCAAGTTTCTTCTTCTATCCAATACCTTCCCAGCTTTCCTTCCTTTTGGTCAACAATGCTGACAGGCACAAAGGCTCCTCCTCAGGACCCTGCCCACTCTGTTTTTCTCACAGAGTCTGTGTCCCATGAATGTAAAAGGCTTTTCCTATTCCTCTCCAGCCTTTCCACTGTGTCCTTCCTTTTTTCATAAAAGGCTGCAGTAAACCTTTCTTTCCTTCTCAGTCCCCATCTAAGTCTACTGCCACCAGTTGCTTCATTCAGTTCCTTCCCTTAGTTCTCTCTGATTCTGACTGGCAGCCTCTTCTCTCTTCTCCTGCCACCTTTCTTCCTCTCACACTGCAACATCCATGATGAAGGATCAGCTGAACATCAGCTGTGTTTCCCTGTCTTAATATCTCCCATTTGTATGTGTATTCTCTTCCCACCTCCCTTAGTGCAGGGTTTGGGAGTTCTCTTTATCCTTGCCTGACTTTTGCAGAAATTTAGGTTGATTCTCAGTCACCACAGAAATTTTCTGTATGCCTTTCCTCTAAACAGTCTGCCAACCTCTTCGTTGAAACATAAATCTGTCACATATTGTCCAAAATAAAATCATAGATTCTGTGATTTCCCTTCCCAAGTGTTTAATGATAGCCTGAATTTACCATGAAGAAAAAACCAAACTTTGTTATGTTTTCTGACATATGACTTCCTACCCAGACTTCCTTGCTTTCTGCCATTTGCTATTATCAGTTGTTCTGGTGCATATCTTTGGCATTATCTTCTACACAGCATAGATAGAAGACTGTGTCTAAGCCTTGGAGATATTTATTGCATAACATCTCCATGATATAGATTTTCGTGTCAATCTATATAAAGATAACTCTTGGATGGTATCTGCTCACTTCATATCCTGATTATTGCAACATCATTTTCTCTGTTGTGTCAGATTCATCACTTATGCTCACTTGCAGAATCTCTCCACAAATTATCCATCATCTCCTGATAAGTGGGAAGCTGAGTCCCACATCTGATCAGTTTGAACTCCTATCTTTCCTTACATACTCATATTTCACTGTCTATATATTTCTCATTTGCAGCAAGAACAGAAACACAAGGAATAGATTTTGGATGAATGTATACCATAAGCTCTCCTATGGGTTAAAGATGCTTCATTTCTCAGGCTGTATTTCCATTTTGCTTTGTCTGTATCCACATTTTGTCTCTGCTTCCTGTGTTGAGACTGGGATGCAAGAGTTGGGAGAAGACTCTGTTTTAATCCATGCGTTCATGGATTAATGGATTCACAACTCCTAAGCAAAACCAGCTTGTATGAGCTATGCTAATGCAAAAATCAACACCAAAAGGTGAACTCAGAGAAATAAGCAATTTTGCTCATGCATCTGCTTGTTGATAGAAGAAAAGTGTGGAAAATGCCAGAATCACCCTTGTCTTCTAGGGCGGGTCACCCTCCACGATCCTACTGACAAGTCCTTTACATGAAACAACAACAAGTCTGCCTGAGAAAAGGAATGGGATTTTCCACCTCAGAAATAAGGGTCATCTTTGAGTAGGAGCAATTTTTTCCAGGAGCAATTATGAATTTCAATTCCACAGTTACTAAGAAAAGGAGAAGACTGACCAACAAACAGTCAAAGGAATACATCTGGCAGGACTTAGTTATTGCATAGGTACTGACATGTTTAAATCTTGCCAAACTGGAAGCAGTTTTGGGCAGGAGCATCAACAGAGTGGTAAATACTGCAGGAACTCTACTTGTAGACAGAGGGGCATGTCAGCTCCAAGCAGAAATGAGCTGCATTTGCAATCTCTCTGCCAGCTCCCAGTGAGGCTAGGGCATAGCACAGCAAAGCCCTGTGCAAGAGACACTAGCTGAGGACTAAAAGTTTTTTAATCTGATCTGCTCTACACTTCCAGCTGTGCAAATTACACTCACACAGGACCATGCTGACAGATTTCCACTGCTTCTTGTTCTGGAGATAGCTTAACAGACTCGCTGTGACTCTGCACAGCCCTGCATTGCAAGATGTAGCATAATATTGGACACCGAAGATTACAGCTCCCTAAGGAGTTGCAAATTTTTTTTTTTCAACAAAAGACTCCAGAGTTAGAATATATTTTCTCTTTAAATGCCCTTGTTCAGGAATAGGGTCAAAGTCACACTTGATAATCAATCAGAATTGTATTGATTGAGCAAGAAATAATCTGTTAACATTCCTAAGATACATAGAAGCTTCTTTTTTTTTTTGTTTTTGGTCACAGAGACACTCTGTTTAGCCATCAGCATTTACAAAAACAGCAGCGCAGACATGTCAAGTTCAACATGTTTTCATTCTGTGTTCCCGAGCTCAGCAGTTAGACCGTTCATTAATTTCCCCTTCTCCTCCGCACACCGTCTGTGCACCTTATTTATATTCACCTGCTGCCAGTTTAACACCCTGAAGAGGCACACCTGCAGTGGCAGCAGCTTCACATTACTGCTGCTGGACCCCATGCTTTAGTCCCTTCTAGGAGAGCTCTTCCTAAGCCTTGACTTGCTTGAAACCCAGACTGGCTGCACAGCTTGTTTGGCTTGCTTGAAATCTTCACCCAGCCCTGAGCTGGCTCCTCTGGTTTCTCCAGCACTGCACAACATTTTACCTTCTGATTTCACAGACCTGTGTTTATGTCAGGAAACAAACTATCCTGGCAGAGTCTTAAATAAAGGGTGTGAAATACAAACCAGCCTTCTCTTGAATCACAGAGCTGTTGACAATTGGGTTCAAATCATGTTTCTTGCAATCCCTCCCCTCCGTGTCCACTCCTTGCAACCTACAACATATGACAAAGGCAGTGCTAAACATGCTGTTTACCATGCAAAGAGCCTTTTGACTTGAAAAGAGAGAGGAAAAGAGGAACTGATACACAGATCAGCTCTTAATCTGTCTCCTTGAAGCTTCAGTAGAAACTACAGGTTCTGGAAAGGTAGTTCTCTTCCTTCAGGCAAATCTCAGGTTCAGTTTCTTAGATACTATGCGTAGCCAAAGCCCCAAAGGTAGAAGTGCAGCAACCTCGCTGTTTTTGAGCAGGAGCACATGTCATAAAACTAGAAAACGGAACGAGCTGATCATGTATCTTCTGGTGTTCCTTAGCAGCAGCAGGCACTCCTGCTCTGAGACTGGGCTCAACTCCAGTTGGCAAGAATTCTTGTTAGCAAATTCATGGACTTGAGTATCACCCAAACCTTCAAAGATCAGGATAACAATTTCTAAAGAGAATTTATTTTGTCAATAAGCCCCACCTTCAGAGAAGAGTCTGCTAGCACTATACGCAGCAGAAATGCACAAATGGCAGTATTTATTCATGTCAGCACTTTGGGATGCACAAGAAAGGAAATACACCATAAGTCCATGGCCACAGCCCCTTGGGCAGAAACTGGAAGATATATATGGCTTTCCTGTTCGTTAGACTGTTGGGTATTCAGAGGTGGGTAAGGCTGTTCTCAGCTTTCCCAGTGGTATATGAAAAGTGGTGAAAGCACACCAGGAGGGTAAACACTGATTTGTTGTAGCCACATATATGCTGTGAGGTCTAGCTCAAAGTTCTGGGCTTTATACACTAGGAAACCTTGCAGATTAAATCCCCTAGTCAGTGAAGTAGAAATAAAAAGCCCGTTTTCTTAAATGAAATCAGTATTATTCCAGGCTCTGATACAGTAGTGTGCAATCAAAAGACTTCTTGAAATTGATGAAGTCCATAGACTGAATTTTATAGGTCACAGAAAAAAGATTTCTGTTAAAGTGCTCACAGTTACGAACATGACCAGAGTGCTACGTTCTATACAATAATTTAAATTTTGAAGTCGAATGATGAAAGGATATAGCACCACCATGCAGTGTTATCTGTCACAGGATATTTATGAAAAACAGAGAAAAAGTCTTTAAATACTTAGCTATTAAATAGCAGCTAGAAGAATAAGTTCTGGTATTGCTTCCAGCTACAGAGAAGAAAATCTTCCCCATTTAGGCAAGAGTGTATATACTGCAGGCACATGAGAGAAATCTAAAAAGTAACCAATGCTACATTGGTTCTGAGTTTCTGTGAAGTTTAAATTTTCATTTAAGGCAGAGATTGCCTATTAATTTCAATTTTAAGTATTTCTTTTGAGCTGCTTTGTAAGGAGGGTGTGATACAGAGCAATGGCTTATGCAGTGTGGTATTGACTGACCTACACAAGACTCCTGTGTACTCCTCATCTACCTGTACAGGTAACCAGTGAAGGCGTCCGAGAATTCAGACTACGTGAACCGTTTTCTTCTTCTCTAACTGTGCACCACAATGTATATATCACCTAGCAAAGAGTTAACTAACTTCAGCTATATGAGAAACCCCACAGAATTTGATGGAACCACTTGTATTCTAATCATTAAGCCATGTTTTAATACCTTTTTGTAACGAGATATCAGTTATCACTCTTCCTCATACACGGGGCTCAAGGAAAGGAAAATACAATGAAAGACAAGCACTTTCATTTACAAGTTAAATTAGTTGGTTGTCACCTAAACCAACCAAGAATCCCCAGTGTTAGATGCAAACTTTGTGGATCAAGACATACACACTGAATTAATCCACCTGTCCAGAGTCACAGTACATCAAGAGTCAAGACAGAGATGCTTTCCTACAGAGGAAAGAGGTTACTGACTCTGGACATAATTTTGTCTCTCCCGTCAGAGATCATTTTCACAGAGAAGGTGATGGTCTGCAGAGGAGAAAGGAGAACTTTGAGAACCTGGTGCTGTTTGAACTGCTAAAAGCATTGAAATGCTGAAAAAGAGAGAATGGATGGGTGACATCAGTCACAGGAGGTGAAATGGTGAGGTCACGTGAGTTAGATGGATCATGGAGAGTAGATCTGCACTTTGTCCTTTGTCCTCTCCAAGGTATTATTCAAATATAATTCCTCTGTACATTGTGTGACATTTGCTAAGATTTTAAGACTGGTGCTTTTGAGCATTAGCCTGGGAGAAATTATCCTGACCAATATGGACAGGCATTTCCATAAGCTATATTGTCACTTTAATGTTGTGTAAATATTAGCAATATCCACTAGTGTGACTTTTTATTGTATTTTACACTTTATGCCCAATATACAGATGATTTAGGTAACACCTTTGCTAGCTGGACTAAGAACGTATCCTAAAAAATATTCATTTTAGCATATTTAAACTGCTACTTTAAGCAAGATTTCCCATTTTTGAAAAAAACCAATCCGAAACAGACTTCTTAATTTCTGCCGATATTAGTACACACTCAGATATATTATAGTGGTTTCAGTTTAATTTCCATCCCATTAGTTTTTCTTGTGTTAAATTTTTCCCAAACATACTATAAGAGAGTATTTAGACACTGTAAGGATTAGGCATTACTTCCATAGAAGTAAATAATAAGACCATTCTGTTTCTGAAAGCAACAGACCACTAATTAATTTTCCAAATATACAGCATACCCATGCTGAAAAATAAATTAACAGAGAAGAATAAAAAATAGGAGATAAGGTGTATCTTACCATATATATCAAATCTTTCTTTAAAGATGAAGGATGATTCAGCTGAAGGATTCAATAAAAGACTAAAATCATTATCAATTTTTAAAACCATTTAAAATACCTCTAGAAATACAAGATTTCATCCAGAAACCCCTCAAGCATTGCTCTGTGTTCAGCAGATATAGCAACACAACAATATGAATATCTATTTGAAATTAACTTTCTCTGAATTCCTTTCACCACAACTCCGGTCTCTAAAATCTTCATTCTGTTTTGACCGCTGTACAGAAACTGTGATTTGATATCTCATTCATAGCCCAGCTGTGCATGAACTCTGTTTAGTGCAAAGCTTTGCAAAAAGGAAAAAAAATATCTTATTTGACCATGAACTTTAGATGATCTAGTTAGCGTTACTGTCAAGCATCCCGCGGTCTTTTTGAAAAGCAGGACTTGTCCATGTTGCCCTCTGGCCAACTTCAGTGGGATTGAAGCACTAGCGAGAGCCATCAAACTGCCTGACAGCTTGTCACCAGTGAGACTCCATTAATTTACACACATTTTCCACTGTTTGGCATTTACCATGATAACTCTTTTCTTTCCAAGCAGCTCCTGTTTGCATTTAACACTCGGGTTAATTTTCATCAGAGTTTAAATTTAGCCATCAGTTATTTCAGGGGAGCTGTCAGCCAACATATGGAGGAAAAAAATCCTTCTGAATTTATAATAAAGTGGAATCTGTTGAATGTGAAACAAAAAGCAACTGCAATATACTGCAAGGCCCCGATGGGGGGACCAGGGTCAGCAAAGAATAGCAGAGTGGATTAGTTGTTCTATTCACCAGAGTGGCATCTGAGCACCTCAGGAGCTTCTTGATATATCAAAAAATGATGGAAAGACACAGTTCAATTTGTCCCCCTTTTATAAAGGATAATTAACCTGTCAGTCTTGCTACTTTAACAACTTCATTAAATTGGAGCAGAAATGGGTGCAGGGAGCCCCTGTCTTTTTCCAAAATGAGCACAGGGCACTTGTTTAAATTGTTGAACAGCCACCTTCTTCCATCTTCCTCTCCCTTAGAATAACGTGATGTTAGTTTAGGTTTTTTCAGGTGAAATTGAACACCCTTCCTTAAAATACAGAACTAAGCTAGCTGTCATGTGGCCAACACTAGGAATTGTCTTAACTCCAAAGGATGAAAATAATCAGGTATGTAAACAAGGAAAACTGCATCCATTAAAGATGGAGCTTACAGGATCGCTATAACACTTCCAACATACTGTGATCCTTCTCAAAGATGAGATGACTTTCCCAGATAAGACAGAAGGAAACAAAGTCCCCATTTCTTCTGAAAAAATGTGAACTTTACAATTTGTGTTCTGAAGCAGATTAAAAATTCTGTCTGTAAACTGAAAACTCTGCAGGCAAGTTTATGGTGAAAAGATGAAAAATCAAATTAATATGTACACCTCTGGAACACACATTTAGGATTTCATAAATAATAGTCCTTATAAATAATTAACTGGACACGGGCTAAGTTACTGGTCAGTCCAAAATCTTCATCTGGGATTTAAGTGTACTACACTGTTCTGCAAGGTACATTTTTTTGCACACTATAATATTTTCCTCTCCAGAGCAATTTTATGTGCACAAAAGATTTAAAGACATCAGAGGGAAAGTATTTCCCAGAATATCAGCTTTCATAACAACAGGAAGAGTGAATACTCTCATATACTACTCTGTAATCTTGCATTTTAGAAGTCAAACATTTCCTTGATGATCATTCAGAAAAGCCTGTTGGTATTACAAAAAAAACCCCAAACAAACCAAACCAAACCCCCACCCCTTGAGCCTAGTTCTGTGTGTAAAAAATCTCATCAATTGTATCCAGAAGATAAACTTTATGTAACATGGCCAAATCTTCAGTTGGAAACAATTATATAGATTCACTTATTGCAGGGGTGACCTGAATAAGTAAGTCTGCCACAAGCTAATTATAAGTTGAAATTATACATTAATCAAGTTACAATAATTATCTAGTGTTGGCTTTAGGTTTTGCTTGCTTGCTTGCTTGGTTTTAAATGTTGATATACATTCCACCACATAAATAAAACTCCGTGGTCATTGACAACAGAATTTCAGCACCTTAACAAACCAAAAGGAACGTAATTGGAAGTTACTGGCCCCAGCAAATTTCCTGTAAGAATAGTAAAACTTACTCTATTTGTATGAATTATTTTTATGGACTGTTTCAGTATCTTTTAATCATAAGTGATCTACTAATGAAATAATGGGATTACCCTTTAATTCTGTATCTACAGACCCATAATTTCAACTTCATTTTAATATAAAAATTCTATTTTTAGAATTGTATACAGATTTTCAACAACATTTAGAAGTCACTTTAAATTTAGTATTTTAATTTTAATTTTAAAATTCAGGCACAGAGATTGAAGATATTAATGTGTCAGAGCAGATTTGTGTGCCACACTGGATTTCATTTTACCTAGATAAATATGCACAACTGGTTTGCCCCACACATGAATAAAAGCATAAAGATAAATTAGTTTAAAAGAGGATGTTATTATTCCCAGTCTTACGAAATAAACTAAATACTCACTACTCTGAAGTTATGGGAAGCGGTGATCCACACTAAAATATAAGAAAGTTCTTTGTACTTCAAGTAATGGAGAAGCTTAATTTTCTATTATTTACTGATCTCCATTCCTTAGTACAAAAGCAGCTGCATACTGATAAACTGAAGACTGAATTTAAACACCGCAACATCAGGAACCTATTTCACAAAACACGTGCTTGATGTACATTTTTAATTAAACACTTGTAATACAAAATTTTACAAACTGATAAAAGGCTAAAATTTTCCTTCAGCCATTTGCTATCTTTTCTGGTTTTATTTATAACGTTTTTTAAAGAAGATATCTGGTGGGCTTACAGCCTTCACGATATATATATAAAAGATGTGCAGCCCCAAACTTAACATAGTAATTGATTTGGCATACTTTACATCATTCCAACACAGACCACTGTCTACCTGCATTTGTAAACAGAAATTAAAAGCTTGATAGTCTCTTCCACAGCGTTACTGGGAGAGTCAGAGTGAAATTCAAAATGGCAACTGCTCTTGCCACTGGTGGTTTTCCAACTTGTACACTGCCTCAAAAATTGGGGTTGCAGACATGGAATGTCATTATTTCACCAGAGCACTGACATCCCACTTTTTTATACAACTTGGCATGTTTGTTAGCTTTTTCTTTTAAAGAAAAGCCCAGGGGCCAGAAAGAGAGGAAGAATCCTGCGCTCTGTTAGATGCGCAAGCAGGGATAGCAGGAGAGGGATAGCAGGAGAGGCATAGCAGTGAGGAAAGGAAATGGCTCAAATTCCTTGTGAAATAATGTTAGAAGACCAGAAATGTTATGAAGGCAACAGAAGGGAAAAGCTATCAGTCAAGGCTTATTGGACATCCGCTAAAAGGAAACGAGTACAGCAGGTGTAAAGTTTGAGAACTGATTACACAGATCTTGCTCTGTATTGGAAGCATAGGGGAGAACCTCGTGGTAAGGTTTCTATAATGAAAATGCATAAATTTGGTGCTTAATTATTCAAAAAAGTATGGATATGTATGACTATATGGAGGTATGTATGTGCATGTTCATATAAATCACTGTTTATATAAATAACTGCATTTCCCTGCCATTCTCCAGCACCCTTTCTCTCTTTACCTGCTCAGATTTGATGATTTCAGGCACTTATACTATTTTTCAATATCATAATCTTACCCAATGATACTTCTGGTTTAAATTTTAACCTCCTTTAAAAGATCTCCCATAAGAAAATACACTTACCAACATAATTTAGTAACACGAGATTTAGCGTTCACTAAAAAAAGTGCTTATGAAAGTCTAAAATAGGGAATTATTACTACTGTGACTTGTAGTAGGAAAGCAAGAAAGCTCAGCTAGATGTGGATTGAAAACATACATGGATACCAGAATGGACCTTCATGTTTAATGAAATGCTTAAATTGTCTTAGATTTAATCATTATAATTTATACATTTTAAAATCATGGGTCAGCTGTTCAGTAGCTGCAGTGTCTTTATAAACATCAGAAAATTTTTCCTTTAATGATTGTATTTTAAATTGCAATTTGTTTGTTTCAGCCTTAAAATGAAAAGTGCAATTAAAAGAGAATGAGAAATATAGCACTAGGAGTCCCATGTTTTGAATGGGTATTAAGATTCACTAGCTATCCTCATACAACCATATAAATCTGACACCATATTAACATGGGGGTGATTAGTGGTTGTGTTAATGTCTGAACTATATGCCATGTCAATTTTGGATCAAAATTGATAAATCTTAGTTGATTTTCTTTTAATTGTGGTTTCCATGTCCCTCAGCCCAGTGTTCTGCACTGCAAGACAAAATAAAAATTTAGGAGTACTTAGTGCAGCTGGGCTTGCAGAACAGGATCTGGAAGCACATCAATGCTTTGGCCATCATTCCTTCTCTGGAGAGAGGAAAAAACCCAATTTATTCTCTCCTGATCTAAAAGCAGCCAAATTGTTGCAGTGGTGTTATAAAATTCCAGCCCAGAGGAAAATTACTGGTAAATCTCAGAAATTACAGTAGTGTGGGTATACTTGGTACCATTTCATCCTACGTTGCATGAAAGTTTTTCATAAAGGGAATACTAACCAATATGATCTGACCTGATCCTCAGTGTAAATGATTCCTAATTCTAGTGAAATGCCAGGTTCAAATATTGATACCTTTTCTCTTTTAGAGCCCTTCCATACTCACACTGCAAGTTTCCAAGCTCCTTCCTAAAGCAAGTTGCATCTGGTGAGCCATCCAGCAGAAACTCAACCAAGTGTGATGGAATTATAAATCAGTACATTCAATATACAGAAATGAAGAGATACTCAAAACGTATAAAAACTATCAAATCCATCCTTTTGCCATCACAATACCAAACTTAAAAACATTTTCTCCAGAATGGTTTTAAAAGACCTATTACATTATTTCCATCACTCCACTTTTACATATTTAGACTAAAGTTTCTGCCTCTTAATTGTTCCCTGTAATATTTAGACCAACTTTATCCCACTATTGGGCTTTAATCCCTTTTTCTCCTGCTTTGTTCACGGCTACTGCTTGAAAGGTTATCAATAGGATGAGAGTAGTGATGTTCTACATTGATGGGTCAGGTTCTGAGAGAGGCTTCATCCTGGAAGAGACTGCAGACAAGGGAAGAGAGGGGTTCCTCTGGGCTTGCAGTGTCAAAAATCCACACCAGTTATACTGGGTTTTTCTTAGGAATACATCATTTAGGCAACATACATGTAAGGCACCTCAAGGATTCCAGAACAGAGAATGAAATTTGAATTTAGAGTAGGTGGTAAGTAAGATGCAGTGACAGATAAGAGAAGAAGGTGTAACAGCCTGTCTGTAGGCTTTGTTTTTCTCAGGGACTTTTGAGTTTGCTTGGACCATGCACCAGAACAAACACATGAGAACTTGAGAGAGCTGACAACTCCCCATTGTTTAGAGAAAGCACTATGAGCACTTTTGTAACAGATTTTTGACATGATCTTTTAAGGGTGTAAAGGGCAAATATTTGATCAATCATGGTCTTCTGACCCTCTTACTTTTAATGGGCATAGAGAAGTTAGAACTAATTATTTGGTAACTGTCAGATTTTTGTCCACCGTAGCATGAAATCCTGTTGTGATGAGCATGTGATAACTGACAAAAAATAATCATCTGCTATCAAGCCTGAGGTTCTGCAGCTGCAAAAAAGAGCAGTCTCATGAAATGAGCAGTCCCATAAAATGTCAGTGATGCTACTCACTGGAGAAAGATTGCAGCATCACAACCTTACACAGCCATCTAAAGCAATAATGTGATGCTATAACAAAACAAAGTAGACAGTATAGATGGGAATGACAGCCACAGTATAAATCCAATCCCTTACTTCCGAGAATAAAACTGACTTTCTCATTGATCTTCTTTTTGAACACATTAATGTTTGCTGTTATTATTTTGTGGATGTATATGCATGTAGGGTGTACCTTTGCCAGTAAGCAATACAGAAGGATCTTTTATAAAGTATTAATTTTTCAAATTTAAGGTTTTTTCAGCGTTTGGAACTTTTATTTTTACCAATATCTATGCACAAATTCCAGTTGTTGGAGTGTGACACCTACCCTGGCACATGCAGTCTATTAGCTATAGTTAAGGAAAAGTAGGTTTTTTTATTGACATGTTAAGTCCCAACCACAGTGCAAATAAATCCTTTCCTTTCATAAAATAATTTTACATGACAGATATGTTATTAAAAGTGCTGGTTACAGTTGTGATTTTTAGTACATGGTAAAAATAACAAAAAAGCAACTGTATATTTATGCAGAAAAAAAGCATTTATATCTCAAAATGCAGTTGAGATTCAACTGGTATTTCAATGACTGATGTATCTGCATGCATGTAATATGGGTCCTTTTGTCAAATAGCTGGTCATAGGGAAACAAAAGCTTTACTTTCCAGCTAACCAAAACAAGTAATCCTCCCTCAATTCTCATTTTACTCAACAAGTAATCCTCCCTCAGTTCTCATTTTACTCAACTCTGCACCCTAACCCTGGATTAAATACCTGGCAAGATAAATACCTGTTGTTGGAACAGTTCACTCAGCAGTGTTTTAGCAGCAGGGATGGAAGGAATTGAGATGAGTAAAAGAACCACATGGGCCACTGACAGAACTGGAAAAGCCGAGATGACATATTGTTACCCACTGGTCATGTGAGTAGAAAGAGACCACAATTCACTTCTCTTCCCCAGACTGCTGCAAAAGCCCATCCCCTTCACTGAACTCCCTAACCTCCAAGCCCTTCTGTTTCCTGTCTGGTAAATACAACAGTTTTCTATGTAAATAAGCAAGTTTTGGTGGGAAAGAAAGAGGAACCCATCCTAGATTTGTCTGAAACCCACTGACTGTAAATTTTAAAAGGCCTATCCTGCTTCACTGACTTAAATGTGGAGGAGAGAAAGACCCCTCTGGGGGCTGACCTGCATGAGGCCAAAAAGATGATCCTAGTACTTGCAAAATTCAGAGTTAATCTTTCAGGAGAGTGAACTCGGGGTCTGTGTTCAACCAAGGAGACACAGCTGACTTGCCTTTGTTTAGATTTTTCTAGGGGTCTACTGCTAGTGCTCAGAAGGCAGTGAGTGTCTTAAATACTGATGGGAGTGTCTGTTCAACTCGTCATCATAGAATGAAATTAATCAGGCTAAATGACAATTGAAGTTTTCAGCTTAGGTGCTTTGCTTGTAACCACTTCCACCAAGATACACATCCAGGATTAGGAGTCTATGCCATGGGCCGAAATAAAATCATGAAACAACTCTTCAGTGGTCAGGTCAGAGATAAGCTAGCAATGTACATTTTCAGAAGCTTTGGAACTGCAGTGGGCAAACACACCAACAGTAAACCCTTACTCTCTGCTTTGGTATGTCAAACCTATCATATTGCTTTGAAATGATAATTTCTTTAGGTTTATACAGGTAAAGGAACTCCTGAGCAGCTATCAAAACAGGTTCAAGCTACTGACGAAGTGGAGCACAGTGCTGTGCTAGGTTCTTTGTGTACATAACGAGCTATATATGCTTTTGAGGCAGGGAATATCTGAGTGGCTACTGTATATTTGTATCCCCATTTATATGCAAAAAAAAAAAGCAATCTGATATAACTGCAGAAGTTGAACCAGTCCCTATCCCAATGTACACCACAAAGCTACGAAGTGTTATTTCTTACTTACAGATCATTAATAAACTCTGTCACTTGCATAAACCCCATCTTTTAGCTCCTCTTAGGAGGATGCTCAATGCTCAAAGCTATTTTCAGGTAATTCAGGATTCATTTCTATTTCTAAACACATTATGAAATTGGAAATCTAGGTAGGAATATATGCCTTTAGAGAGGATAAAATCAAGCTACTCTAGATAGCTCTCCTGGGAATTACAGAGGCAGTAATTCAGATACAAAGGCTCTTCTAATTCCTGTGTCCCAGTGGTGTTCAGCACATCAGCCTGTGTGAAGTGCTCTCCTTGTCAGAGAGCCCTCTTGTCTGGCTTGAGAAAACTGCTGTAAAAACGGATGTTAGAGAAATGCATCCCCTGTTAATCAACAGATCAAATATGTTTATTTCCTCTGCCAAACTAAGTCTGTGAGCCCTGCAACAAAGAGCTAACAGTTCAATCTTGAGTTTCTTCACTGCATTTCTTGTATAAGAGTTAATACAAGACAGGCAATTTACAAAAAAGATTACTATAACTTACTCTCTTGCTATTGCACTTGTAAGCACTACAAGGCAATACATGCTTCATGTATTTATATTCCACTACATCAGATTTCTCTCTTCAGCAGCTGGTACCTGGATATTTATGCTGTGCACTGATTTCTTTAACTGTGAGTGCATATCAGTGTAAAGAGTTGAATATATTTTAATAATATTCATAACTCTGTGAACACGCAGTTACAGTTAACTGTGTGTGCACAGTTAAAATTATTAATACTATTAAAATTTATTCAACTGCTTATATTTAGATGCAAGCCTATTAAAAGCCTACTCCTGACAAACGAAAGCTGTGTTCCAGGTAACCTGATGCTGCGTATTTCCCAATATTGTTGCTGTCTCCATTTGCTGACAGAAGTAATCTATACACAACAGATTAAGTCACATATTTCAGTAACCACCTCTGTCTTTCCAAGTGAGTGACCCACTATGCCTGTGTATGGGGAGGCTCTGGGAAAGGCACCTGTGGTGAGGAATGAATATTCTAATGTTTCTGAACCTTTTGGTGAAGGTGAAGGGGGCTTGTTGAAAACATTGCTGTGAGCAGATGGACCCCTGAAACCATCTGCTATCGAAGCAACTAAATGCTCAATGATGCATTACGAAATTATTTAGCTCTCAAAGAGCCTGAAAGTAGTTAGTAATGATGGCATCTGTACTGAGAGCAAACAACCTATTTATATATGATCTATCACTTCATAAACCGTTTGGAGACCATCTTTCCTTAAAGCAGCAGTAGTCTTGTCGACTCCCGGAATAAAATACTGAGTTGCGTGCGTGAACTTGCAAAATCCTAGCTAGTTCATTTTTCCTTCTTGTAAGAGCACACTCTTTTCTGGGATGTGCTGGAATGCAAGCTTGTTTTCTGGATAGAAAGGATTGAACTGTGTTCTAGACCTGCTCTCTCTATCAGTGCACAAGTATAACAAGTGCAAAAAAAAAAAAAAGCCCCCAAAGCAGTAATGCTTTAACTCAGTCTTAATCAAATAAGGATCTTACGTTTTTCTTTCCTGTGAAAAATTTCATCCTATTTAGTTGTATTAGCAAAGTAATAGGTATTTAGGAATCAAGGCTTCTAAACATGAATTCATTTTTTAATCTAGTTTGGTGATTCTTATACATTATATAGTTACCATGGGAACTATTAAAACTTGTTTGTGTGGATTTAGTTATGTTCCATGTATGTAGTCAATTGCTCAAGAAATATATAAAGATATTATACATTGTATTATAGATGTTTTTGCACCTGAAAAGCATTGTATTTTTAATTATTATTTTGTTTCACATATTTCTACAAGAAATGAGCTTTAGATGAAAATCTATTCCAGCCTAAGTGATATTACATTATTTTTCTAATCCAGATAATCAGAAAAGAGGAAGTTATTTCTTTTGCTCAATTTCTCTCAAAATTACTAAGTATATGTAGAAACTTGCTTAAAAATGGTGTCTCATCTGAAAGCTCTTTCAGCTGTGTAAGAAACCTGCATTTCAGTAAATCTCTGTATATAAATATGAGGAAGTGCAGCTCTATGTTTTAAGCAGAAATCCCCATTAATATCAATAGTGACATATCAACATTAATATCAATGAGCTTTTCTGTTCCAGTATCTTTGTTGAGATTTTACAAGTTATTTAATTCTTTATTTGGAAGCAACTGTCCTAGTGCAGAAAGCAAAGAAGATTTTGCCCAAGGACTAATTTTTGCACATCAGACTAATGTGCAAACCGTAATTAAAGCAGACCTGATAAGGCCTAACTTGGGCATAGAAAAGTCCTTTTGCAAGCATGGATTGCCTCATTCCCAAAAACTTCAGTGAGGCAAATTTTAGCCCCCTGCAGAGGAAAAGACACATTGCCAAACTCTGGAAATTGAGGAACAGCCAGCTAGATACTACTGACCATCTTGAGCTGCGTTCCAATCTCTTACTCTACTTGCTCATTTACTGACCTTGGAGTCTTCCTCAGAAACTGCTCCACCCTCCCAGTTTAGAGCAGCCCCTACCGCAACCACCACCTCCCTTGGGATGCTTCCAGCCTTAGGATGGCACTGCTTAGACTGCAAGCTCAGTCTCTAGCAGAGATCCCATACACCTGAGCAATTTGAAACTTTGCTGTGATAATCCATGTGAGTGCTGTGGAGAGGCAGAGCAGATCCCACCCACTCCCATGGCACACGCTCCTAGTAGAGACTGCACACGGAGTGTTCATGATCCAGCTCTGAATAAAGCCTTTGCCATGTGCTTCCACTCCCAAAAAGCAGTTTACTCTATGCATATTTAAACCTGAGAAGAACAGGAGAATGGGGAGCAAACCTTGCTCAGAACAACATAGGCCTAAGTCACTTTAATTTTCAGGGAGAAACAAATGCTTCAGTCCCAAATATTTTGTTGTGGACCATTGCAAGCTTAATTTGACTTTACTTTTCTATGTCCTATCAGTTATGCTTCAGTTTTTTCAAGTAACATATAGAAAAGGTGTTATTAAACTGTTAAAATGTTTAAAGTGATTATAAACTTAATGTGACAGAGCATAAATTCATTCCTTACAGCCTTTGGAAATAAGAGCATGTGGGAAAGGGAAGATAGGACAAAATATCTTCTTTAAATCGCACCTTTTTTGTAGAATTAAACTGTGAATGTTTGCGGGAGTATGAGTGTTTGGTGGAATAATTTCCCCACGCTCCTGTTGTTCTCTGCAGACTTCAGGTCTACTTGACATGGAGGTTGCAATGTGAGTAGGACTGAAAGAAAAATTGCCCCCCTGATAGCTACACAAAAATTACAGGACTGAAACAAAAGGCTGGCGGGTCTGGCTGACACACTATATCCCTTTCCTCTCAACCACCTGTCAATCAATCACCAGTCAATCACAGAAAGCCACAATCAGCCACTTAATGACAGCCAGATGGCATCTACTTCTCATGAACTGTACTCCTGAAGTCATACTCGCTCCCTGTAACTAGCAGCATTTCCCATCCCAGGTAATAATGAGGTGTTTTTTGTATTCAGACAAAGCCGTAGTGCCTCGCACCTCTGACAGGACACTCCTGTGAGCAGAATACGTGCTCTGCCAGATGTGTTGTTTTGCTTTAGTGGAAGAATCAATGCTGCTTTATCCCTCAAGCTTTGATCAGGGACAGGCTCGCTGGTTTGTGAATAAGAATTGAGAATAACTTGGAAATTTTAGCTGGCATTCATTCTGCCTCCCTTATTTCTCTGCAGTCCTGACACAGGAAAGGAATCCATACGGAGACCAATGTGATCTTCTTCACATCGGTTTACCAATGATTTCAACCTTGACCCAAAGGGAACACTTCTTCTGGAAGTGACAGGTAATTTAGCTTTCTTGCTTAGTTCTGGGGCTCTCTTGTGGTGAATTATGTATAGTGCTCCTGTGATATGGACCTTTGTCCATGAAGGAACCAGATGAGGCTATTAAACTGCTTTTAAAGGCATTTTATCCACAAACACCCAGTAGTCACGAGGGTTCTTTTTAGCAAAAAATTTCTGCCTCAGGACAAAGTGGCAAACTCAGTTTTGAAGTGACCAGGTTTGGGCCTGTCAAGCATGAAGCTGGATTCAGGCCTTGCTGGCAATGCTTTTCACTGTACTGAGGAGAGCCAGAGAGTTTACTCTGTTAGGTGATGGTTATTCTGTTACTGCATTACAGCAGGTACATTTCAGTGACATAGCTGAAGTTACAACTTGGCCTCTAAGGAAAGTAAAAATCATCCATGATCAGCATACACTCTCTGAGCAATACTGTTTGTTTTCTAAGATGCATCAAATCCAGCATAGCAGGAGAGGCTTATTTATGACCAAACTGGAGAAACATGGTTCTGGTGCATGAATTTTAGCCTGGGATGGCCCCATTACTGGCCAGCTCCACAGCATCCAGCAGCTCCCACCTTCTTTATTAAAAACTGCTTGGAAATGGCTCTGTATAGCTGAGAAAGACAAGAACTGTACTTTTTAGTGAGGATTAGGTATGGATTGCATGACTTACATGACTACATTTCATGGGACCTTTAAAAGTGTACAGGCTCTTTACTCACAAGGAATTAACTGTGTTTGCTGCTCAACAACACAAAACTAGTTTGTTCAGAGTTCTTCCCAGAGTTCATTCAGTTCTTCCTGGGAATTTCAGCTCAGGTGCATCCCTCCAACTCACTCACCACTCAATTCAGGAAATCTTCCAGCTTTATCAGGCAGGTGCACAAGACCTTCACAAGAAGATTCCTCCCTGCATTTCTCCTGTGTTTGCATTTGTTGCCATACAAAAGACTTATCAGTGTTAAATATATAAATTTTTTTCTTGGCAATTTTAGAAGTTTCTCCCTCAAGAAATCTTGGAGGCAGATTCCTTGCAACTCAAGGACAGGCAGATTTTATCCATTAAAGATGGGATGTAAATGGAGGCAACCTTCCACAACATCCCCCCTCCCCACATATACATACATTTCCAGCCCGGTTTCTGGAGTGCAGACAGAGAATCTCATTAGGAATCTAATATAATAAGGGCATGTAGATACTGGGGTTGGGGGCTGGAAATCAGATTAGCTTCATTACTTTATTCTGCACCTCGCAGCGCTTCTGCCAGTGGACAATTGCATTAGATCAGAGAGGAGATCAAAAGGCAAAAACTCCCCAGAAATTCTGCTGCTCATTGTCTGAGACAGGAATGGGAAAAGTGCACTGTTGGAGGACACAGACCCACGGTAGATACCAGACAAGACACGTTTTGGAAGGGCAGTAATTTTTTTCGTTGAACTTTACTTATTGAGCTTTTGGTGTTGGCAAGGCCGGTCTAGATTCCAATGCACAGAGACATGACGGAAACTAAGCAACTTGTTCAAGTGTAAGCAAGTGGACACCCAAAGAGCCAGGGGAGAGATGATACTCTGAGTGCCAGACATGTCCTACCTGCAGAGCTTTAGTGCTTCAGTCACTGTTACCTTTTCCATAGGCACTTCTTTCTGGACACCTTTCAGTTTGGAAGCAACAGCTCAGCTGAGTTCTCTGCTTCAGCAGGGATAACCTGAGAAAGGAACACAAGAGAATGCGTGCCACTTGCCATATAAAACAGTATCAGCCTAGTCCAGTTCAACACCCTCCAGAAGCCGTCTTTCTGTACCAGTTCTGAGGGGGCACAGTGTCCACAGAGGCAGCTTAACTGGCTGCCCTCAGTTACTTCACACAATCAAGGTCTGACATAATTCCTTCAGTCCTGAGAGTGAAGCCCACAGTCCCATCTCATCTCATATCACATCTTGCCTGGCAGTCAGGAAAAGTGGGCTGGATAGGACCTCTTGGCACAAGAAATGCCATGTCCTCAGTGAAACACTTTAACATGCTCCTGAGCTGCACTGGGACTGGTCACTGTGGATTGCTGCTGTTGTCAGCAGAGAACAGGGAAAATTATCTTCAGGAACTTTTATTCCATATCTCTAGCTTCCCTTTAAAGAAGTCCAGCCATCTGAATCTTGATCAGAGAGCAAATTTGAAAGACTGACTTGGATGAAAGCAGAGTAAGAAGTCCCTTGAGCTCAGTCAGGGCAGATAGGCCATGCTGGTTGTAGCCAAGAATGTTGGATGCGCTGCCAAATCCCAAAGCATTACTTCTATGGTATTTTTTTCATTTGCTAGCATTGTGCATATATCTTATGCACAGTTGGTGCTGCTTTTTCTTCCACTGCCATTTTCTTCTTCATTACTCCTTATGGAAGTTCTGTAATTTAAGCAAAAGAAATGCTGCATGCTAAATGCTACTGCTATGACAAAAAGTCTACCCTCTACATATCCCACAAAGGAAAATAAAAGGGGAAAAGAAAGCTGAGACACAGGTGATTAAATCAGAAGTATAAGGTGGAAATCTGGCATATGTTAGAAACTAGGTATTGCTTATGCAAACATCTTGTGAAAGCACTATTAACCACATAATGCTCACAGGATCAGCTTATTCATACTGTCATACACTTGGTGAAAGTTACAGAAGTCCTGAATTCTATTCTTATTTTTGCTCCAATATTTAATCAAATGTCAAATTCAAAAACATCTAGCCATTTGTCCCAGAAATATAGAATTTTTAATACTCCATTTTGTGGTTCTTAGTTCACCAGTCTTCAGTTTGCAAATAAAAGGATCACAGTCTAAACCTACAGAAACCTAAAAGTGCTATTTACATGAAAAAAGAGATCATGCTCTTTATAATTTCTATTTACTGAGACTATAACTTTGTCTAGAATGTAAAAGGAATACAAGTTTTCATAGGTCATGCCAAGTTCACATATGCTACAAAATTGCTTGATGATTTAGTAACATAAGTGAACATATACTATAGTACTCAAGTGCCCTTTTGCCTCATATTTTATGCCTTTCAATACAATTTTACCTAGTCCAAAAAATTTTCCCGAATTTCAAAATAAATATGCTCACTTAGAAATTTTATCTATCCACAAGTACCCAGAAAGATCATCTGTTTGTCCCAAACCTTATATTTATTCCTGTCAAAGTCCTCTTCTATTGAGAAATTACAGTTGTAGGTTATTGCCATTAAAGGTACACCAGTAAAGATTTTATCACCATGAGTGAAAAATACATCTGCTTCTTCAGAAACATATTTGGAGATGACAGAGAAACAGAAGGTATTAGAAAAACACAACAAGAAAAAAACCTGAGCACTCAGGGGTAAGAAGAGACTAAAGAAAGACAAGTCGCTTGAGGCAGTCAATAACACAAATACTCCAATAATAATGACAGCAACAGGAAGTTTTTCAAGCTGCTTTTTCACAAGTCTGTACAGAAAAATCTATACTGCAACTTTTACTGTCAAGGGTATCTCTTTATATATTATTCCATATTTTCAAAGGTCTAATAAAAAGCATGCTTTAGGGTTTCCACAGGCATCATGTACTTTATCCCTACCCTACCAACACCAATCACACAGAAAATATTTTCCCTTAATTCCTCTCATGCTCCGTTCTTTTCTTCTTTCCAGAAGCATGTTGCAAATGCCATAATTTGCCTGTGTGTTAACTTCTGAAGTGCCAGAAAGGGCTTGAAGGCAAGATGTACTGATAAGGAGAATTCCTTTCCTAAAAGCTCAAGCCATTGGGCAGCTTTAATTAAAAATGGTATTGATTTTTTTCCATTGCTTTTAATGACAGGCACTAGTCTGTGACTTCCATTGTTAGCCATTGACAGTTTAAGTAGTGAAACAAAGGGCACTTATACAGCACTTAGTGCAAAATTATGACTGATTAAAAAGTCATTTGTCATGGTAACAGCATCTGCTTAGACTTCGCAAATTTTTAAATGCAGTCTTGCATGCGGTGTGTGGGAAGGTGTGGTACATTCAAGTCTTCACAACTATGTCCCTCAGCAATTTAAATGCATTATTAAAGTGCCATGCGAGTCACATTTTTTGAGCAGCTGTTAGTTTCTCACAACATTTGCTTGAAGAAGTTGGAGCTCTGCTAAAGCTTCAGTGTTTGACCACACAGGGAAATATAGTAGCAACCTAGGCACCCGTGGTCAAACCTTCCAAAATGTTACAAATCAGAAGAGAATCCAATATTTAATTGTGATTTTAAAATACTTAACTCACAGTTCCAGTTCCTCTATTTTCCTGTCTTTCCCAAGGCAGAGTGCTGCCTCCAGATGTGCCAAGGGTGCTTAGCAAACCAAGGTGCAGAAAGACGGCTTAGTTAAAGCTATGTTGCTCAATTGCTGTCAATAGACCACAGCTACCAGCATCTAAATGCCAATCCAATGGACATACAAGCAGAGTTTAAAGAATCATCTATCTATATTAGTAATACTACGTAAAAAAAGTAATATTGTAGTTCACATACAAACATCTACAGACAGTGCACTGACAGTCGCCATGTAGGGCAAAGCTGAAAGAGATTTGAGAAATTTGAAGGACATTGAGCATAGAAATGACAGTGGGTGGAATTCAAATATTGCCCTCAGGCCAGTGTCAAATTCTGGGGCAAACAAGCAGTCTGCAGTCTTATTCTTCTGCATGAGTACACAGAGGGTTTTATGTTTGTTGATTCCTTTAAAAGAAGCTCCAATTGCATATTCTAGACCATTTCCTTTGCATCATGCACATGTTGGAAGCTTCAATCATTTCCTGGAGGCATTTACCCACCATAAGCTGAGCCTAAACATTATTTGCAGAGATGGTTGGTGTGTTTTGCACTATTTCCTCTCCCTTTGTCTGGAAATCACTGGGAAACATTTTTTTCAGAAAGATCCACTGCGTTCATTGTTCCTGGCTTCTTGACTGCTGTTTCTAAGCTGCCATTTTTAAAGGACTTCAGATCAAGCTCCATAAAGTACTTTGTCTGCAAATATATGCATATGTACATATTTCATAAATTTACATTAAGTTTACTCTAGACATGGTAAAAATGTGCTCCTACTTTATTTTCTGATACCTTTTGCCCAGGTTTTACCTTTTTCTCTTTTCAGAGGGCTATTGTAGTATTGGGCCCCTTCTTAACCTGCATTTAAAATCAACTTCTCCAATAATCTAAGTTTCGAGGAAGGTTTTCAAGAATTTGAAAAACACAGGAAGAAAGAACACTATTACCCATAAAGCACAATTATTCTTGCGCTGGTAGTGAGATAGCAGAATATATATAGTCAGTATAGCTTCTGATAAGACAATATTAGCCCTCTACAGTACTGTTAGAATGAATTTGAGCCAAAAGGGAATTCTGGCTTCTTCTAAGCCAACATTTTATGCCATATTAACAATGAGGTTTTGATTTCTAGTCAGTCATTCTAGAGTCAGTCTTATTCTACAGAATTTTGTTTAGAAATTCATGTTCATTAGTGTAGAGGTAAATAAATAAATAAACAAGGAGGTGTTTTCTCCCTACAGTCAAGGACCTTGATTAATATTATTTATAAAAATATTGTACTTCTGCTTCCTCAGAGGTTACAGATAGAAATTAATTCAGCTGCTTCCTTATTTAAAATCAAACTGCCTCATACTAATAGTAAGTTGTTAGCAACTCTAAATCCATAAAAAGAGGGGAGATGAAAATTTTAAATGGCCAGTGAACATCACATTAATTTGTTAGCAGCAAAGGCACGGTCAGACTCAGAAATATTTGAGTCTGTGTACCACCTGGAAATGTTTTCTTACTGTTTTTTCCCCATATCTGATTTCTGAGAACGTTTTTATTGTGCTCTGGTCCTCAGACAATTTACCTGCTGGAATCTCTGCAGATTACAGAAGAATCAAAATTTGGCTGAAGTTCATATCTCTCTTAAAGGTTGGTGCATTCTCTTTCCTGACAAGACTGGCCTTAAAAATTCCAGTTCAGGTACAGTTTCTCAGTGGCATGATTTTTAATAATTTCCAAGATATAAAAGTTATTTTTTCCCTATTAATATGAATTTAAATAGCTGAATTATTTTGACTAAGGTTTTCTGAAGCCTTTTCTGAGCTTTTAACATGCATCAAAAGTGTCAAATTTTAGTTGTTTGTAACTAAGTCAAATGAGTAACAAGCTCAATATTTGATGTGGTTACAAATAACTAAACACTGAGTTTTAGAAGGATTAGCAACTATAGTACCAAGCAGTCATAGCTGATTCTCCTGCAATCCATGAAAGATTGTTGCTTGGAAGTTTTCTAGAAATTTTGGCCTAGATTTTAACTTAATGATAACTGACTTATGTGCCATAAAAATTCATAAGATATGGAACACAGCAAATGAATCCTTTGTAAGTGAACTGTAATTATGTATATTTTGTATGTGGTGAAGAAACTAACCATGTAAATGATGACAGCTAATTATATACAGCTCTCCTGGGCATCAGTATCACTCTCCCTGACAGCATACTCCTCTTTAAGGGTTTTCCTTCTTTCTATATAGGCCACTATTTCTGAACATTCCTTAAGGGAATTATGCTGTTACCTTTGCACTGGTTAAATGAAAACTAAACGTTTTTTATCAAAGAAATCCTTAGTGTAATCTAACTAATTTCTCCCTTATTGTGCTAATAAGTCAAATCCAGCTCTTCTTCTTACTGGTGTCAAACCAAACTAATTCTAGTGATTTCAATGAAGTTGCTATGGATTTACACATGCAAAGCTGTCAGTAGATATTTGGCTGCTGGTTTTGCTCCCCTGGGAGAGCTAGAGATTACAGCCTAGAGAAAGAACAGTGAATGATATTGGGTCAGACCAGGGTCTGCCATGGACGGGGTGGGGGAATGCTACATGTGAGGAATTTGTGGGAAGTAAACCCTTTAAAATCTCCTGTGGAAGAGTTCCTTCTGACTTCTTCCAGCTTGAAGGAAAGGAGAAGTGTGCATGGTGAGAAGTGGAAAGGAGGGCAATGCAGGGATGAAGAAGGTCTCCTCACAAAAATCTAACTTGCAAGAGTTCTTGCAGAATTGATCAACATTTCAGAATACCTTTGAAAAGGTGTCTGGAGACACTGTCTGTGGGTAGCCACAGCCATTTTGACACCCCCGCATCTTTGGAGCACTATTAATTTCCAAAGCTGTTCTGACTTTTCACAGTCAACTTTCTCTAAACTTTCTCTAGATTGAAAGTATGCAGAAGAATCTACACTGTCAGGGATTACAGGGGGAGTGAAGACAGTACAAGGCAGTGTACTTGTGTGTAGATTTGCTGTGAACTTCGAAGGTAAAGGTTGAGATTATGCTCTCTTCCCTCTGCCCTGATCCTCTTGAATTTATGGAACTGGACAGAGAGAAGGAGATGGGGATGATACTCACCTATATTACTTAATGGTTAAAAATTGCTCGGGCTGATCGTGGTAGGAAACTTCCTCTCATTGCTATTTTTGTGATCCACAAGGAGAAGGTCTGCTTTGAAGAATTTGCTGAACAGTCTCTAACTGGAAATACACTGGGCATGCAGTGCAGGTAGTCCTTTCCACATCTCTGAACCCTACCATGTTGCAATAACACATATCTGATATAACTCTCACTAGTACCACATGAGATGAGACTTGAATGGATATGTATATACATAAATACATGTGAATGCTGTCTCCTGGAGGCCTTGCAATTTCTGAGATTGCTTGTCAGAGACCCTGCATTGCTAATAGATTTTCTGTTTCTCAGTCTTTCTCAAACTTCTCTCCTTGAGCCCTAGAGGCCTGTGGGGAATCCAGACATGTTGTCTTATTCTTGCTAGAAATGCAACAAAGTACATTTCCTTTTTAATGAATCCCCTCTGTAAATCCAAAGCAACAAGTTTGCATCTCTTTATAAAATTGTTTCAGTATTTCTGGTAGTGTAAAGGATCAATGATTGAACTTCACTTTCTCCCCTGCTGTCAAAGCCACTTCCGTGCTGCCCAGGCAGCCTGTTCTCTTCATACGTGCAATACCAAATCCTGCCTTGAATGTGGTTCCATTCCGAAGTGCCTCCTGACCCTGTCACTTTCTGTAAGGCAAGTCTAGTGATGCAGTTCTTCCATTTGCTCTTGTTCCTACAGTCTTCATAATTTCAGACTTTGTATGTAGGATGTCGCAAAACCTTTGGAAACACTGACTTAGTTGAATAATTATTTGCCTCAGAAGCTCTTTCTTCTTCTCATGAGCACACATATGTTCTTACCTGATACCCCCACCCCCATTTTTCATAGCAGATTATCTCATTAAGCAGCCATCAGTCCTATGAGTCTTAAGATGTTTGCCAAGGTCACACAGGTAGTTTTCAGCCGAGTCAGGAGTAGTTCCCATCTCCCAATTCCCAGCCCTATGCTCTGGCTACAATTTCTTTGGAGTGATTTGTACACTCCAACAAACTGTACATTCACAGAACAAACTGTGCATCTTGAAAAATTAATACAACCAATTGTGTTCAATAGCAAGACATTTATTTTATATTTATATGTGTTTTATGATTTACAGACTAACTTCATCGTACTTTATTTCAGCCTACACATGATCAGCCTTTATGCAGAAGATAAAAATTGTTTCTTAATTTCAGAAGAAATATTTAAACTTGGATTTCTCCTTTCTGTTATAATCTGAAATAGCGGTAAGGATTTGTTGGGTTTGGTTTTTTAATAAATAGAGAGATTCAGCAATCTTGGTGGATGTACATCAGGATTGTTGCTCATGTACCGGTGGAGTTACACCATTGGTTCAGATTTACTCAGAATTTTAATGTGGCAGTGTCCCTTGAAAAAAATAAAATTAGAAAACTGTTTAAAGACATCATTTAATCCTAGATTTGGGATAAAATGCACATTTGGAGAATGTTAGAAAAGGTATTTCAAAATTAAAGGAAATCTGAGAATGGCAGGATCTCTGTATATAATCCCTGTATATAATAAAATTTGAGGGAGAGAGATACATGATTCTTACAGTAGGTGCTTTGTTTTGTGTATAATGATATCTCAGATTAATTTTCTTTGATGTCTGCATCTTTTTTTGTTTCATGTGAAAGAAGATTTGTTGGGTTTGTGGCATTCACTGTAAACACAGGTGTCTTGAGAGAGCTGCAGGTGTTCACCCTCCTCAGCTTATTTTAGTCCCTATGGGTATGGGGGAGGGCAGGAGGGGAACTTGCCTCACCAGAAAAATATTTTCTGCATGACCTTGAAAATAATGTGTAAAGCTCTGAAGCATGTGATTATGCCTTGGCATGTGAGCAGTACTTGGCCCATATATGACCTAAATGTGGTTTTCATGTGCAGACACTGGGCTTTTCCTTTAGTGTTTGCATTTATTTGTTATGCTTTTTGCTTTACTTACGGTAAAAAAAGGGATTTGCACATGTGTCAGTATTCACTGATATCTCCCTTCTCTAATCAGGGAAGATTTCTTATACCACCTCATCCCTTGGATATTACAGAATAATTTAATATAAACATAGAAGACAAAGCCTGGAAACTTGGCCCCTGTTTTACTTCCTTTGGCACATCCTCATTCTGTTCTGATGTCCCAAGGCAGACAGAAAGCAAATTTTCCACAGAAAGAAAAAAACTCCCTTTCTCTTCTCCATTCATCAAAGCCCTTCGGCCAAGTAGAAACAGAATAGGCAGTTTTGCTGCTAAAACACTGAATTAGGATGATTTCTTAGCTGAGAAGGCAGCTAACCCATGCAAGTGTGACAAAATTCAAGCAATGCAGCAGAAGACAAAATCCATCTGACTTTTCTTGTAATGTCTCTCTTGCACATCTTTCTACCAGACACCAGGTCTTCCTCTGAACAATGCATCATTCAGAAGGAGAGGTAGGTGCTGGAAGCAGGTGAGGAGCAGGGTCACAGAGACCTGGGCTGCTCCTGGGATGTGGACACCCCAGAGAGCAATGCCCGTTTGGGGCAGAAAGAGGAAGATTCCTTTCAGAGCTTTGCTAATGATCTGCAGAGGAGCTGCACAGCAGTCATTTCACAGATACGATGGCAGGTCACTGCGACAGATGTTCCCAACATATGTGGAGAATTAATTACCCACTAGTAAACAAAATCTGTGATGCGGAGAGTCATTTTGTCCAAATTTCTTTCGATTTTGCTGTTATTAGGAGCTTAATTTTTCTTGATCAGCCAGACCCTCTTGAATTAAAGTGTTCCTTAATGGGCTGTACTGAACATTTTCTGAAGTGAAGTGCGGAGGAAAGTGGCAAGGAGTGGGTCAGGAGAGATGAGTTTAGCTGGAAGAGTTGATTGTGAAGATGTACCATAGTGAGTGATTAGTCAATTATTTGATTAAAAGGTTGGAGGCCAGTCATATGTTTTTTTAAGAAAAAAAATCTAATTGTTAACTTGCATTCAACAGCATTTTTGCTTAATTTTAGAACATCCAGTGGAATGCCTAAACCTTCTAGGGAAAGGATAGTATTTTGAGAGAAAGAGCTTTTGACAAAAGGTTTTATTTTCCTTTTCCATCAATATTCTGAATGCGTTAATGTCTCAGGGCCATATTGTGCCATTGATTTTTAAGCAGAACTCCCCATTTAAATCAATGGCAAAATCTGCTTAAAAAAAAATCAATGGCATGATATGGCTCCAGGACATTAGAATGAAATTCTTATATTCATGACCCAGATAACAAATCAGAAGGCCATAAATCCCCTGCTGTTTCTTAAAACTCATTCAGTCCATCAGTACTTGTAAACTAAATAGTGCATGGAAATGAACATACTTTAATAGAAGGTTATCGAAGATCAAAGTATTTAGCTATTTTTGGTTGATCGTACTCTCATAAATTATCCCCAGTGTCTCAGTTCCTGACACATTGCTTAGGATTTGAGCTCACCTCTCTCTTTTGATCCACAAAAAGTAAATTGATATCACTGTCCTGCTGCATATTCTAAGACATTTAATAGTTCTCCATTTTCCACAATCTGAAATTAATTATTTTCATGTCTTTCAAATTTTATAGTACTGGTTTTCAAATGGATGTAATGAAAGACATCTCCCTGACACACTGAAACTGGCATACTTGGTAAAATCTTGGGCCCAGAAACAAAATCTCTGATTTAGCTACATTTTTTTTCGTGCACAACATAAAAGTTCATTGCACTACCTTTGGCAGATTGTATAAGAACAAAATTGTATAAGAACAGTGAAATCCCTTCCTTTTGGCATTAAGCAGTAATAGTTTTTTAGCACCATTTATTCCTCAATTTGGAAAACTGGAAAAGTTTATGAGACCCATGAACTGCTGCTGAATACACCAAGATGCCTGAATTTCTCAGTCACACTGACAAACATCAGGTGCAGGAAGAAGCTCAGGTTCCAGAAATGGAGAGAAGATAAACTGCCAGAAATTTGCCAGAATAGAATAAATGTTCAAGTGAAATTGAGGGGCACATCATTATCCAGAAGAGTGACTGAGGTGTAGTGATTTAGCATCAAGTCTTGATTCTGCTGTGAATTTCAGTTTTATTCAGTAATTTAGCCTATATTTGACTATTCTCCTTTATAAATTTTTCTTTACAGATAACATTTTTCTATCTCATTGCTATTTGCAAAGGACTTTGAGAAATTGCAACAGAATTCCCCTCAGAAATCTAAATTGTGTTTATCAATCAATTCAAAAGAATTAAGTTACACAATAAATTGTATCCACATTTTGCTTCTAAAGTAACATGTGTATACATGCACATTTTTCAGATGTGAATGGGCTTGTGTTTGAGCTTTAAAAGATACTAATGCTATTGAAGGCGTTATATTCCCAAAGGTTATCTTTGCTGCGGCGTTAGATGGAAGTTTAAATCCTGTGTGGTCCTTAGCCTACTCCACGTAAATCCCTCCACACACACCCAGATCTCTTAGGTACAAGGGCCCACACAGAAAGGCACAGACTGAAGGTGAAGGGCTGCAGATAAGCCTGTAATGATGTGTGGGTTGAAGCTCTACATTTGTAGGGTAGAGATGAGAGCTCAGTTCAGCAGAGCTCGCCAGCTGGACTGGTTAATTACTGTGCTGGACCAGTCTCTCCAAGTAGTTGGAGTGCTGCTTCACACCCTGGTTATCATCACTTGGATTAGGACATCTGGAATGCAGTACATCTAAGAGACAACTAATGGAGAGGAGGAATTAATTTAACAGTTTCAGAGATTAGTGTGGCAGTGGATTTCCCCTCTCTGCAGAGGGGACTTCAGCTGAGCACTGTTTATGCACAGAAGATGGTTAAAAATAGTTCAAATGTGTAAATCAGAGAGCAAGAAGATTCATGAGCCACACTACCACTCGAGTCTACGTAATACGGAAATGCAAGTTTTACTCAGATCATTCTCATGTTCTGACAGATCTTACATGTACAAGTGTGCAAAACCTCTATGAAGTATTATCAGTTGCAGTGAATTCTGTACTCTGCTTCCTCTTCTTGGATCAAAAATCTTCACACTACATGCAGAAAACGTATTCAGCAGCTGGCAGAGAGGTATAAGTCACAAAATGTTTACATGTGTCAGTGACAAAAGACAGAAAACACCCTGCCTAAAAAAGGTCTACTTTTTATTTCATTTCTTACTCTGCTTATTGATTTTCTGACTATTTTTTCTACAGAGCTGACCCATCACAGGAAGTGCAGAACTCTCTGAATAAAGGTACATGACATATGATTACAGTTGGTATTAGTTTTCTGAGACCAGTACTCATATATTGACAGCTGACTTTTATTTAGGTAAGAGCTCTCCACGTTACATGTTTTCCTTTCTTCAATATACTTCCTTTTCCAAAGAGCTGAAGTCCATCTGCAGAGAACTGTGCTGAGGGTAACCGAGAAATCAATTTTCTCTTTGAAATGGAGCTTGTGTGTTTATGTGTGTGTGTGTGTGTAAGCCTATTGGTTTTAAATAAAAAAGAACCCAATGGTACTTGCATTACTGATCTGAAATAATGGTTCATTAATTAAAAGTGAGAGTACACACACATCTAAAGAGAAGGTGTAAGCTTGCCATTTGCATTCACATGAAGCCACAGGACTACTGGAGTGAGGAGGGTCTACTCAGCTGACTACAGGTTATAGGTGTGATCTGCCAATAATCAGTTTGATCTGGAAAGTAAAGTGGCCCTAAGAGAATTTTCAATGCAATTCTGTCACAGCTACAGCTTCACTTCCTAGCTCCCTTATTTGTAGAAAATAAATGTTTGACATGTAAAAACCTTATTAGTTGGACACTTCAAATCACAGCAAAATAAGACCTCAGAACTTACCAAGCACCAGCACTACTGCTGCCTGTGAAACCCTCTTCACCCCTGAAAGCCTTCCCTCATGATATTCTCTATGTGTGTTTACTTTTTCAGCCTGTCTTCTGCCTTATTAGGTATGCAGTAAATAAAGGTTCTGTATTTTATGGTCCTGTAAGCATATGAGTGATACTTAGTGCATAATGATACTTCTAAAAAAGTGCAACATCAGTGAAATCCTGTTTTCTATGGATATTTGTATTTGAAGTGGCATAGCCTAACCTAGCCATGATGACATCCAACATATAATTATCAAGTAATTATTAAAGCACGGATTTCAGAGTTATTATCTAAATATAAAAGTCGTAATATATTGGAATGAAGTTTGTAGATGATTAATTATCTTTGACCAGCATCCCTCTCCACTGCAGAATTTTATCATGACTCCATTATCCAAAATGCCAGCTAATAATATTAATATGCCTCGCCACATTAGTTCCTAATATTTGCTTACTGTCTGTGAATACAAAAAAGAAATTAAATGTTAGATACAACGGAAAACCCTCTCCAATACTTTAAACAGAGCAGTGAGGACTTAAAGACCAAGCATATCACTGAATATTCTCGCTCACATAGGTAGTTCCTCTCCTCTGAATTTTCAGGAATGTCTGTGATATCAGACTCACACTTCAACAGACAGCAGTATGGACTTCATCTGCATTTATTTAGTATTCCAAGCAACAAATGATTAAAGCAATTTTCTGATTAATCAAAACTGTGCTTTGTAACCATCCATGTGAGATCAGAATTTTTAATCACTCTGCACAGGTTGTAGCAATATGAAGACCAAGACTGAAAAATCTATTTTCCAAGAAATATTTAGCAAATAAAATCTAAATCTCATTCAGAGCTAGAATCACTGTGAAGTATCAGTTATTCCATAATTGCACACCTGAAGCTTTTTAGTTACTCTCTTTGAAGTCTTTTCTTAGCAACAGACAAAGTTGACTTAAAATTACTACTGGTCCTGATCGGTGTGACTGTTCCTGTGATGTCAAGAGCAATAGACAGTGATCATCCTCTCATGACTGGAGCTATGAAAGGAGGAATCAGACACAACAGAAAGGTTGAGAGGATGAGGTTAGATTTCAGAGATCACAGGTATGCTGTGTACTGTTGAACCAGTCACTCTCTGATGCAGTTCAGGGCTCTGGCCTCATGGTCATTCACACTGCAAGTCATTTGCAGCAACTCAAGCTGTGATTAGAATACACTTCTGCATATGCATTCTGTTCATGGTATGAACATAGTGGGATACCACCTAAAGATGATGAGGCCCAAGATGATGTCTGTCACTCCCTATGTGGTTCTTCAGCCAGGGAATTTTCCCAGCAGCAGTGTGATTAAGCAGAGCTGGCATATGCTGGCTTCATAAGAAATGGCAAATGAGTCAGCCCAGATTTAAACCACAGGTCCTGCAAGACTGGCTTAGGGATTTCAGGATTTGTGCTGTGGGTGGCATTTGACAGCTACTGGCTAGAAGTGTGTCATCAAGATGAGAAGGAGGAAACACCTCACCTTGTTACTCTTAGTGCTCCTACCTGTACCGTAGCTGTTTGCAAAGCAGCAATGGCTCGTTTGGAAGCTCCACAAACTACATTTGTGACAATATTATCAAGAATCGCAGGGCGTATTTGGTGGGGCAGCAATTGGCAACCCTGTAGATTGATATAACCCCACAGGAGTGCCTAACCTAAGGTTATGGGAGCCAAAAGCTGGGCCTGAGTTTTGACCTCTGCTTCTTTTAAAGAAGCAGAAAGTACAGAAGAGGGACTGTCTGGGATATCTAAATCCCTGTGCACATCTTGTGAGTGTCACAGTGAAAGCAATTGAATGACCAGCTGCTTCCACACTAAGACTTGGTGCTACAAAGGTGCTTTGAGACTGGGGATAGTCAGTACAAGACAAACCTGCCATCTCAGATTAAAGCACTGGAAAAAGGACTATTTGCGTTTGGAGTGTTAGAAGTGCAATGTTTAGGTGAACTTGATGAGGAATGGTTGAGGAATTAACTAGGCTGAGAGTATTCAAGTATATCTCAAGTATTCGTTATAAAAGGGAAAATGTTTTCACTCCATGACCTGAAAAATGTACAAGTACTGCTGCTGCAGGTCTTATTCTTTAGTTAGGTACTGTATAATTAATCTATATGAAAACCTGCAACTATATCTAAAGTGCACTGGAATTAAACCACTGTTCCTGCAGAAAGGGATATTATTTAGTAGCATTACTGTGTTAATATTCTTTTATAAGGTTGAGCTGTTAAATCATAATCAAAATTTCAGCTCAAATTGCAGAATTACTGTAAGAAATCATTCTTAAAGAATGTCTTAAAAAAATTCCATAAAGAAAGTACAGGCAGAAGAGAGTCTATCTTTTCCGTACAGTGCAAGATGACCCTTTACGGTACTTGATCAATGACATTGTCTAGTCCCATTTAAAAGTGTACAAGAAAGGATTATTCAATAAAACACTCTGTTTAGTTGCCTGAAAGCTTTACTCCCAAATTTTACCTGCAGATGTCTGTGTCTTTGGGTTTTTCTGCTATGGAAGTAGACAAAATAAATTTGTAGGTACCACATTTGGTTCTTACTTTCTACCTTCAGTTATTTTAGGTTGAGGCTCTGGAGCACATCCAGAGAAGGACAACGGAGATGGTGAAGGGTCTGGAGCACAAATTTTTTGAAAAGTGTCTGGAGAAGCTGGAGTTTTTCAGCCTGGAGAAAAGGATGGTCAGGGGAGACCTTATTGCTCTCTACAACTGCCTGAAAGGAGGCTGCAGGCAAGTGGGGGTCAGTCTCTTCCTCCAAGTAGTAATTAAAGGATAAGAAGAAAAGGCCTCAAGTTTCACAGTGGCAGGTTTAAGTTGGATATTGGGAAAAATGTCTTCACCAAAAGGGTTGTCAAGCTTTGGAACAGGCTGCCCAAGGAAGGGGTAGAGTCACCACCATTTGGAGGCATTTAGAAGACATCTTGATGGGGCACTTGGGGACATGGTTTAGTAATGGACTTGACAGAGTTAGGTTAATGGTTGGACCTGATGATCTTAAAGGTCTTTTCCAACCTAATCAATTCTATGATTCTGTGATTCTAGCTTAGTCTATTTTCTTATTGCTGATAAAAATTTGGTTACAAAACAAGCCCATGAAAAACCTTGATGTGTCAAACTTCAAAGGAATTAATCATGAATGTCTGTCTTTTCTGTTCATAATTAAAAAAAAAAAAGGCTTAGGTTACCTGAAAGGATGAAATAATTTACAGAACAAGTTACCTAATGGTAGTACAATTTTCTAATTAGTCGCAGGTTCAAATGATATCAGTATTGGTTTATGCTTCAGGGCATGAACAGCACTGAATTAACTGAATAAACTTATTATAAACTGGTAATTAATGATAATTATAAAATGGAAAGAAGAAGAGCGATATGATTGGCTAATAAGAGAGGTGAACGCTGAAATTAATACAACATAATTTCCTGCTCAGTACATGTTAGCCTTGTAACTAAATTAACATAAGTAATTTTCAAGCATTTTATAAGAAAACTTTGTAACTGCAATGAGGCATTGTGGTGCATTAGTTCATGCCTTGTTGCATTGATGGTAATCAGCTGGTATTAGTTTATGCTTAATGTGTTGGTTGAATGTCAACAATAAATCCAGATGTAAATGAATGCACACAAAAATCACATTTAAGGCATAAATATTCTTTTTTCTCATGTAGTAAAAATCTGAAAAGTTAAATTTTGCAAATAGTGACAGGCCATCTGAGCTAGTAATCAGACAGAAGAGGACAGCAGCAAACTAATCAAGGTCATTATCTAAGTACTATGGCTTCACTAACTGAAGCTGGGAAAACATGGTGACGTTCCTGCCAAATCCTTTCAGAAGACTGACAATCTGGCAGAAGCAAGAAAGTGGAACAAAGTTTTGTACACATTTGATTTTAGACTGTATATCTCAAGTCATTACAAAGCCATGCATTTTAGTACCAAGAGCAGGTATTTAATGAACTGTAAATGACTTATTTGCATATACTTTTCAGAAGTATAAAGATATCATTAACTTACTGCTGACCAGCCACCTGAGGTGAGTAGGAGAGAGATCTTGACTTGCTGGGTCACTGGGCAGTTCTCATAATCATGTTTTTTGCCTTAGTGCTTCATTGCAATATTGCATTGACTGCAGGTTCATGTTCCACTGTAGTGCTTGAGTCATGTCTTTTCTGCTATAGAACAAGAAGAACCATTTGGGTTGCTTCTGTGGATATACTCTCTCCTCAAGCGTTGTCATGGTCCAAGGAAGCTCAGGTAGAGCAGAGCAATAATCAGAACATTTGCTGTACTGAAAAACATCTCTTCTTGGTGCCAGGAACATTTAGTCAATTTGTACCAATTTCTGACCATCGCTACTGCCAAAAACTAAAGATGAATAAAAAACCTCTCTTTAAAATGAAGGTTCAAAATAGTCCATTTCAATATCAGAAACAGATGTTTCAAAGCACATAATTTTATTTCAGTGTTTTCTATACGAAGCTGTTCCTCTTTCAGTTTGGAGTGATGTTTCATATAGAAACAAGCTTGACCTTTCTATGAAAAAAAGTAAAACAGTCAGAAATGAAGCATTCTATTCACCATAAATTGACAATTTCCCACTTTTTGATTCACAGTTATTATTTTTGAGAAACATTTTATGCAAACTACACAAAATGATTATTCACATAGTTCTAACTCTCAGATTAAGAGATGCAGAAAACGACAGCACTTCCAGTATACATCACATTACTCCTAAGGTGGCTTTATTATCTCCACTTCACTCATCAGAGGAGAGACACAGACATTAAAAAAATTGTGGTTTTTCTCTCTCCAGCACCCTGACCTCCAAACCTCAATGGAGTTATGGGGAAATCAATATATAAATGTAGGCAACTTAGCAAATGTCACATAAGAAACCTCAGGAAACCTTCTGTGGTCCATCTCCTCTGAAACACAAAGCTGGCACTCTTACAGGAAAGGTTTTTCTTAAGAACACTCTGATTCATCCCCAGAGCAGGTTCCCCATGAAAGGAATTGGATGAAAACTTTATTGCACTAAAGAATTAAATATTAGAAGGCTTAAATAAAAGGCACTGAAGTTAGATTGCAAGAAATCTTATTTCTGCTATTCTAAGTTTGAGTTCTTTTATTTACCAGCTTTGTGCCACATTTCTGTATGGCTCGGTATTGCACATCCTCTGTAAGGTGTACACCAAAGGTCTGCTTTTTCTCTAATGAACTCTCAAGCAAGTCTTACACGTAGGATCTGCAGGTGAGTATGTAAATTCGAGGTAACTCTGCAACATTCTCTGTGTTTTACTGTGTTCAGTGCTTGGGTTTCCTGTGCGCATCCAGTTGTGGATGTGCAGATCACGCATGAACCACTTTAGAGACTGGGAACCTGGCCTCTACTTCACAACTAATTAATCTCCCCAGGGGCTGTCACCGATGCACAAAATTGTGATTTCAAAGAATTTATTGCAAGTAAATGCATATCGAGACACTGAACCATCATGTTTTTAAAGACTTTTTGAAATCTGTTGCAGGAGAAAAGACACTTTGGGGTTGAGCAGTGAAAAAAGCAGCACTGAGAATATAGGTCAAGACATTAATATAAATTTGATCACTTCCTTTTTATTCACCAACATTCCTCACAATAAATCAGATCACCTCCTCACCCGCACACCCCCCGCACACTTCACCCTTCCTGTCCTGATTTCGGATCACCGAATGTAAATCTGTGACAAGGGTATCTATATATAATATTAATGGTGCTGAGGAGTGTTGGTGTGAAGCGTGAGTACTTGCCAAGTAAGGAGTGATCAGAGCAGAGCTGTTCATCCTCTGCAGCATGCTCTACATCATCTGCAGGACAAATGTAACATCATTAGGCAAAAAAAGGCAGCCATTCTGCAAGGAAATGGCTAAGTTGGAGGTACCAATCAATCTCACCAAGCGAGGTTCCCTGTGATACTGTCAGAAGCAACGGACAAAACAGATTGCAGTGTAGATCACAGGGTGGCTAAAAAAAAAAAAAAAAGACATATAAGAAAAGAAAAAGCTCACAAAACCCCAACCTAAAATCCCCTTCTCCTCTACCCCTTTCCTTATTCCTCATCCCATTTTTTTAATATTAACTCATGTAACTAGTTGTCCCTGATCATAATACATTTACAAGACATCCAGACTTGGCTGCTTTGTGCTTAAAAAGCACAGGACTAGGCACTGATGTTTAGCTGTTAATTTAGTAAGGTATAAAGCAGCTGCTGAAGGCAGGATCTATCAGTATTGCAATGGGTTGTATTAAAGTCAATAGACATGAATTGTGAGCTTAAAAGAGTCATTAACAGGCTCCTGAGAAGAAGTTACAATAAATAAATAAAAAGTAAGCTAAAGCAGTTCCTGTGATCATCATTATTTAAACTCAAATTGCAATTAAATCATTTTCTCAGGTATTTACAAGACTTATTGACATTTTACCTTGATAAATGTCTGCTTTTAAGTTACAGTTTTCTCCATATCTAGGGCCTATACTTGAACAAACTGAAGTCGAGAGGAGTGTTTCTGCTGTCTGCAGTGGACGGTGAATGAGACCAATCATGAGACCAAAGGAAGGCAATAGCAATTTTTTTTGTGTGATACACATTCAACTTGCTTTGCTGGTGAATGGAAAGTAAGTGTGACTGTACAGATTATATAATGAAATGTTCCCCCAATTCTTCTAAAAAGGTATTAGTAAATAACCAGGAAGATAGAGGGCAATTATTAATTTCCCATGAGTAGCCTCGTTTAAAAAAAAAAAAGAAGGACTTGTATTAATATGCACAGGCTGAAGTTCTGCTGTTTAACCACAACTGATGTTTCTTTTATCAGGAATTTATTTTTAGAATCAGCAAGGGTTAAATCTACCATTTGCTGTTTCTGTTCTTGTATCAAGGTCAGAATGAGCAGGTAGCCCAGTTCACAGTTTGCAGGACTAATAAATCTTTCCAAAGGTCAGCATCTGCAGTCATTATCAACTAATCAGTTTTAATTTGGTTTTTAATATATAAACACTTGGGATCATGTAGAAAACATCATGCATGTTGTTTAAATCTGATATTTTTTTTTAAAACATCACTTATTTTAGCCAGTTCATTAATATTTTTAAAAAAGGAAATCAATAGGCTCATTAAAGCTGCTTACCTTCAAGTCTTTCTTGTTTTCACAAAATATTAAAGATAACAATAAATTGGTACACTTTTTTTTTCCAGTGAGGCTTTTATTAGAGCTGCTGCCTCTCTTATGAGACTAATCAGATCAACTGTGGTATAAATCAGGATGCATTGATTCACCTGAGAACTGACTTGATCCAACTGACTTTCAACTATTGCAAACACACTGCTTACTGTTTAGGCTATTTAAATCTAGAGGGGTAAGAGCAGCAACGTGAAATGTCATTGTACAACATTTCCAAAAAAGTGTTTGAAAATCTTCTAAGAAATGTGTTTTTAAACCACAGTGCTTGAAGGATTCCAATTTGACTTATTTTGTGATGTTAAATACTACTACTATTGGTCATGCTTTCTCATCAGAACTAACCTCTAAGAATTCTGCATAATGTCACTGTGTGGCTCCTTATAGCCAACAGGATTGCCAGTGTTAAATTGGAAAAGGATATCACTCTGGTATGCCACTTCATTGCCATGTTATGCACCTAAATCTAAAACTTAGTTTTTTAAAAATATCTGCCTAGATGCTAAGGTTCTAGAGGTTCTTAGATTTGATGTTGCTGTTTAAATGTTAGGCTGTCTTTTCTTTTGCAGTAGTTGTGCCTGCACTCACACACCCCCTTGGAGTGCTAGAACTAGGTGAGAGTGGGTGTGCAGGTGATCTCAGCTGCTAAAGAGGGAGATTTCTTGCTATAGATGTGGCAGATCTTGCACTCACTGGCAGATACTTCAGCTAATGTTGTTTGTGTTCTTTGCCTCCACATCCACCACTGTCCCTTGCCTGTTTTCTCACACCTGCCTTACCTTTCACAGACAGTTCCTCCCCGTGTGGGCTGTGTGAAAAGATGTTACCCTCTCCCTGGAGGAAAAGTTGGGGTTTCCAGGCAGCACAGCTTCTCTGTCTTCTGAGCTTGTAGCCTGGTTTGTGAATGGACACACAGAACAGCAAATTACTTTTCTGAGCACAGACTGCTCTGAAAGTATGATGGCTTGCCGGGTCCTAGTACTATATACATATTGTAAAATTCAATCATTATTAATGGAAATATTCAATATGAATCTACTTCTGACATTTCCCAGAATAGAATAAGACTTCTAAATGAACTAATGTATTTTACTTCTTTTCAAAATTTTTTTTTAGTGCAAACAACAGATTTTTGAAATATAACATTTCTATAATATGCCCAAATATTTTAAAGAGGGAGGTTTTTTAGCCCTATTTTGATATTAGATTTTACTGTGATATAAACCACACTGGATAGTCTGCCTCCATAATTCTAACTTTTCTAATCTTTTTTCAACTGAAAATACTTCAAATAACTGTTGTCATCACAACATTTTATAGTGGATTACAGTCTATTGCAGAAACAGAGGATGTAGCACCTTTAAGCTTTTAATTTATTAACATTGATGAAAATCCTGGACCTTGGTAAATATGTATCTAACTAGATGGCAGTTAAAGGACTGTGCCTATGGGACCTGATCAACCACATATGAAAAAATGGAGAACAGTTCCTTTTGATATAAATAGGAAAATTGATGAGACTGTAAGATTTCCCCTAAGTTTCACTTAGTGTTTGTATTGCAATAGGCCAGTCCATGGATTCCAGGGATATTAAGGAGTGCTCTGTGGGATTGTATATGATCAGGAATTGCTGTATTAGTGAAATATCAATTACTTAAAGTCCCCATTTAGAGCACAGAAAAACAGCAGGGGCAGTGAAAATTAAAAAGACTACAAACTGATTATAATGGCAGAATAGTAAGAATATTAGTAAGAAAATAGTAAAGAGACTTTAAGAAGAGCTCTGCAGCTACCCATGTAAGGCCACCACTTCCAGAGAATGCTGGAGCCTTCAAGGGCTAAAGCTGATCAGGACTTTGTTTGATGAACACATGGGAAAACTGGTGTCCTCAGCTGCATAATGCCATTCTCTTCAATCATTGTAACAGCTATGGAGGAAAAGCAGCAGCATCAGAATTTCTTGGACCATTTTCTGAGTCAGCCTAGAACTCTTGCAGAGGTGTCTAGTCTAAGTGTTAAACTTCTCAGATTCGTAACTTGCCAAATATAATCAAATAAAATATCCAGAGATGCTACAGCTTCAGAAAATTGCCATGCTTTCCCAGTTTGTATCATTCATACTTTCCCAGTTCACATTGTTCATATCTGTAGGGGTAAAATACTTCTTACATGTTATTTAGACAATGTAGACAATTTAGAGGTGTCATGAATGGGCAGCAGATGAACACTCACTGGGGAGCTTAGGTCTGTTACATCCAGAGGGAGCCTTAACTTTGTTTGGCAAACTGGATACTTACTGGCTCTTTATATGTCCCAGATATGAGGCAATTTGGCAAATTCAGTTCAAATAGTATACGAGTCAATAGGCTTTTGAATGAGCTGCATGTGCCATGAAAGTCATGAAACCAGTAATAAGTGAGGTTTTATCATGGTGGAAAAATTAATGGAGGAACATATTAGGGGAAGTTAGTAGACATGGAAATGACTTATGTGAAACTTATTCCTTATCTTCAGACAGAAGAACACTGAGTAAATTTTATACAGGGAGGTATTTCCAAGGTTGATTTTGAATAATTTATTCAGAGGGATGGAGTTCCTTTTTTTCAAAGTCATTGAAGGCAGAACACTTGACTCTGAAGAATTATGAGCAAAGATTAAAGGACCATGGGCCCAATCTTGCTCTCATTGAAGCCAACAGGAAACTTTCCATTGATTTTGGGGGATGGATCAAGATCTTTAGCCTTTTGTATGTGACCTTTTCCTTAATGCTATCCCATCAATTTGAATATCTCATTGGAAACAAATGAAGGGAAATCCCTAGTGTTGACTAGAGAAAAAACAAGTGCTGTTTTTGCTTTTTGATGGAAAAACAAAAAACTTTTCCCATTACATTTTTTTTGGCCATAAATACAATCATGCAGGTTAGGAATTAAAGTTTATTGGTATCAGAAAACTACTTACTTAGTCTTCACTTGAATTTGGAACAACTGTGGGAGACCATTTGTTACAAGATGCAAAGCTAAGGCATTAAAATGCATTTCTGTCACATCTTATGGTCAATTTTACTCAAAGGCTCCTACTAGAAACAGTAAGAGCAAAAGAAGCTTAAGGAGACTTTTAAATCTGACTTAGGGACAAATAATAATAGACTTGTGGACAAAAAGAAGCCAGGAAAGCTCAAGAAGGCTACACAGTTGCTCTAGCTCAGCTTTTGGCTCGGAGCTGTAACTTCAACTTTGGTAATCAGCCATAGTCAGTTGCTTCATGAATGAGGGCTTTCACCTACTTTCTTCTCCATTTCCCCTCTTGGGGATAATTTTGGTTCTATTTAAGTAGAGTCTTTTCCATCATTGTATATGTCACTATAAATCGCTCTGTTACTAGAACTACTAAAACTGTACAACTACACAAGTCCTTGAAAATGGGTGCTACATTATGTGTAGGGGTTGTCTTATCACTTACTGTACAGTTTAGAGATAATAAATCTAATTGATTCTCCCTTCTGTTATCTAAACACCAGAGTCCAGCACAAACTGTGCAGCAATATTTAAATGACCACAACACAAAGTCAACATGATGCTGTGGAAAAGAATAGAGCAATATTCTTAATTCTGAAAACCTGTATTGGTAATCAATTGAAATGTTGGAGCAATTGAAGAGCTGTCCAATTTTCAATTGCAGTATAAGTTGGGAAACAATTTGAAAATAATGGCTCATACAAGGAGTTTTTGAAACAGTCAATATGGTCTTCATGTGAAGGACAAATAAGAATTTGGCAGTCTACCCATTGTTTGGTCTTTGTGCACTAGACATTATCTGCAGGACTCACTGCAGTGGCCCAGCTGAGATCAGAGCTTGCAATCTTTCAGTGTGACTCCCATGAAAATGTACTTAGTGGGATATTCATTATGGAGACATATCCAAAGAATGTGTCGTAGCCTTACTTTGAGCATTGCTACTAACATACATTCTACAAATACTTGCTTTAGTGAGCTGATGGACATTCGAAATGTTTACTCTCTGTGGTTATACCTTTCTTATATTACTGTGTTTCATACTACAAAAAATAAGGGGTTTAACACAGTGTAGTTCACTGATGTCAAAATAAATTTTCTTGCACAACAAATTTTATGATTTGGATGCAATATTTATGCATCTTTTCTTTGATGGAAATGATCACTTCCAAATATTGGCTTTTCACTGGAATGAAGACACAAATATGTCCTTCTGTCTTCTGAGTTTCTTATAAAAATTATGAGGTTTAGACCAGCTGGGTTAATTTCCATGGGAACCTCTGGCTGCAAGCCAAATATTTTTCACATGACATCCTACAGATGGTTGTCTCTGGTGTGACTGAGGACTCATTTGACACCTTCACCTTCTTCTCTGAGGTAGCTGATGTCTATCACCACAAGAACTGTGCCTTCACACAGAGACTCCAAAGGCAAGGACCAACATAGTAAGGTAGAGCAGGACTGAGAATTTAGTAAAGTAGTATTATACTCATTAATACCTCTTAGTGTTTTATTGAGTCTGTCCTATGAAAAGGACATTTTTAATAATGAAGATGAGGATCCAAACTTTGGCAGATGCATTTTGGTAGTGAGACAATTCTTTAACTTTCACTATATGAAAGAGAACTCCAAGAATACTGTCCTGTCTTTTCCTTTGAAAAAATAAAGAACTTAAAATAATTTAAAATAAAAATACTAACGAATTACAAAAAGCCCATGAAACAGTTATTTGCTGGACCTCAGAAAAACCCTGAAATTACTTTGGATTTGGAAAACTACTGGTGTAACTAGGACCTTTGAATTTTTTGGATAAGGGGATTGTATGGATGTATAAATACAAATACTATGTGCCTACATCTGGAAAGTAGATAGAATCTATAGATCTAGTTAGGTATTTTTCATATTCACTATGTGCAATTTTCTAAGTGCGTGTCTGTGAATTTGTTTCATTTATGATTGTACTATTTTTAAAATTTCAGCTTAAAAGACTGTACCTTGGCAAATTCTGCCTTCTTAATATTTACATTTACCCTATGGCATTAGTTGAGGGTTTTTTTTCCTGTTCAATGCAAGGCTGCTATGCAATCTTGCCTGAATCTGAAAGAAATGGGTTTACTTGTGCAACTATGAAATAAGGAAAGGAAAATAAAGTTTTCAATTCTCTTATGACACATTTGTACAGAAATGACTTTTGTCTGCTCTCTAACAGGGAAAGGTCTTGGCTGACACAAATAAAAATATATTTTTGGTACTCAGAAGAGTACAGGAGCAAGGTAGATCTTGCAGGGATGCCTATCTGTATGTTCATGGGTCCCCCAATAGCAGTGTGGTGCTACTCACAAAGGGACAGGAAAAAAAAGCAGATTGATGCTCTGGGTTTGACACTGCTGGGTTCTTATTCAGGCTTTCAACTCCTGGCTGCAATGGCAGACATGTAAGACCTGACAGTCAGGTAGAACTCTTGGCAGTAGGATGGCTGGACCACACAAACCTTTGCACTTTCAGTGTAAGAGTACTGTGCTCAAATTCAGTGAAAAAAAATCAGCCTATCTCTGTAAATTCATTTTTGTGAGACACTAAAACTCGTGGTCTAAGACTGGTGGCACAGACTCTGCAATGCTGTTCACGTACTTAAAGTTAGCCTGCATTTCTAACCTTTGCTAGATCGACTTTTATTTACCCACCTATTATGGGTATTCTTCAAAATATATTAACTATGGCTACTCCGCCTTTGGATTCAAGAACATGTTTAGGTTGCAAAACTCCCTTACTTGCTCCATTTCTGAAAAAGTTTTTTTTTCTTGGTTTAACTTCAAAACCATATAAATTTTCCATAGAAGGCCTAGATGGACTTTCTTACCTGATAGCCTATGACATAATTTTTTGACAGCTTGGCATCAAGAGAGGATATGCAAGTGTTACAATAATACAGAAAATTGTACAAAAAAGTTAAGCTAATGAGATTTGTACCTCTGAAATCTTTACAATTATGAGACTAAGCCTCTAAAAAACATACTTTAAAAAAAATCGTGCTGTCTCATTAATCTTTTAAGATAGATCAATTTAATTTATTCCACATGCTAGGGAAGTAGTAACAATTTAATTGCTGTTTAGCTAAAAAGATTGTGCTGCTTGAAGTCCAAAACTAACAACCTTTGGACACACAGATCTTTTGTTGTACAAGCAGAAGAGAAATGTAAAGGAACATAAGCCAGTGACGTGCAAAATTGCGACGGGTCAGTATTTATAATTCTTTGCACAGCTACTTACATAATGTCTAAATGAGTAAAGCAACGTCCAAAAACCTTTTAAGGTATTTTTAGCCCTGATTATTTTACCTTCGTGCTAGCCCAAAGCAGTACAAAGAGCTCAGATCGATACTAACAGAGAGGGGAAGCCAGGGGAGGGATGTGGGGGTAACCCAGCACCAGGGCACGGTCTGTCCTGGGAGCAAACCCGTCCTCTCCATCCCCACAGCCAGCGCCATGCGGGAGGGGCTGCCTTGGAGAGTCACGGGCTTTTAGTTTTTTAAGAACTAAATCCACCGCTCGATTGCTGCCCTCTCATGTCCTGTGCTGCAGTTCCTTTTTCTCTCCCCTCTCGTCCTTCTTGATTTGCCTGTACTAATTTCTGAGGGGAGCCAGAGAGAGCAAGGCAGAAGAACATGTTAGTCCACAGCTGCCTATCAGTGGAGGACAGTGGGTTTGATTAAAGGGGAGCTCCCTCCTGGATTTCACACATCACATCAATCACATTGATCAGCCCCCAGAAAGGCAACATATTGTCTGGGAATAAGCCAAGGAGGGATATCAATTTCACAATAACACTTATGTCTTTCAGCCAAGAACTGGTTTATTTTTGGCTACTGAAGGCTGAGACTCACTTTGGAGCTCCATTTTTGTCCAAAGATTTTCACTGCTCACTTGCTATTTCACTAACAAGTTATTACTAACTTTTGCCTGAAATTTGTAGTCCTATATGTGATTTCTACATTGAAAAATCAGCTTCTGCTTCCTGCACATGTACGGTGGTGGGACTTCCTAGCTGTGTATCATTGTTATTTATTTCTTTCACTGCTACTTGAAAATGTAGAGTCTTTAGGAGTGCTCACATTTTTTATGCTTTTTCCTATAATCTTCAGGGAAGTGTTCAAGTCCTTAGGAAAAATTATATATATAAGGAAAATACCCTGTATTATTCATCTACATGATGTGGTAAAATATGTCTATTGTTTTGATATACCATTTATTAATTCCATTTGCATAAGAACTCTATGAAAGGTATCCTATATTGCACTAATGGTACCTACACTTCCTGGTCCCAAATATTCCAGGTTTATGGGTATGTTGCTTTTTCAGATAGAGTTTTGATTGATTATCTCTGCCTGTCACTTTAAAGAAATCATTTTTACATATTGTTTTATATCACACTCCCAAGGAGGTTTCATCTAGTTTGTTGACATAATGAATCCTACACCCCATGATTAATTACTTGTATTATATTATTATGCCAACCTACATTTACCCTGGCTACTTTCTCAATAATTGCTGCTCTGTAAATGTATTTGAGAGTGCCTCTGTGTGTGTGAGAGAGAGAGCTGGGGCTCAGTTAAGATGCACACTGCTGTAGCAAGTGAGTGTAGGAATTATCAAAATGAGCCCTTCTACATTAAAAAGATGGACTAGAAATAGGGAGAAAATTTCCAGTATGGCATTCCTCTCACAGTAATTCCTGATGATTTCACCTGTTTCTAAAGTAACGTTTATCTCATAAAATATCTTTTAAGGCTAGTTATCATTTAGTGCTCAAATTGTTATTCTCCCCTCACTATCACTACTTAATTATTTAGCTAATGACAGGGTGACCACAAGGATCTTTAAAAAGGAAGGTACAGCCTGGCTGCTCCTTTGCTATGCTAAAAACCCAATATTTTTAAAAGAGCTATTTTAACATGTGCAGTGATGCAAACCCTACCAGCTTCACAGCACTCTGCAGATTTGCCCCCCTCTTTCATGTTTGTTAAAGAGTCAGAGAGAGATTATCTCTGTCATTTAATAGTCATTTAGCTGATTTTATTTTTCAGAGAGACACTACGCAGTTAGTTAACACATATTCTGGAATTCCACAAAATATCTTGCTATGTTTCTTACAGCCACTTCTACATAATCCAATCTCAATATACTGTTTTCATAATCTCTTTAAAGACGTGATACAGAAAATTAGGATACATGCAAGTTTTAATTATGTTTTGCAGCAGAGCAACTCAGACTACCTTTTCAAGGTTTTCCATAGTAAAGACACAAAGTTTACCACAAGTGCTGTCATTAAAAAATATCACCAGAACATTATTTTTTCTTTAGAGGATATAACCCTGTTTCCAATTATTTGAGCTGACTACCAGCTATGAAAAGATGTTATTGTCTTGCATTCTTGAAATTGGTATAGTTATATGTGTTTTTTCTCTGTCAGTACTCCCATACCACAGACATGAGGCAATCTCAATTTATATTTGTCTCACACATATTTGCTTGTGGCAATCTCAATTTATATTTGTTTAAAATGGGTCCTGAAGTATCAGAGATACTGGTCAACTTTCCCGTGCTGTGATCCTTAATAACTTGTAGGGCTTTTGGAAAGATTTGTCATTCTCTTTTCATCTCTAACCATATCAAAAAACTGTATAATCTTGATACTTGCATTATCAAATTGCTTAATGTTTATTGAGCTTTGGGATGAGGTCTTTTCCATGTTAGAATTTTAACAGTATAGTTTTTATAAAATGAGACAGAATTGCATGCACATATCATCTCAATATTCATATTACTTCTCTTAAGCAACTTGGAGGAGTGCATTTTCATTAACTTTGAGAGTATAATCTATGACACTTTCTTGCTAAATTTCATGATTTTAAAATTTAATTTTGCTTCCTCAGCACCCCATATCAATACTTTTTGTGTGGCTGACATTATCTTTTAAAAATTCTTTTGTACATTGAAGATTATATATTTATTTTAACATCATTAAATATACTAGTGTATACTTCTGCAGTGTGTTACTAATGTGTAAATAAAATGGTTATAGTAAAAAATAATAAATGGTTTAGATGAAGAAATGTGAATTAACTGCATCTGCAGAACTAAAATGTACCTATGCTGCATATGGTAAACTCCCAATGTCTTTTTTTTCCTTCCAAATATCTACTTCATATAAATAATTTTAAACAACAAAACAAAACAAAACAAAACAAAACGAAAAGCACCAGCCTTGTGGTTTCAGAAAATGTGAAGTAAAGCTATTATTTGCCTAAATGAGTTTCAGAACCTTCAACAATTTATCATCAATTTCCCTGAGTTCCTTGACTTTCTTCATCTTGATTTCTCCTGTTATATATACCCACCATTTCAATATGTGGCCAATATTATCATACTCCGAACCAAGTCAGCAGTTTTGACGTCTTCATTTCAATGTCCTTTTCTGTACCTTCAGCAATGTTAATGTTACAAATTACAGGAGGGTGTATTAATAGCCATACCCAAGAAGCAGAAAGAAAAGTGCATTTTTTTAGACTAAGTACTAACTTGGGATTTCCCGGGCCCATTGCGGAGCCGGCGGAGCCCCAGCTCCTCCGTTGTGATGATAATGGATTCCGTGTTGTTGGCTCAAAGGTCGACGGGTCACCGTAAGCTCCTTAATGGACTGTGAAATAACTTTAACTGCATTAACCTCTCCGGATCACATGGGTGGCACCAACATCCACTCCTGAAATTCTCATTCGCTTATAGAGACAATACCATTAGATTATTATATTTTCCTTTTGGAATAGCAATAGGCTCAAAGCAATTATGCAGCTAAGCGTTTCCATTAAGCGAATAGGGCCTTAAAGAAGATTAACTGGAGCTTCTCTGGCGTTCAGTATAAAGGTGGAATAAGTCTAAAGATTTCAACAGAATTCAAATCTGCTAAAACCCATATCTCTGATATCATGGTGATCTAAAATATGAAGTCATTAGCTGAAACAACAATGCTGTGCCCATGCTTGTGAAGGCAGGTGCAGCTGGGAGGCTGCCCAAACTGAGCCCCTGACTTTACCCTGCATTTTCTGAGTGTTTGCTCTTAAGAAGGTTACAAAAAAATTGGCACTGAAAAGAGCAGGAGGAAGACTGGCTCCCCACAATGACCAGCAAGTTATTTTAACCTGTTACCTAGGTCCTGTCTTTTCTGAGGATCAAAAATGACACCTGCAAGCAGATACAACACCCGTCTTCAGCGCCACTGCAGGGCCATTGCTGCTGGAGCTGGGATGAGGTGTGGATGCTCAAGCCTAACAGGTTTTTGACTGGCTTAGGAGTCACTGGAAAACCTGAGCACAGGCCTGACTCCAGAACTTCCCATTTGGTTGTGTGGATTTGTAGTCTCCATGCTGAGAAAACCATAGCTCTATTCATTACAGCCCTACTCACAGACTATGCTCTGCTTAAACCTCCAAGTCAATTAAACTTGAGTATGTGTAATGAGCTAAGGGCTTACTTAAGTGATGTGCTGAAGCGGGGTCAACTTACCCACAAAATAGATCTGCTGATGGTAGTGTCAGACTGTCCTTGTGCCAACTACAGGAGAAAGCATATAGGGACAACACCATGAGCACAACTTCCAGGTCATAACAATTGTAGGCGTTACAATAACTGTTCATTTGTTTTGTTTTACATTAAAAAAGCACTTAAGTGCCCATCCCAAATTCTAGGCACTTTAACACATTAAAAAAACAAACTCATCATCATCTTCTCAACCACAGCAGAAATCCAGAAATCCATCTAAAGCAATTATGGAAAGTATTATTCTTTGAATATGATGAGAATTTGTCTAATTTGGAAAATGCCGCATGCTTGGAAAGGTTTAAAAACTTTAGATAGTGTAAGATCTAATTGTCAGATTATTTGCTCTTAAAGTTGATTTTGCAGAGAAAATGGAACTTTGGTTAAACTTAATTATATTTTATAGAGCTATGAGAAAATATTGCAATAATTCAAAACAGAAATTAATTCTCATCCCTTTTCCTTCACTACCAGGAAACTATTGATTATATAGCTTAACAATCTATTTCAGCATTAAGATATGAAAAACCTTTTTGTTACAGGTTTAAATATTTTTTCTTTCAATTTTATTTTCCTTGAAATGTAATTTATTTTCTGTGGGAAACCAAAGCAATCCATTTCTCTAATTACCAGTTCTGATTATCAGTAAAGATAATTTTCTGATTTTTGTAGACTTCATATTTTGATATGTTTGTTCAATCTTCATACTAAGAATGAAAAAGCAGAGATCATGCGTTTAAAATTTTATTTGTATTTTGCCTTTTGTCTCAGCAGTTCCCAGTATGTCTAGACATTAAGCTCCATAAATATCCACTACAATGGAATCGTGGGAAGGGCCAGATGATCAATCAGAGGTAACACCTATGGAAAAAAGGCTGTCTCACTGTGTTTCAACTCTCTTGGGAATTGAGTTTTGGTCTTTCCCAATTCTGTGAGCTGAGAGTTGAGCCCAAAGTGACTTGGGCTTTAGCAAGCCAAGAGATATATCTATTGCCCTGCCCTGTCTCTGTTTCTCTCCCATTTCTCAGGACCACAGCACTGACTGTATTTTCCTGCTATCCCTGCAGCCCCCCGTGACCAGGCAGCTGCCAGCAGACTTGTCAGCTTGTACATGCTATGTGTGAAACTCAATATTTTTTTGCACCTCTAACATACCTGCTGTTCTTTCTTTCTCCCCTCATGGGTACAAATCACAGCACTCTCATTTAATTCAACTGACATTTGAAGCAATATTAAGGTTTTCCTTGCCTTTTTTTTTCATTTTTACTTTGGGGGAGGGTGAATGCTTTTTAGCGTTTTTCATGCTGAGATAGAGATGTCAGCCAAAATCTAATGCATGTCTCCACATTTTGGCAGATGCAGGGTGTAGACTGATTTGCTGGATGGGACCTTATTCTGAGCAAGTCTCATGGAAGTTGAAGAAAACAACTCAGGAACATGTCTAGAGAGAGGAAGCTGGGAGATTGTTGTACTTAATTTACCCCGACACCTTTTGCCCACAGCAAGCTTAAAGCAATGACATTTAATAATAACCTGAAAGCTTGGACCTGTCAAGAAATTGCAGTAGCCCAGCAATGCTGCATTTTGATCTCACCACTTACAAAACATGGTACAAGTGTAGCAGTAATAAGTCCTCAGAACTACTCTATGATTTTGTACTTTTGGGGGACTTGGATCAATCCTATTTTAAATATTATTAACAAACAAACAAAACCCCCTACAAACCACCACAAAAACCCCACTGGATTGGGAAACTTGGTTGATGTTTAAAACCATTAATTTTTGCTGGGTCCCTGAAGTCCATTTTCCTTGAATAACGCCAGGATGCTACAGCAGCATGAGAAAATGACTATGAACGTGCTGGGGTGGGGGGAGAGGAGAAGCATCTTGCTTCCAAAACCAGTACTCCAACAATAACAGCCTAAGACTGGTGACAGCTGAAGTTATTTCTCTTTGTTATTAAAGCACAAATGATTTCTTGAATCTAACATAAAAGAGAGATTTCAGAAACAGAAGCAAATCCTGAGAAATGCACATCCTCCATTGCTTATAATAAACCGTGGGCATTGTCAAGACTAGGCAAGTTATCATCTCATTTGTTGTGGTCCCCAAAAAGCACAAGAGAGAGAAGGAGAACAAATTGTAAATGGAATTGGAAGTCATCTCTACAGGAAGTCCCTTACCTGAGAGAAATGATCCCCTGTGGTGAAGTTCGGACCAAAAGCTACAAGGTATCTCAGATCCACGGAGGATTGCCAAGTAACATCGACCTCCATAGGATTGCTTGTAGTAAAAGCTGGGGAACTTGGATGGCAGAGGGTGATATTCTCAATGTTTTGTTCATAGGAAATATTGGTATCAGAAGAACCTCTCTGAAAAAATCTTCATGGGCTATAAATTTTGTTTAAAACACAGATTTTACGAATAAATACAAAATGCATCTTAGTTAAGTATTGTCAACTAAGGTCCTAAGCAAGAACCATATTTCAGAACTTTTCTGACAGCAAACCAGTAACAATCCTACACCACTATGTTCATTTTGTGAGCATATTTAAGTAAAAGATGCCCAGCAAAAGTCCTTATTCAGCAGGGACTACTCACTAGAAATTCCTGTTGTCAGCAGATTCTCTTTGACCCAGAATAAAATCTTCAAAACATTGCTTGTGGCTTTCTTGCTTATGGCAAGAATGCTAAAGTTTGAGAAAAATCTCAGGATTCTAGACATGCCAGTTGACATACAAAAGAATAAGCACAAAGGAAAAAGAAAAGATCAGAAAATGAATAGGATTCTATAGGCCAATCAGCTCTTTTCTATATCCATTTGAGTTGTATTAGTTGTAGGTTAATCAGTGCATTCTAAAAACGTGAGGGCAAAATAGTATTATTAAGTAGCAATAAATATGTATTAATGTGAAATAAAGGAGAACACAGTAATTAACAATGACTTAGAAATCTCTTCCTCTCTAGGATAAGTTGCCACTTATAAAATGGCATATATTTCATTATAAAATGAAATAGCTTCTTCCAAAGAAGTTTCAATTTGACAGTTCTGCGAGGTACTATGAGACTAAAGAACAATTTCTTATCCAAAACCTGCTGAAATCCGGTCTGTCTCTATTGCAGGAGAGTTATAAGTAAACTCTCTTGCAATAGAAACATATTTCAAACCATATGAAATGAGTTTGTGAATTCTGGCCCATGCCTAGAAGGCAAATAATTACATCACAGAACCACCACGCTGTTATCACAACCACAAGTAGTAACTGTTCACTTTCCCCGAAACAGAGGACTCAGTGAGTGCAGGCACCCTCAGGGGTGTTTCCAGGTCATGTCAGAAGGAGATTTCTGTTGTAATGTTAGAAAACTAACACTGTATCATTAAAGTAAATGGAGCCTTAAGCTCCTTTTGCTGTCATGAAAAGGGATAAAATGTGGAAAATGAGTAAATACTTTCTTGAAGTTAGGCCCATATATAGTTTTTTTGACTTTAGTGGAGCATATTGCAATGAGGAAGTCTGGATTTACTAAAACACTGCATGTGTGAGATGTATCAATGCCACAGCTCCAGCATGAGTTTTATATTGTGTATTACATTATAGAAATGGGACAAGAGAAGGACGAAATTGTCTATCACCTGCTGACACTAAAATGTGGCAATTGATAGATATTCATAGTATGTATATCCTTCCTTCTTCATGCCTGGCTTTGAAATATGCGCTATAACAATATTCAAATATGTCAGTGTTTAACACTTGAACTAATCTTAGCGTACGTACTTCGGGACATCTGCATCTGTAATTGTGTTGTTGTGGGAGAAAAAAAGAGTCGAGAAATACTTTTCCCTGACAGAAATCAGGCCAAAATTTGTCTTCTTTCCTGATATACAAGAAAAGCTTTTTATATTTGATGGCTGGATTAAGGCTTACCTTCAGTTATTTGGCATATTGACTATATAATGGTGCGGGACTCCTTTCCAGCAATTAATTTGGTTGGCCTGGTTATTTACCTTTCATACCCATGTGTTTTGTACCACACTTACGGAAACACACATTGAACAGAAAGGCCACTTAAGTAATCAAGCAGGTTTACCTGAATCATCTCCCAAGGCAGTGTCTGTTGGGCACCATAAATCCTCTCTCAGTGTCCACTGACAGTGTTGGTCTTTATGGCTCATTTTTTAAATGAGCTGTTTGGCTGGGCTGTTGGCTTCAGTACATAAGGCTGACATAAATTCGCATGTCAATGCAAATTCTTCTTGCCTTCAAAACCCATTGTTTGGTTCTCTTCTGTCTAAATACCATGATACAGTGATGGGTGCATTAGTTCTGCAGACAGGGGTCTCTAAACTTATATATTCTGATCCTACATACCTACAGTAAATATGAAAGTTTTACACATCAACCCAAACACACTTAGTTTGATTTAGGCAGATTCATTTTAAATAGCTACTGACAGTTTATGACCAATTCACGTATTAGAATTTTTAGATGAACCTAAATCCAGAATGTTGATTAAAAAGGTAATATCTGTTTCCTCACCCAACAGAGTACGGATGATTCTCTCACCAAAGAAATCGCGCCTGACTAAAGTGATAAATCTGTGTAAAATGCTGACTGTAAAGGACATGCCAATATGGACCAAGACTTCTCAGATCCTATCTCTTTTCAGCCTTCAATTGAAATCAGCTGTTTCAGAATCTTAGTGTAAATCTTCCAGTATCTGTGTGAACATCAGATTATGTACCATGATAAAAGAATTCATTATAATTGTATTTCTTGACAGAACTTCAAGATTATTTATACATGACCACATGTGTTTTATATGATTTTAAAATCATAAGTGGCTTCATTGGAACCATTTTCTTACTGGCATACATAACCTTGTCATGATGAAGTGATAAACTGGACAGTCTGCCAACTGCCAGTTTGGTTGTGGTTTTTGTTTCATACATAGAAGTCTTAATAAAGAGAAATGTAGGCTGGCAAGACGTTCCCTTGGATCTGAGATGCAAAAGCTTTACCGTCAAAGGCAAAAAAAAGTAGCAGTATCATTTTAGGTTTTTGGAAGCTACTAATCTTTGAGCTTTGGGAACACTTGCCAGCCTTTATGAGGTGCAATTAATGTTCCTAGTCTGAAACCTTGCTGTTCATTCATCCTGTATATTGCATGAATTTGTAGTCCCAATGTATTGAAAAATGGACTCTTAAAGTCCAAAAATATACAAAGAATGGTAACAAGGCTAGACAAAGTTTGTTGTGTGCAATAGGAATGGCTGAACCAAGTAGGACTCCTTGGGCTGGAAGGAAGGTTCCTGAGGGAGGTGCAGCAGAGATCCACAGGCTCATGGGCTGTACTGGGCAAGTGTTTTACCAGGGTTTTACATCATAAGGGAATAAGATGACACCATGTGAAGCAGTCAGATACCTTGTTCAAAATAAATGAAGATTTCATTTCAAATGTGCACCTAGGCTATGGAATAACTGATTTGATTCACAAGAAACTAAATTATTTGGGAGAGTTTTGGTCATTTTTACCTAACAACCCACAGTTTAGCTTTCAGAATGACTGTTGTTATCATTCCTGTTCATGTCCTGCCTCCTTTTATTTTCCAAAGAGGTAGGAGACTGTGTTTATGCTTGAGGAGAAGAGCCTTAGTTTAAACTCACCTAAATCAGATAATGTCCTGTGAATACCATGGTTCAGAGCATAATATCTACTACAGCTCTTGATTGCTTTGGTTGCAAAGGATGTAGATGTGTAGTAAAAAGGTTGAGATTTTTTTTCATCCAGCACTGGAATAGACATGACCATAAAGAAGAGCATAGTGAAGCAGTATAGGATCATAGAGCAGCTTGGCAAGACAGGTCTTGACTGTGCCTGCTGGCCTGGAGGTTGGGATCCACTTTGAGGTGAGGAATGTCATGGCTGTCTAAAGGTTCTTCCCAAAAAGCAGGCCAGATGAACACTGTGCATGCATGGGTCAGAAATGCTTCTAGCCCTGGGGCCAGTGAGAGGTGATGCATGAGGGTGGCCACCCCACAGCTCTGACCAGTCCTCTATAAATGCTGGCTGAGGTGTATGACTCTCACAGGGATATCACAGCACGCAAGACACTTCCTGAAAGATTTTCTCAGATGCCAATTCACAAGCAATTGGCCAAAATGCATGGATAGCTGATCCTGGCACTCCTTGGTACCTCGCAGTAGAAAAAAAATCCTCAAAGTATTTAAACTGTCTTCAAATGCCTCCCTCATCTCCTCCAGAAGTACAGCTTCAGACGTAGGGATTTAGGGCAGCTCTGCCTTCAGAAACCAGGATGGTAGAGATATGTGAAATGTAATCGATTGTCTTTCTCCCCTACCATGTTAATGGAAGAAGGTGGAGTTATCTTGGATTCATTATCTTGGGATAAACATTTGACAAAATCCTAGCAAAGACAAGACAGTTTGTTATTCTCAAATGAGTTAGAAATTGAGCTGAAAGGCAAGGCTTTCCTCAAGAATCCTGTGAGGAAAATATTATTGCACTTGTTTTGACGGGTGGGGAACTGAAATGAAATTATTTGACCATCAAATACATCTGAAGTACCATTCTTTCCCATTATTGTGGACTGTATATATATTTCTCCAGTGCAAAGTGAGATTAAAAAGCTGCCAAATCAAAAGTAGGGCCACTATCTCCGGTGGTATGAACTGATATATCTGCACTGAAGTAAATGTCATACTGGAGCCTGTGGTGTTTTGCACTCATTTTGTACCAGTTGGGTGACAGCACAAGGTGTGAGGCAACAGAGGATCAGCACCAGATTCCTAAGGGAGCCAGAAATGTTACTTGGAATTTGGATCCACTTAAGCAGTGAAACAGCGCCCGGGGAATTTCCCAAATCTCAGATGTAGAAATGTTGGTATCTGCTGGGAGGCTACAGTCATTCCCTTTTAAGCTCTATTTGGTTGCTCTAGACCTAGGCTATGATACATTTCTCTGAGGGTCCATGTCTTAAACCCCCTTCAGAGAATGGAAGTATATCCCAAACTGTGTAAACACTTCAAGCTAACCAGATATGGGTGATTTTCACATATAGATAGATTGTATTTAAATATATGTATATTTCAGCAATCTAAAGCAGAGCTCCTGTTGAAACCATCAATAAGAGGCAGCCACTGGACACATAGCAGTGTTTTCCTGTCCCCAGGTAGCTTGGCATATGAATACTCTGCATTGTCCTTAAAAGACCTCTTTCTGCTGAGGATATATTTTGGTGTGAGCTCTGCCACACAACTTTTTGTATAATTAAGTTGTATTCCCTAAATACTTATCACCTCTGTAGAGTACAAACAAAATACAATGGAACACAGTACCAGATCCCTTCAAGGCTCTTGTATCTCGCAGCTGTGACATCTGAGTGTATTCAGTATCAATTATGAAATTTAGGTGGAAAGCACTATGGTCAGCAAGGCCAAAGAGGATTCAATTATTGCTACAGCTGCATTAAAGGCCCACCCATAAATTACTTAAGTGGACTCTAACAATTATGAAAACTAATGAGAATAATCTTAAATGGATGGGAACAATCTTATATCATTTTAACATTTTAATCATAAAAATAATATTAAAAAATCTTTTTACCACTGAAAAAGTTCTGGGTCCTCTGTTACCTTCAACTTTGTTGAATTTAATGACATAGCTGAAAAGCTGGCAAAGTCGAAGTAAAGTTAAATAGATCTGTTGTTTGCCATGTCTTTTGTCTTAAAGCCACAGTACTTTGGATGACAGAGTAGGAAAGCACATTACTGCAATGGCAAGAATGATTATTAGTAGACAAGAACTCACCTTGGCACTGATGACTAGTCTTAAGTCTACTGGACAGTGCAAGATCAGCTTTTCCTTTTCAATGAAATTCTCCAAGCATGCTGAACTCCCTGACAGCAGAAAACAAATAAGCAATACTTCTGAAAAATAAAAATATAGACTTACTCTTCTTTAAAAAAGACAACTGGGATGCATTAAGTATGAAAGAATTCACCTCTGGAAATACACTGCTGTGTGCTATGATAATCTTCTGACTTAGCTTCAAAAAGTGGAGCTGGATTCTAGGTCTAGAAATATCTTTCAAAATTTTCTCAGGAGCTTGGACTTAATTTACTGGTGAAATAAGACATGTAAACCTGCACTTGAGGCAGAAGGCATGAGCTGAGCATGCGCATTGCGTGTATTGGTTATTACTGTATGGTCAATAACTTTGAAATTCAAGAGTTTGAATGGAGCTTTTATGTGCAGGAATATGTGCCCTATTTTGGCAATCAATTTTAGACATTTGGATGAAAGTATAATCATAATTTATCTCCAGGACTCAGGCTTGTCTTTAAATAGAGAAGAGTGCTTTTTAATATATAGAACCACAGTCAAGTTTATTGCAAAACTCCCACTAAATTAACTGGAAGCAGGATCAAGGCCATAGTTTAGATAAGCAACAAGATCTAAAAACTTTCTTATTTGTGCCAGTGACAATACAGCACCCAAATGGAGCATTTCCAAAATTACATTTGTGAACTGTTATTTTCTTCTCTTGGTACAGGTGAATATGAAAATCAAGCTGGCAGGAATGAAGAACAAGTGAAGACTTACAAGACTCTGCTTTCTCTCCATTTGGTTCCTTCTGTATTTTGGCAATTAATCTGGGGGAACAGTGTTTAGAGTCACCTTTCACACCAGCGTTAGAGGTGAAGAGCAACAATGCTGTCTCTGTAAAATACGTAGAGAAGCTGGTACTGTGTCTCCTGCCCACAGGTGTAACTAAGCAAAGGTCATCTCAGATCTGTTCTTTAAAAATGGTGAATGAGAAGTGATGTGAATTTCTTTGTTGCCCTCACTCAAGGATGTATCTCTTTTGGCGGACAATTATTCAGTATATTATGTAACTAAACACCATCCTCTGTGATTGGCAGCAACGTTTTGTAGTTTACCTCAGGAGACAAAGTGAGGCCCTTCAATCCACCTCTTTTGTACAGTAGCACAACCAACTCGATCAACCAACAACCGCCTCTACATCATGTGCCAAGAGATCAACGGTGGACAGTAGCCTTGCCCTACTACTCTTCATACTAAGGAAGCTTTCCCAGCTGTAAGTGTGAAAACTGAAGCAGGACAATTGGGTCTTGAGCAAATAACTGAGGCCCAGATTGTATCTGGTCCCCATGAAGGAATACCAGGCTTGCAAAGTGTGATGTAGCCTTACATGCTTTTTAACATAAATACTATTTCCCTTCTATACCAGAGTTTGCAAGAACACTTTGCCTTTGTTTAGCCTGCTCCAGAATCCGTATTCTTAGCCTGTGTGGGGCTATGTACTCACCCAAAAGTAATTTCACCCAAAAGTATGGGAACCCTTCCTTCTCTGTTTTATAGATTCATAATTTAAAAGTATTTGCATTTCTTTTTTTAACTAGAAAGTTAAGCTGGTATGCCCTTAAGGTTTCTAACCATATACTGATGAAGGAATAAAATTTCATCTGTAAATTGTTAAATAAAAGATTTTTATTACTTTTGATACCAATCTCGCACATTTGTGGCAGATTCCTGCCTGCTCTCTAAGAAGTGAGCTGGACATAAGTCACATCTGGAAACTCATTACTGGATTTACAAACCTGAGACAAATTCACTGCCTCTGCCCTTTCTAAAATGGTGATGTACAGGTCTTGGAGCAGATCCAAAACACAGGTAAATCAGTAGAAAAATGTCTGTTGACTTTCAGTGTAATTTTAGATCAGGCCAAAGGCAAATATGAGTGTGTCCAGTGATCTCCCTCATAACATTAATGAAGAAAGACAACATGAGTATATCTTACTGTAAAACAGATTGCTACAGCCTAAATTGCAGCACACATTGCTTTACTTAAAATTTGCTCAATTTTACTTCATTCTTAGGTCCTGTGAAGGGGAAGATTAGGATACCTTTTGAACACCAGCATATTTAAGTGTGCGTATGCCCCTGAACAGTGATCTTCAAAAGCAATGTTCAGTAAAAGGATATTTCTCATCCATTGCTGGTTTTTCTGGTCTTAAATCCTTTAAAATTTGTGCTTCAGGGTTGCAGCCTGTCTTGAACAATTAGAAATCAACTTGGCTTTAGTCAAAGGCAGCAAACAAGACCACTTCACACCTTCTTATTCTTCCTCTCCACTGGCCACTGTCATGGACACAGCAGTACACCAGACACACCTTAGGCATGAGCCAGCAGGACAGCTCCTATGTATCTGCTTAATAACCCCTTTTTCATTCTATTACAATGTAAACTATATTTGCTTATTGCTGATGTCTTCATGGCAGCTACTGCTACTGCTACTGAAATCAGGCATCTCATTTCCAGAGGCATTCTGGGGCTGGGAAAAAAAAAATAAGCAAAGGAAAGGCAAGCATTTTCACTCTCCTCCTGGCTATGTGGAATGGAGAATGGGGTGATGCTTTGCACCATCTCAGAAAAAGAAGCAGGAAAGGACTTCTGCCTGAAATGCATGTTGCCAGCACCAGTTGGCCCCCTGAGGCAGAATTAGATAAGATGCAGCTGTAGCTGTCCCAGCTGCATAGTTCCCTTTTGGCATTAAATGCATGGGCAGCCGGTGTAGTGAACTTACCAGGCTGGAAGGTGGATGGCATGAAGATAAAACATAAGGAGGTAAGACTAAATAAAAGCACTGATCAGTGGCAAAGCATTACAATCACATTACACACTCCATAACAGGGGATCAAAGAGTTGCATATTACATTATTCCATTCCCAAGGAGCTTTCCTGTACAAGGAAATGTCTGTCTTCTCTCTGTCTTCTCTTTCAACCCTGTCCAGCTTTATGAATACTCTATTATTTTTTTCTCTATTAAAAAGAAAAAAAAAGTTTACATGCTGCAGAAAAGAAAGTGTGGACCTTTGTTATTAATGTCATGGAAATACAAATATGTCCACCTAAGAAAGGAGTCTTCATTAACTCCCACAGCCCAGAAAATTAAGGCACGGCTCATCAGGATCTGTGCTTGCTGTTGGCTAAATTGCAAGGGACTAGTTGAGTTGCTGGGGTTCATAATGCTGATAGAGCGGTTTCCATGTGAATGAAGGATAAACAGCGATTAATTTCAGCCAATAAATAATGGTTTGAGGCCCACATTGAAAGAGGAACAATTACTTTTCCATTTTTCCTGCCAAATGAGCTGATAAGAGAAAACAGGGGAGTTGGCCACGTAAATCAGTCTTAATTTTATCTTCCCCATTAAAAAGCAGCCATTAAGACCATCTTCGGCTCATTTCATCCTCTTCTTGTTTCACTTTTTCAATTTGCACAAAAGGGGGGAGTTTGCTCGTCATAAAATTTCACTTTGGCCAACCTATCATTTGCATCTGAGCCAATAAATAGCAATTAGCATAAACATTTAAATCAGGAACTGGAACAAATTCTTGTTCCCCCAGCAAGCTGTTAAATTACTGTATTTCACTATATATAAGAAGCGCTAGAAACAAGATCTGCTGGGCACAATTATCCCTTTCAAACAAGACATGCTTGAAACAAAAAAAAGAAGAGAACTAGCTTGCTGGGCAACCTTCTTGCTCGTGGTCAATGAGCTTAATCAGTGCAGAGAGAAGGTGTTCCATTAATGATGTTCAACAAAGCCTTATTTCAAGCTTTCCATCCAAAGGGATTTACTTGATCTTTATCCAAAATATATTCCCCAGGAATTAATTTAATTTGTGCTGATGTTACATCATCAAACTTAATTTTTTCTTGTCTATTTTTCCCCACTACGCTAAAATGTGCATATCTTTACATCCTGGTGAGCCTGAGCTTTGCAAGTCTTGCATTCTTGCAGTGTGTTAATTACATCAACACATATCCAGTGAGCACGACTCTGACTGTTTATGATGTGGTAAATCAGCAATAACTCTGTAAAAATGCCTGAATATCTCCAGTGGGTGCAAACCACTCGAAATAAGCTAAGGAGGCTCAAGCAGATGCCTCTTCTTTAAGATGCATTCTTTGTCACTTGTAAGAATATTTCAACTCTTATGCAATATTTTTCATGCTCATAGACTACAACAAAAAGCAAGAGGAATTATTCCCATTTTGCAGCTGGGGAACCTATAGCACAGACATGAAATGACTTGCAAAAGTCATACAGGAATTCTGTAATGCAGCCACAGTTGGTACTTGGGTCTCGGATATACATCTAGTTCTAAGTTTACGTCTTTCCAATGCATGTGCTGAGAAAATTGATGACAGATATAAATAAATTCTCCCTTAGGGTTATCTGGGCTCCTTCTAGACATGATCCATAGACATTACTATGTAAATGGGAGGTGTTTTGGAGACAGATGACAGAGCAGGAAACTTTTTTATGCCAAACTGTACAGGTTAGGTAGCACTTCCAAGTAATTCAGTGTAGTTCTCTAAAATACACTAATTTTAGTGAATATAAGCTACTGATGAAGATGGCTTCAATTGTGAGTTGGGGTTTTTTTAGGTTGGACTGTTGGTTGGAAACCAGTATATTGAAAAGATATAGAGGGATAAAAATTAGTACAAAAGGAGCAGCAAACTAGAATTTCTGCTCAAGTATTCAAGAATTTTGAAGTTCTGGCTAGGGAAAAATGTTGAATCTCTACCAGTGTGCTGCTGCAGTCGCTGTCTGTCCTTTGCCTTTTGTCAGAAGCTCTTCACTCTTAAGGAGAAACTGCATCGAAATGTACATGGGACACTGTAGCACAAGGTAATCTTTTCTGTTGTTAAGTTTTAGAAAGCAACAAAAATAATCATTTTTAAGAAGTTATTGTACTATGTATGGTTTCTGCGTCATTGCACAAAGATAGGGAAAAGCTTCCGAGACTTTGCTCACGCCGAATCCCATCAAATGCCAATCCTTGCTCTTTGGCCTCATGTATTTTCATCCCAACTTCCATTCACGTAAGAGACAGGATTCCATCTTTTACCTCCAGTGAAATTTTGATCATTTTATGTTGATTGCCTTGTTGGAGGCTTGTAGTAAAATAGGTTGAATTCTTTCTGGGTGTGTTTTTCTTGGTACTAACAAGTTAAATGTTATTCCACACAAGAATATAGGAAGTATTATTATCCCCTCTTTATGAACATAAAAACTGAGGGCTGATTTACAGATAGAAGTGTATGATTTAAACTGACAGAGTTAATTAAACCACTTTAGTAGAATTAATACAAAAATCTCTTCAGAATCTTATTATGGTTTGGAAGAGGTTACATTGTCATAAAAGTCACTTGAAAAATAATATACTAACATCCATGTGGTGCATTATAACAGGCTGATTAAATTATTTTTAAAGTAGAGATGACACCATTTCTTGGTGTAAACAGAATTTGTAAATCATGATAGGTTCAGTGATTTGATGTAAGGCCACTGAGTAGCAGATTCGTATCCAAGACCTGCATTCACAAGGTTTGTTAATATGATAATTTTCTACCTTATGGAGCAGTTTATGAATAGATCTGTTGTATTACCCTGGAACTTTTCTCTTTCTGTTTCCATAAAACAATTATTATGACCATTTCTTAATAATGTAACTATCTTTAATTTAGCAGGATAATAAATACAGATGCAAATAAATATTGAAGTATTCCTAACATATTAACAATAAACATTGGCTTTATTTTAGACAGAGTTTATCAAAGAATCTGATCTTTAGCTATAAAATTCAGAGGAAGAGTTCTGCAAATGGGTGGGTTGATATCTTTGTAAATAAGTAGATTGAATTCTGGATGCTCTTTGAGCTCCAGAATATCTTTGAAGAACACAAGGTTTGTCCACTTGAAAAGTGCGTATGTGTATTTATACAGTTCAGTTTCTCATCCTTGGAATGGGGAAGGACCCTTCCTGCACCAAGGAAAATGTTGATGGTGACAATAGCTACATTTAGGACAACCTTCAGTATATAGTCCTGTACATTTCATAATTATGCTGAATGATTAACAGCTGTTTGCTTGGCAGCTTACTGAAGAATTTCTGGGAGTTTTCTTTTCCATATGAAGCTGAATAAATTTAAGTGGGAATATAATGCAAAAGTGGAAGTCTCACATACACTCAGTTGCCGAGAAGCAAATTAAAAAGCAGAGGAGATAATAAAGGATATTTGTACTCTCCAGCTGTGTACCCTAAAGAGAAAATAAATAAAAGGAATAAAATAGGGAAGAAATAATCTACCAGTATGTCCAGTACTTCAAATCTAATCAGATCTGCTATACTGCAATAATTGTAATATAGTGATTTTACATACCAACAAACTTAGAAGCATAGGTGACAGAAATGGGAGCAGTACTGGGTCTTGATAGACAATGTGAGATGTCTGAGAAGTATTATTTAGAATTTTGCTTCATGTTTAACAGGATTTAGGAGTATGAAACTAAGAGGGCAAGTCATATATTCTAACAACATTTAGCAAAAATTGCAATGGCTATTTTTTGAGAGTAAATATATGAACAGCACCATGAAATCAATTAAAATGGAAGAACTGGCATCTAGTTTTATGGAACTGTTTTATGGAACTGTTTAAGGTCTTTTGAGGCTTTCATGAAACACAGACTGAGATGGCATCTATCAAAGTCCCAGATTCACTGTCAGCTTCCTGGTGTCTGAATTACAATTCAACCACTAGTCATGAAATTGAAATTGTATTTAATATCTAGAAATTGTTTTTATTATGTTAATTGATTTATAATTACACAATGCAGAGACAAGTAATTAGATGAAACAATCTGAGCTTTAGTCAGTCCTGAACAATCACAGTTTTCTTGAAAAAATACAGATTGACAGATAATAATCCCATTGTTTCCCTCTTTATTTAATAATTTTTTGCACGCAAATTAAACACAAAGTATACACAAAATGTTAAAATATTGGAAGAGTAATATCTCAAACATCTCAAGGAGATGGCTTTTCTTTTATTTGAATTAAATTTGTAGTGCAAAGAAACCACATATTTTGGTAGGAAAGTGGGGAAAAACTAAAACTAAATTCTTTACTCATTTCCTCCACTCTGAGATATTATGTGTATTATGTAGGACACAGGGAGAATTTGGAAATCTAAATATAAAGTTGACATGGTAAGTTTTCAAATCATTCTGAAAATCTATCCTACTGCATGACAAACCCTATATTTCATCAACAAAGCAAAAATATAACTGGCACAACCTAGGGAATATTCACAGTATGATAACAGGTATGAAAACTTTGGTGATGCATTGAGCCCTTGAAAATATAAAGGTTTTAAAAAATCCTATTAGTCCGATGTAGGCAACTGCCAAAATAAATAAAATCTGCTTAAGTCCTGTTGCTTTTCTGTGGTGGGGAATTCTTGGAACAGTTGAAATGAAAACGGAAGCCACAGGCCTGGAATATGTGTTCCCGTCTCCTGCCAGGCTGTGGGTGCACGGTGGCAGGCAGACGTATGTCTTTCCTTCTCCTGCAGATGCTCCTGTCATTCTGGGTCAGGAGGAAGCAGACTGTACTGGCATGATAGACAAAAGAGGTTTAAAGGAGCCTTGCACAGGGAGGTTTAGCTTTTTTAATTTGGGAACTGAAGTAGGCTGTTGCCCACTGTGATATCTGTATCTGTGCCTTTTGTTGAAAAGCAAATATTCACGTGAAAAAAGAGAATGGTTAACAGAGTCTTGTCCTAGCGTTACAGTGGGACACACTGTTTCTTTTATCTGTCATTGAATTTTATTCTCTTTTGGGGGCTCTTTAATCCCTTTCTACAAAAATACTTCCAAATTAAATGTTTCAGAAGAAAACGACAATATGTTCTCCCAAAGAGGAAAACAAAATATTACACCTTTGGCTTTTTAATTTCTGCTTTGCTTTTTGCTTATTTTCTCAGCTGTAGCAATTTAATGAATTTGACATGAATTTTAAAGTATTTCTCTGAGCAACTTTTGAAATTGTTTGGGCAATTGAGGATTGAGTTTAAGGGCTTTATGTTGTTATGAAAAAGCACTTACTCTCTGTACGGGTGAGTGTACACAGACTATGAAGTGGCTTAGAGGAAATACCACAGACTGGCACGTAAATAAACACATGTGCATGGGTGTATCTGTACAGAAAGAGACTGACACATCTTTGTGCACATTATTCAGAATTCAGGTGAGTGTGAGTACTGTAACGCAAAGGTAGTGTGACACCTTTGTACTGTGCACCTTTTCTTTATGTGCAAAAGAAAGCCAAGGCAAGATAGTTATTGAGTCTTGTGTATCATCTGAGAGCATGCTGATAAAAAGGAAAAACCTCCTCAAATAAATGTGCCGTTATTTCAGTAGGTAAAAATTTTGTCCTTTTAAAAAATTTCTGGTGTAATATAAGGTTCTACATCATAGAAATGGGTAAGACAAACTCCGAACATTTATGGCTGAAGAGAATTAAATATCAGAAAGTGTATGTACACATTTTAAAGGGAGGGGAGAACTGCAGGACTTAGCTTTGAATATTCAAACATCATGGACAATCAAATTTAAATCTAAGATCTGGGTTATGTCTCCTCCTCTGTCTGTCTTCAATGCACAGAGGAAAAGAGTGAAATTCTTCCACCTATGTCCAGAGACAGCAGTGGGGTTCTGTGTAGGTAAGAACAAACATTGGCTTCACAATTAAATCATAGAAAGATGCTGACATATTTAATAAAGAGAGCAGATGTGTCAGTGGTTGAAAATCCCAAATCCTCATTGCCACACCAAATGCAAGAAAATCCTTAGAAGCTGAGGCAGGTAGACAATATCTTAGATGTTTTAAAAACAGACAGTCCAGACAGAAAAACTTATTGTTTAATGTGTCTTAGTAATCCCTAAGCTTTGTATTTTTTCAAAGACATGTGGAAGCTTTGGAGTTTCCTACAATACTAGGGAAGACTAATCAGAGGTTTTTAAATCTAATAACAATTTTAAAAATCATTTTCAAGAACAAATGTCCTTGGAAATATAGGGTAGTACCTCATTTGCACTATTGAATATGACAGTTAAAATGGTTTTACACTAGTGTAAAAGGAATTTGATTTTTCCCTTGTTCTATGCTGTAACTACTCGATGCGACAGCACATCATGGACAGACATTTTTATGTGTTTTGCCTGTCCATGAGTTTTCATTCACCAAAGTATTGTCTAAATTCACAGCATTAAGCTGTTGCTCAGCTCCTCCCTGATTCTGCACAAAAGTAGTAAAGGGAAAATTTTGGTCATCCAACCTATTCCTTCCTAC
>VXAZ01000420.1:603615-673615 GCA_013399875.1 Gymnorhina tibicen | reverse complement strand
ATGAACATATTACCAGTAACTACTGTCAAATTTGAGTATCTTCTAAAAAACTTATCTTTTCCTGTTTTATGCTGTAAGGCCATTGTGCAAAAAAACCGACTCAATATACAATGGAAACAGTAAATCAAACTTTAAATAAAACATGTACCACTGAAGATCTGACAGATGGGGAAAATATATTGGAAGCTTGGCTCTCATTGACATTTGACCCTTTTCTTCTATATTGAAAGTGAAGAAGCTCAGACATTTCATTTTTTTACTGGGTTATTTTTCTCAGCTCTTGCAATCAGGAGAGTTGGTGTTAACAACAGTATTCCAAACATTTAAGAGGAAAATATTACTTTTGTAGTAGATAGGAACTCTTAAATTCAGACATAGGTCTTAAACTGGAGCTGAGTTTCAGTTTTAGTCCCATTTATCCATCAAACACATTGACACATTTTTGTTTTAAGGACCACTTGATTTTTACTAGCATTTTGAAACAAAAAGCCAGCATTCCACTCTTCTATAAAATATGCTCTGATGGCCTAAGTTATGACTCTGTCTGCTGTTCAAGCATGTCTGAAATTGTACTTTGTCCATGGCCAAGTGTCTCTTCAATCCTGCTTTGTGCTGTCACAGCAGGAACAGAGGCTGAGTGTACAAGGTTTAGGTGATTTTGCTACTGACAGCAAACTCAGTGATACCAGGCCAGCTTCCTTCCGCTTCACACCGATGTTCACAAGGACCACTCCCAGTTCTCAGGGGTGGCAGCGTTTCAGAATTACTTTATGGCTTTTCACACTTCTCAAACAGGTAAAAAGTATTGACTCCCAAGCCACACCAAGCCTCTTCAACTTGTTCCTACCATCGCAGATGATGTAAAATTGCAGCATAATGAAAAGGCCTTTTGCATGGACAAAGTTCAAATGTGATGTGTTTAAAAGAGAGGGAGAAACACAAGGAGTCAAAGTGTCACTGCAGTGATACAGAGACCAGAGTCTGATTTCTGTTATCGCAGTACAAAATAGGAGAAGCCCATACAAATCAGAGGATACATTGTGGAGCTTGAAGAATCAGCATCACAAAGAACAAAACCAAAGCATAATCCAAGAATAAAAAAAATCCAAAGAGATATCAAAAGTTATCTAAACAAATAAACAAACAAAATAAAAATGAGGTCATACATTTGCAGTAAAATCCATGGTCTTAGATTTACTTATAGATTAAAGTACCACAAAAATGGAAGGAGGCAAAGCTAAGGGCATCCATGGATGATATAAAGACTCAAGGGTCTTATATATTCAGAGAGGTTAGAAAAAGTAGGTCTGTATTGTTTGGAAAAGAGGATCTTATAAGGGACTTCAGTGAGATACAAGAAACACTAAAGCAACCAAGGAAGAGACATGCAGCAATGGTATTTGAGCTAGTGTCAAATGCAAGCTCAAGGGGACACAAAATTATGCCAGAAAAAGCCTGACAACAAAAATTTGTGGGTAGAAATATCTTATACTAAGAGCAAAATACCAAAGATTGCAATTACTGCAAATAACTTAAATACTTTAAAAATGAAAGCAAAACACTTTGGAAAGTAATGTTGGATGAAATTAGTATTTCTGAAAATGGAGAGGTTAACATAAAAGTTTGAGTTGTGGTCTTATTTTAGCTTCATGGGAAGACATGATGCAGAATTAAGTTTTCCCCTCTTAGTTAGATGAGAAATTAACAGTGGATAGTGGAATGTCCTTTGAACTTGGATTCTCAACACCTCACAACATCATTTCACCCCCAGTGTGCTCTATCAAGCAATCACATCAAAATGCAGCAACCCAATGAAACATCAGACCAGGAGAATTAATTGCAATGTCAATCCCTGGCTGGCCCTTCAGATTCTTCCCTGTTTTAAATTGTCACTTCATTACTCATCTGCACGCTCCCTCACTGCTTATCCACCCATCACCTTCCCACTCTGGCACCAGCTGGGTCATGGGACACTCAGGGGGCACTTTCCTCCTCCTCCCCTCTTTCTCTTCAAGAGGGAAGTGGGCTGTGGTGGCACAGCAGCACATGTCACCAGCACCTTCCCCCCGAGGTGGCAACATGACACTGTCATGACACGGGGTATCCCTGTCAGAGGGATTGATAAGTGTGAACAACCATCATGTGAGTCCATCACAAACTGGAGCAGGTAGAAGAGGAAAGCCCCATTATAAACATCAGACTCTGAAAAACCTGTGAGGTAAAAATTGTGTTAAAATGAACATAAGGAAACATCAGTACCTGAAGGGCAAAAATCCTCACAGGGTCTCACATCACCCCCCAGATGAAGCTGACCTGAGCATACAATTGCTCCTAAAACTTCCTGCAGTGAAACCATCAGGGTAAAAATTGTCTGTATAAATTCAGCAGTGTTTGTTAAAAGAAGTTTAAACAAAACCAGATTAATCATATTTCAATCAAGTGGCAACACCACAGGTTAGTGCAGGCTGATGGGGACCCTGATTTCTGTACGAATCCTTCTTCCAGCTTCAGAGTACTGACTTTCTACAGAACTGCGGACACCTATACTTTAAGGTGATATTATTATGGGCATTATTTTTTATACCACTGTAGATATGCCTTCAAATACACATTCATCCTTAGCGAAAAGTATTCTAACATTTTATCCCCAAAAAGGTATTTATTGGTGTTTCTGGCATCAAAATGAATTACCATGATACACCTGCCTATTTTACCTTAACTCCAGGAAAATGATATCGTTTGGGAGCTGGAAATTTGAACTTTTGCATGGATAAGTGATGAGAAAAGGTAATACACAATAGACCATCCACTCAGTACCAGATTTCCAAGAGAAAGGCAGTATCTCAAGATGTAATGCTAGAAGAGGATATTTTACATCCAATTAGGCAGGGAAGCCAAGCTGAATGGGTTAAAATTTGCCACCAATCCCAAGTAAGTGATTTCTTAACCCCTTAAGGGTTCAAACTGCACCGGGAGGAAAAAGCAATTATGCAATGAAGAGGAGAAGAGAAAATATGTCCTGAACTGGTTTGCCTGCAACAAGGTACAGATTCCTCTGTGGTCTGCAGGGAGCAGCTGAGCTTCCCAGCTTGCTCTTTGACCACACCCGAAATAAAAACTAAAGGATATTTTGGGGAATAAGAAAACACAACAGCTCAGATAATGTCCCAGGCAGTATATTCATTACAGGCTCATCAGAGTGGATGCCTGCAATAGGAAGATTAAATACCCATTTACCAGCATCAGAGGAGAGTTTGGTTTTATAATGTATTGTCCCCTATTCCCCGTGAGGCTGCTTTGTTTGATAAAATGCTGAGTGTGGTGTAAAAATATCCCTCTCTCTGTAATTTGCACTCCTCTCCATTTAAAGCTATTCTTGCTGCAAACGAGAATTGAAAGCTGCTAAAATTAAGTGGTGTCAGTTCTCAATGACACTTTAATGATAGAGCGCTCAGCAAATGAGATGAGAATGAATTCCAGCTTCTCTGCTAAAGATAGTAACCAGCACTAAACAGTATAATGCTCCAACTGGGCTACACTTCACCTGCTTCATTCATATTTAGTAGAACTGAAATAGGGAAACTATAATTAAAATGCTCATAAAATGAAAAAAAAAAAAAAGGCAGCTAATTTCTAATAGAGATGGCAGGAAACAACTGAAGCTTGTAAAGTCAAAGCACAGCCCTTCTTTTTCACTTCTGTACTGCCCCAGAGGCCACTACTGGCTGACCACTGGGCAGGTGTGGGGCTGTGGAATGCTTTCCTCCCTGCAGAAACTGCTGCTCCCAGCAAGTTTGGTACAAGCCTACTTATCCAACCCAGGCATAAGGAAAACAAAGATTGGGAAATCCTGCCCAGTTTTGGGCTAAGTGACACCATTGCCTCTGAAAAATCATTCAAGCTAATAAAACCCCAACATGTAAACACTTCCTGTCTCTCAGTATTACAATAATTGGACTTTCAAGGGCGTCCACCCAACCTCCCACACAGATCACCACCACTGCTAACATGTGGCTTCTCTGCTGCTAAAAAATGACAACTTCAAGGCATGTCAACTGGGTGCTGTCACCTCTGTGACCCCCTTATGCCACTTTTGTGTTGCAAAGGTGTTTTATGAGGGCACAATACTTCTCTGAAAAAAAAGAAACATTTTTTTACTCAGGGATTCTGAGCATGGCACAGCAATGGGAGGTTCTGGTACAGAGGGGAAGATGAGCACATGAAGTGGGACACAAAGATCCTGGTGCTGCTCAAAATTCATGTGGAGCCTGGGCAGAGCCATCTCTGCCTTTTCTTCTGCCCCATATATCATGGGCTCACAGTCTGCATTTACTTTGTATTTCTTTCTACGAACCGCTGTGGAAGAGAAGTAAATTGTTTCCAGCCCTTGACAGAAACAGAGTTATTTTTGTATGATGCTATGTCATTCAGTTGAATAACCAAGCCTGTCAAGCACGTGAATGGAACATAAATATTAAGGCATGCAAAGTATAAAAAGCATTCATTATGGAGAGAGGAGTATTTATAACTATAGGAAAATTTCAGTGGACTTAAAATTATGAAAGCTTTCATGTAATAAGGTGATTTAAGGTTTCAAAATCCACTGTAAGTACTTGCAGAATATTCCATATGACTAGAATGGAGATGGGGCCATTTGAGATGAATGACAATATAATCTTTATACCTCATAGTAATATTAGGTTTTCTTTAAAAATAAAATATATTTGATGGATAAGTGATCCTTCAAATACTGTACAAAGTTTTAAAATACGGTGGTGGCACTATTTCCCCACCCTTACCTTGATGAAACTAGACTGAATCTTTACCTATAAATTCTTCTTCCAGTGTCTTCTAACAAATAATGCACTGCAGGGAATTCCTCATTTCTCAATTTCACTTGGCAAAAAAAGAAAAAAAAAAGCTTTTGCATTTACATAACAGAACATATCCGGAGCTGTGTAAGTGTCTAGGAGTTGTAAAACTGGTGGCCTAATGGGCTGAGGGCAAGTGAAATGGTCATGCCTGAATAAGAACAGTAACTCCACACATATCTCTGTGTTTCTTCCCATGCAAGGTTCCTATCCTGGTGGTACAAGTACCAACCTGACAGCAACTGTCAAAAGCTTCTTAAAATGAGCAATCTTGACTCTTCTTGCCACTGTTTGCAGATCAGACAGCACTGTGTATATGGTTTTTACACAATATATTTGTGTGTCTTCCCGTTATGTACAGAGCTCAAGATGTCTGTATCCTTCCTGCAAGGGTTGTGTGACTTTGGCCAGTCTTCATTCAGGTGTAGGCAATTCACAAGCCTCCCTTCCTGCCTTCCTTCCTTCCTGGCTCAGCTTTCCTTCAGGGAAACAGGTTTTTATGGTTTTGTGGTATACCCAAAGGAGACATGAGAACGCATCAACTCTTGTATGACAGTCACCTGTCTATGTCTTACTCTGGCACGATTATGGGTAAACCAAAGCCACCAAAAGGTTTAATTACCAGTTCTGCTATTAATTTAGCAGGAAAAAGAAAAAAAAAAAAAAGATTTAGTATTGTGATATTTAGGTTATGATTACACATCCAGTCTTGCACTTCAGGGTTCAGACTGACATGGGACTGTGAAATATGGGATGATAGCTCCAGATCAGCAATCCCCTCAGTTAAGCTGATAATGAAGTTTCACAAAGATAAAAGTGTGCACATCAAGGTGTGGTGTTCGTTCCTGTTGTTTGCGGAGCCCAGGAGGCAGAAAAGGAATCAAGAGTATCCCCACACCAGCGATTTAAGCCCTTCTGGCTTATTTCAGCCCCAGGTTGGTCTCTTGGTTGTGTCCAAGTGCTGAAGTGTCCCTTCACCCACCGGGAGATGTGAAGGAAGGCAGCAGCTTCCTGGCACCATGAGCAGGGAAAGTTGCTATGGGCTGAGTGAAAAACAACGTGATTGCTTTCCCTTCTCTGAGTATGCCAGCGCGGGAATGGGAGGCAGGAGGGAGAGGGCACTCTGGACACTACTTATCCACCGACATTTTCTTTTGTGCAAGAACTATGCCTGCTGATTGGAAAAGTGCATCCTGCAGGGCACATCTTCCCTTCACATGGCACACATTTCTTTTGTCTCCCAGCCAGACCAACATCCTTAAGTTTTCCGTCATGTGAGTCACTTACAAATCCTGTGAGATATTGAGCATCCCCTGCAAGATCCCCTATGAGTCTCAAGCACCTTAGAAAGGTATTAGGTCAAAGAAAACCAAAACACACCCCATCAAATAAACAAACAACCAACCCCCTCAAAAAAAAAAAACAAACAAAAAAAAAAAAGAGAGAAAAGGGAAAGGAAAAAAACCACCCACCTCTCCCTATCAAAGCAGTTTTACAGAGCTTTGGAAACAGCAAGACAAAATAAATATTGAGTGAGAAGGAAAAAAGCCAGTATTGCATCAAATATTTGCCCCAGGTCCTACAACAGCAAAAATGAGGTGACATGCAGCCATACATGAGTGGACAACATGTCAGCTGCACAGAGGGTCTCTTCATCGTCACACATGTCCCCTAACTGGCAGTTTACCCCTTCAGACACGATGTTAAGAGACACAGGAAGAATGTTCTCTTTTTGAAAAGTGTCACATAAAGTAGCCTACCAGCCTGGTTGGCAGAAAATCATATTTTCTGATATCTGATGTCACATTTTATTAGATTTAGGATACTATTATCCTACTTACTTAGGGGTTTAAAAGTATCCTTTTTATAGCTAATGCCACAGGTAGAATGTTAAACTATAGACGTTTTGCAATAAAGGACTAGACTGTTCCTTACACACATCTGGTATTTTTTGCCCCAAACAATGCAGTAGCTGTTCAGTATTTTTTATCCTTTTTCTTTTTGTATCCTTGCACATTTGTCCTCAGTTCATCCACTAAAGTATGAGTGAATCGGGTTAGAGTCTGCGGAACTCTGGAGCTATAATTTGTAACTCTTTTAATATATTTAAATCAGCTATGATTATTTAATACGCTTAAGATGGTTTAATCTTAACTCCAGAGCTCAGAGCAGTTGTCCTTTCAGTTCAAACAATGGCATTTGCTGTAGTGCTTGGCAGCAGTTTCCACCTGCTTGTACATAAAATTCACAGGATACATGTTTCAGTGCTTGGGATTATATCAGTTCTGAATCACCCCTTTGCAATTATGTAGGAATGTTTTATCTTGATTTCAGTTATCAGGGGACTTTCAAACAAAACCTTTTATTGAATCAAAGTTTCTTAAAAGTCTTCAAGCAAAATTTTGACTATTGGTAATTGAGGTTTTTGAATTGACAGCGGTTTCAAGTTTTGGGAATTTTAATTTGAGCAATATTGTTTTCTGAATGTAGTCATGCCCCTATTTAAGCAGCAAAATCTGCGTGTGTTTAAGGGCAGAATTTGATTCATACCATCAAGAATTTTCATCAAAGGACGATTACTTCTGTTCTGTTCTGGAGGAAAGACTTATTTGCTTGGGTGGCATTTGACTCAATTGTGTACGTGAGAATTAGCCTTACCCACAATTAAAATATAAATATACATTTTCTATATCAGTGTTACAATGTTTAGTGATTAAACCATAGATTTTTACCCCTGATTAGTCTCTATGTCTTTAGTTACTCATCAGAGCAGTAATAACAGTAAAAGGTTACTGACAGGTGTCCAGCTGGAGAGCAGATTCTTGGGGAATGGGAGGAAGCAAGCAGGAAAATCCCCAAATATGTGGCACTCTTGCCTTGTTCACACAGCTCTGCTTCAGTCATAGCTGCTGGGAGAATGGAGAGACAGGAAAAGAGAATGCTGATCAAATATTCATATTTACTAATAGTCAATAGCACAGGTTTGACAGGGGTTTTTCAGCTTTCTTTACATAACAAAAGGAAACAACTCCACAGGAACTCAGGAGCAGGATTCAATCACGGATAAAGGAATAATGCATTTTATATTGCATATTATTAGCTGCTGCAGGCTTTAAAATAAAATACCCAGCAGAGAGTGTGATGCTTTTAACAAGGAGAAAGGACAAGTTGCCGATATCACTCTCTAATGTTTTACAGAACTTTCTCCAAACAAATCTGCCAAAATTCTCATTCCATAGATCGGAAACATTTAGGTCCAGAAATTTATGTGTAAAATATGAGACCTTCAAAGAAAATTGAGATATGACTTTAAGGGCTCTGCAGCTGAGTAGAAAAGTCCTTCTCACCACCAAACTAAATCAACAAGCGGGTGTGCTCTGGGAGCCACTGCCCTGGATCAGCTTTGGTCTGATGGCTCAAAGGCCCTGGTGATAATTAAAGATCTCAAGGCACATTTTGCAGGAGGGAGGACACTACCTTCAATTCCCTTGGCAGAGCAAAACGCATTTCCCTGCTTCTGTGGGGCAGGTCTCCCAAAGAAACCTTCTAGCTGACACCAAGTCACTCCCTAAAGCAGAAGCACTTCTGTGAGAAATTCCCAAACAGACACTTTCTATGCAATTTATAATCCTTTAGTATAAAAGACACATTTGAACAAGATCAACACAAAGACTGCTGAATAAAACCCCTCTGTGGGGCTTTGATAAACCACAGAATCACTCTGTGCTTTATCAGAAGAGAGTAGGAATTCATGGACTTTATTTTAATTTTTCCTACTCTCTTTCACAGTTTATCATTCCTTGTGGTAATTCCATTAAGAAACTATCTTGTCACCTGCACTGAAAATACATTTTTTTCTCTTTTAAGAGTAATGTGTCAAACCAATACATCAACTGTGCTACTTATGCTTCACACTCATCATTACAAATATATTTTTAATTTTTACATGTAAAATACTGTATTTTGTAAAATTATTCATTCACCCAAACACAGTCAGGGGCTCTGTTTCTTTCCTTTGTTTTTTTAAATCTCTGGATTTTAAGTTTTTCCACCTTTACTGAGAGTAATTTTGACATTTCTGTAAATTATTTCTCCAAATCACTCCATCTCTTGTATTGGATAAAAGGTAACCAGTTTCATATTTAGATCTACAACTGACCTTTAGGATTGGTCTCCTTAGTGTACATTTTAGTAGGCATAATTGTACTGAAATATGAATTAATTTGGCAGTGGTCTTCCCTGCATACCCTAGATTATTTTAAGAAGATGAATGTAACCTTCAGCTGTGTTCTGTGGAGGTTTTATTCCAGAGCCTTTCACTGTGATTTGAGATTGAAAGCTTACCAATATTTGAAGAATGCCATTGAGCACTAGGCTGTATTTGTTTGTCTCCTGAACTCATTCAATTAAGAAAATAATCCATTATGGAAAATCTTGATTAAAAGTTGGCTTATTCTCCCATTTGATTAAAATTCAGCATTACACTGAATCAATTGTTCAGTACTTCTGTGAAACCTGCATCAACTGCAGGCAGAAGACAAATTGCTCTGTTGCTCTTGCATCTTAGTCACCTTTTCTGTCCTCTGATTATAAAATCTACTGGAGAACAATAAACATGCTCTAATATTGTGGTTTCGCTTGGTCCTTGACCCTATTCCATGGCAGGGGGAGAGATACCATGACAGCCCTAGGGGACTTGGGAGTGGGAGGATTTTCTTGGCCAGAGGCTTTAGCTCCATAATCCCTACCCTGTCCCAGGATGGAGACTGTGGCAGAGTTTATTCCTGCCATAAACTTCATGGGTTTCTTAGCCTTCTGAGCCCTGAATAAAATCTTCAGGATTTAGTCCTTTGCAGATTTCCACAATGACATCAGCAAACAAGGCTAATCTTGCCTGCCAACAAAATGTTTTATAACTCCATGCTAAATCCCTAATTAAAATCGCCACCTCGAAAACTCTGCAACAAACAAAGCAGCTGAGGTTGGGCTGCAACCTGACAGCCGTGGGACTGGAGAGGATGAACACTTTATCCCAAAACTTACCTCAAAGTCATCTCTTTCTCCTTGTCTGTGCTCAGCTCTGGAAGAGGTAACTCTGCAGCCAGAGTTGCTGTATGATTTCAGAGAGTGAAGCCCCGGTCTTGGCCAAACCAGTGGCAAAACTCCTGTTGATTTCAGTGAAGTCAGGCTATGACTTCAAATGTGGCAACAACAACAAAAAAATCAGTAATTAAATATTAGTAGGTTTCCTTTCCAGTGCATTTTCATTTCCAGTTTCCCTGTTCTTTGGCAAATGTGACAGCAATTAGGACTCTTTAATCAGGAAGATTTTCAGACATAAACAAGTGGTTTAAACCATACTAGTGTGGTTCTCAACCAAAACTTAATAGAGAAACTTTTCCAATTTATTCTTAGACTAAGACTAATTCTTTTTATTATTTCTGTAAATAAAATTTCCATTTTCCCTGTTTTTCACACAGTGTGGCTTTTGCTAAATGTAATTGAACTCTAATATTGAACCAACTAACTTCCAACATTACAACTCCATCACCAGGATTGATTTTTAAATTTTTTTTGGCTTCTTTATGGGTTTTCCCAAGGCTGAGTATATTACCAGCAAACCATAATGTTAGCTATCAAAACAGTGGTTTAGCTTATTATTCAATGAGGATACAAGAGAGAATAATTGACATAAACACTGAAAAAGATCTCCAACTGCTTCAAAATTTTAATGCTTAGTGTCTCCACTGGCAAAGAGATGTTTAAAAACTGACTTCAGAAACAGCCTGAAATAGTGTAAGAAAAAGCAGCTTTAAGACATATTGGGCATGGATTTCTTGAGTTTAATATTACTTCCAGTTAGAATTATTTACTGGAATCAAATATTTGCAATATTTAGAGAAACCCTATTTTGTTACCTGGCTGAGAGCTGAGAGTGAAATTAATGTTCATAAATAATGTGGGCAGGTGAGGCTAGCCCACTGGAAATAGGATAGTTACAAAAATAAGTCCGAGGTCAGTATTTGTGATGAAAATAGACAAGATTTATGACAAAGTAATTCAATCAAATAATCTGAAGCAGGTCAGAAGCATTTCATTCTAATGCAGTGTTTTAAAATCTATAGACATTGTGCAATTAAATGAAAAGCAAAAGCAAGACATAGATTGTTGCTGAAGAGAAGAGAATAAAAGGAAAAGAAAAAGCAAAGGAAAATGTCAGCTGGAGAAGATCTCATTTTGGAAACCTACAATATGTTGATTGATAGGACTAGCATTTTTCAAGCTCTGTCACAGCTGAAGTATAAAGCTGTCAGTGCATATGATAATGATGGATGCTCTAAAACATGCAAATAGCATGAAAAATCATTTCTCACATAATTTTGGGAGATGAGAGGAGTTGTGAACTGAGGGGAGAGGGGAGAGTAGGTCAAGCTTAACATTCAGCCAAGAGGAAGAGGCGGCCGCCTCGCCACTGCTGGAGTTGTTAATTACTATGCAAGTGAAACAATGAGTTATGCCGGCCTTCTGCAAATTTTCCCACAGAATTGTGATTGAGACCTGCGGAGGGAGAGAGGCAGAGCCGCAGCTCTGGAGCTGAGCACAATAGGGAGCTCCCCCGGAACAAATCTGCGCTGAAGGAAATCTGCTCCGGGGGCTCCCGCGCTCTCGGGAATGTGTTGCTTTAAGAATGTCCTGTGTATTTCAGAGGTGACATTTACAGTACACCATCAATATTGGGGGTGTTTCAGTTAATTAGCCATTTTTATTAACGCTGAAGTACAGTAAAACCCAATGCAAGTGTTAGGAATGTAAATGAGCACCATCCCCAGGCTGATCCAGCTCCAAGCAGTGAGCTATCACACACTGCCCCCATATTTATGGTGCTTTTTATTTTCTGGCCAGAGCAGAGGTTGCTCATGCTTCCAGCTGAGTTTCACCTCTTGTGCATATGCATGTGATGGCATGTGCCAAAGTTCACAAGAAGCAACAAAGCTGTAGGGGCAACCTCAAATTTACTGGATTTATTTTCATTCATTTTGCAATTTTGAGGAAAATCACATTTGTAAACCAACTCTAGTGAAAAACAAATATACATTAAGTCTGGTTTTGTGGGTTTTTTCTTTCTTAGTTGTAATGATGCACCTTGCAGCATCTAAACTGAGGAAAATCCATGACATAAAATAAAGCATTATTTATATAAAGTGCCTTGCTTGGGCTCCATGAAATGGTAAAAAACACCCAAATCACAACATTTTGTATTCAAAACCCCTTATTCCTCAGTCCTTATTCCATAACTTTTAACTTTTGACTATGCCTTATTTTCAAAACTGCTTCACTCAGCACAGGTCTACACACTGGATCTTCTCTCTACCTGATCTTTCTGCTTACTTTATCCCACCAAAAATGCCAGCTTAATATGAGCCCACTTGTGTGTTTCCAAGTCTACCTCCATGGTTGCCTTTAAGTTTTTCTTCAGTCTTAGGGTTCCTGATAACATCTTCTTGTCATTCCAGTCCCTTCTAAACAGAGACCATCTGATACCGGTTCTTTTCATGTGCCTATATCCTTCCAAAGAGCATGTCCACCTCAAATTTGACAATATGGGTATTAATCAATTTTTTTTTTAAATGCCATGCTATATCTTTCACTAAATGGTTTGTATTCAGGCTTATCTGTACCTGTGTTAGACTGCAAGCTCTTGGAGGCAAAGACCTCCTCTGTTCCTGGTGTGCATACTGCTGAACACACTGTCACACTCCACAAATTGCAAATAATGAGCAATGGCGATGGACCTTATTTTCTACTGCCTTCCATCCTATTGCTATTTACCTTCGCACAAAAAAAGTGTCAAAGAGGTGACATTAGCAAGGGCTGTGGTTCCTCTGCAGCTCAGCATGTTTTGAGTTGAAGCCTCATTCATAAAAGAGGACAATAACCAGAACACTTCAGAAAATTTTATCTAAACATTTTACTAACTTACAAATTGAATTTCTCATTGATTTCCAAGACAATTCATTTCATACTTCATTTTGTTAAATATTGGTACAGTTTCTGCATAGTCAGGCTCTGGTCTTGCTGTTTCAAACTGCTTTGTAGCAGGTAATTCATGAAAGCAAGGTTTTAAATGAATCTATGAATCTTGTTCTGATTTTTTTCCCTCCATTGGATTTCATCTTCATTTCAGACTTGGAGCAATAGCTCATATTTGTGTCCAGATATTCAAAATGCTTTGTATTTGTTACTCAGCAGGATTATGCTCTTTTGGACTTGTTCACGTTCACATTTAAAATGAATAATAACTCACTGTTGCTGATAATGAGCTCACATCTCTGCTTATTCTCTGTTACTTTTAAGATTAGGAGGGTCCAAAGACAGGTGAGGTGAAACAGAAATTTAACAGAAGTTCTGGAAATCAATGTATATCTAAGCTAATCATGGCCCAAAGGTGCAGTACTGGACTCAGACCAGCTGTAATAGTACCTACACAGGGCAGATTAGGGAGACTTTTCCGCTTGCCACAATTAAAATGCATGTAACAAAAATGACTAGGTATTCCCAGGAGCCTGAGTTGAGGCAACTCCCCAGAAAGCAGATGCAAGGACTGCCCAGCATCACAATTACCAGGCCGAGTTTACAGAGCAGAGATGAGAAGCACTATGGCCAAGTAAAAAAAAAAAAAATCCCAGTCATCTAAAACCTGGACCCCAGCCAACTTTTCCCAATAATGGTAGGTGACAGGCCAGAGCTGATCCAATGTGCATTTTAATTGGTGGCAAACTCAAGTAACAAGCCATTGCTGTTCATCTGTCAAAGAAGGGGAAAAAAAGCCCAAACATGTAGCAATGTCTTTATTTTATTATTAGATTATGTACTACATACTTTTTTATGTAAATTGTTTGAGGGTCTCTGGCATCTAACAGGAACAGAAAGGGGATTTCTCCTACTAATTACCTAATATGTACATGTCCAAAAGAGACACAAATAGGAAAAGATTACATCTCTGTGGTCTGATGGAGTGAAGAAGACCCTGAGTCATAGTTAAAGCAGCCTGATAAATTGATCTGTGATGGCCCACTTGGGTAAAAGTTCTCAGAAGAGAAATGGCAACTATGTGTAATTATGCTTTTGCTCCACTTAAATACTGTGCAAATGTGACATAGGCCAACACAGGCTCTTAAGAGCAAGAGCTTGCCACTGATTTGGAAAAGCTTCCTTCTCCTTTTGAACAGCTTCCCAAGACTTTTACTCCTTTCATTCAGATTTTACTGTAAAGTATGCAAAGTGAGCACTAAGACTCATAACACCCTCCATTAGCATACAAAGCACCTTCTCCCTCTTTGTTTTGTTTGACTTTTTTTTTTTTTTAACCTCGATATTAACAAAACGAAGCTGATCAGTCTGAAGGGGCCGCCAAGAAGATTGCATTGTTTAAGGGCAGGCTTTTGAAACCAAAGGGACTCTAACCAATTTCTTATGACCGAGAGGTGGGTACGGTTTCATGTGTTGCAGAGTATTTGTGCGCTGCTCAGGAGAGCACAGATTGCATTCCATCAAAGGCAATTTTTCAGAGGTTGTCCCTCCTTTTGCTTTCCACGAAAATGAATCTGTACCATTTACATGGAACACTTAACCTTCAGACTGTCCTTACTACAGCAACACTACTCCTATTGCAGATACATGTTTACTTAGACAAATCTAATTTACCCTTTGTTAATGTGTGCTGTCTTTACTTGCTATATTACATTAAAGTAGAAATAGAGTTACAAAAAAATTATCTTGCTTAAAATCATTCATAAGCTTTCATCAAGGGAATAAATTTACCAATTTCCCTCTTAGTTTATAACCATCCACTGTACTAACTTGACCTTTACCTAAACAGGGCTATAATTGCAGTTAAGATTATGTAATTTACAATAACAACAAAAAATTACTTTTGAGGAACTGCTACTGGCCATGAATGTCTCACAGCCATTAAATGCATCATTCATCTTGAGAAGAAAATTATTCTTATCCACGTCGACATTTTTAACATAAACTGTAGTACTCTCTGTTGGCACTTTTTTACGTACCCATTAATCTCAATAGTAAAGCATAAGTCTCACCCACCTATTCTCTGAAGTTTGGATGTCACTACTGTGTACAATAAAAATTGTATATTCATGAACTCCATTTGTTTTATGTCCTTCTCTCTGTCAAAGTCTCCCAAGCAGCATATGCTTTGCTCTGTGGAGAATAAAATCAAATTTGTCTGTCTTGTCATATTGTCATCAAAGTGATACTATCACAATTAGATTAACATTTTGTGAAGGAGCTGAAGGGAGGGAAAGGAAATAGGAACAAATTATAGAGAATCCCAGTTAACCCTTTCTCCAGCATAAAGCCCCCTTTGAGTGGTACCTGGAGGTAAAGAAAGAAGCCAGGATCCAAATCAAGCAACCCTGTCCAGCCCCTGCTGCCCTCCTCGGGGTCAGCGAGGTTACTCCTCAGCCCTGCAAGGTACGAGTTCATCCAGAGGGCTGTCAGTGCTGCTGAGAAGAAGCATTGCTGGGCGTGGAGCTCTTCCCAGGCTGTTTTAGCAGACCAGTGACAAGCGAGTGCTTGGTGTGGCTGGCCGGGAGCACGCCGGGACACCCGCTCCGGCAGCATGCCAGGCCCTCGGGATGCTCCGGGCCGGCACAGCACCTCGGGCACCTCCGCTGCCTGCAAAACAGGAGTTTGGGAGCAGAGCTAAAGGACAAACCTGTTCTTTTCTTTTTCCCCAGGATTTCTTCAATTCTACTTTCACGTTTATTCATTTGTTGAATGAAAAGAATAAAGGGACAAAAAAGCAGCCTGTTGTGCAGAGGTGGAGAAAAAGTGTCTCTAAACTTACTCACACTGTGCAGTTGCGTTTACCCATCCACTTCCAGTGTACAGGCAAGATCCATGCAATAAATTATGCTTGTGCAGGACAAAGATATGTATCTGTACAACTTATCTTCTTATTACAACTGCATCATCTGCACATTGATCTCCTTCCCTGGGGATTAATTCTAACATGAGCTGTTTCTGATACTTATTCTTCAGGACAGGCCTGCCAAGGATGTATTTTCTCTTCATTCTCCCGTATGTGAAGTTACCCACCAGAATGATAAATTCAGCTGCCCAGCACACATGTCACAGCACACCTAATCTATCCTAGAATTTCTATGGGAGTTATCAGCTGTTCAGAGTGGGAATATGTTCTGTAAAGTCAGATGGTATAACTACCATAACTTCACTTTCAGAAACATAACCATACACTTACAATGGACAACACTTGCAACAGTGAAAAAAAAATTAATTTTTTTAAAAAGGACAAAAAGTAGCTTGCGTGTCTCCATGCAAAACATTATGGCATTTCTCACTAACAGAAATCAGTGTTGCCCGTATCTCTGGGAAACACATTCTATTCTCTCTAGTCAAATAGGTTCTTTTTCCCCAGCCCTGTACAGTTTTCATGTGCAAGGATTTAAGGACATAATTTCTTTTGTGTAAGAGAAAACTGGAAAATCACCTAGAACTGAATTTTATGTGCCACGAAGCTTGGACATATTACCAAATAATAAAGGAGCAAACTGTACATGCCGAGAGAGAGAGCAAATATTTTTTGTCCTGTATTTTTTAAAATCTGGATTGTTTGAAGAGAGGGTCACAGAGTGTTGGGAAAAGGAGGGGGAATGCACACCAAAGGGATGATAAAGTAATGAATAGCAGTGCAAACAGAAGAGGCAGTGGAGAAGGAACAGGCAGAACAGTACACTGAGCAGAACAGTATTTCATTTACAAAAAAAATGGTAAGGTCAAAGAGGAGGAGAAGAAACTTTGACTTTGAGATTTTGCCAAGAGGCAGCTTTTGGTAATCAAGGCAATTCCAGCAGTGCACAGAAATGAAAGCCAACTGGAAAAGATTCATTAGAGTTTAAGTAACTTAAGGTAGTGGTGACAGACTGCCTGTCGGCTTAATTTGGAAGTAAAGGAAATGTGGGAAGGCAAGCAGGAATGGGGGATGATTTGCAAGATGCCTCTTCCTTCATCTTGGGCATGGAAAGAAGCTATAGGACAGTGAGAGGCACTGGAAGAAAATAAGCAAAAGGCAAGATCTGACAGAACAGCAGTGCCTATCCTGTGTAGAAATTGTCCATTTCAGTGTCAGAAAGGAAAACAGAAATTTAAACTCTCTTCTATGAGAACCTTCTCTTTTCTCTGGCTTCACAGCATTGCTCACCCCTGCCTGAATGCAGAAAGAAGCTTTTGCTGGCATTTCAGACACAAGTCCTATGGGCTGATCCCATGAGTGCCCTCAACTCTCGCTGAAGTCAATGGGAGTTAAGGGCGTTCAGCACTTTCCGGGGTCAGGCCATGTATCACTTAAAAATAACTCACCCACATTAAACATCATTAAAGAAACTAATGCTCATTAACTAGCAATAGACCACTGGGAAAGGATCAATAGTTGTCTCCAAAATCATCTTACCTATTACAGTATATGCATACTCTACTTAATGACAGTGAAGGATGGTGACACTGAATGATAGGTCACCGATAACAGTGAATGGGAAAGACTGCTTCTTAATTAATCAGGACAGTATTAGCAAAGAATTCCACTTAACAGGGATACATTTGGGGGCCTAACCAGGTGATTAGGGGGAATGGTGTGCTGACCCTTAGTGAAACAAAGTGGAGGCATAAGAAGAAGTGCAACGAATACCCTTTTCATTCTTCTGGCTTTCTTCAGAAGAGAGTGCTTTATTTCATCGCACACTTTTCAAGGCATTGCTTTTCTTTAATTAGCTCTTCATAACTGGAGTAAATTCATAACCAGCCAGGCTGAATCTGAGCCTGCCAGTGGAAAGGGTTGTGTGGTATGGCACCTACATGGTGTTCTATCTGAACTGAATGGCTCTTGTTCTGCAGCTCTTGCTTAGGGAAAGCTGCTACTGTGTTTAACTGGAGTTGTGGTTTGCCCTGATGGGGCTTTGGGGCCATTATTTGTCAGAGTACAAACAGGACAGGCTTGCACGCCTTGTATAGAGATTATGAGCATTGTTTCCTTTTTCTGATCCAGCTCTGGATTCCCTTCCCTACAGGATCTGCATAAGGGAAATCACAGAGGCCTCCAAGTGCAGAACACTTTTTGCAGCCTTCAAGAGATTGTCTCATGGCCATTTTAAGTTAAAAAATAAAAGCAGCACAATCTTATCTGCATTCCACCGGTACCTAACAACTCTCCCCATCTGACTGAATTTATTGTAATCCCTATAAACCTAAATCTCAAAGAATTCCAATGCCTTGCACATCTCTCCTGTTCTAATTTATGAGAACTTGGTAATGTGCCATCTGGAGGCTTCACTGCTATTGAGACGCATGTTCAGCCCTCAGTGGAAGCCAAAAGGAGAAAGAAAAGAAAATGCAGGGGAAGGAGAAGATCTGGCTTCAAGGAACAAGTGTCATGAACTCACACAGACAAAAACTACATTTCAAAAAAATCAGTTTTAACTTGCATGATCGGCACATACACAGCTGATAACCCAGGGTCTCAACCTGAGGACATTAGCAGCATTACAGGGCAATCCTTACACAAGGACAAAATGTTCTTGAGCAATTCCTGCAATGTATTAGACACAAACAGGTTTTTCCTCAAAACTGAAGTCATGTCAGGCTTCTTGCTTCACCTCTTTTAATTTTCCCTGAACAAACCTATTTATTGTGGTGGTTTCAAGTAAATCTCCAGTTCACACACTTTTCCTGTGAGAAAACAAAGGGCTTATTGGAGGGAGCTTTTAGGCTGATTGGCTGATCTACACCCAGGCCATCAAAGGTCTGAGGCCTATTTTGCTCTGAAAAAAAATATGCCTAGCTCTAGCTCTGATTTTATTCCTTTTATTAAGCTACTTAAGCAAAAATAACATTGAAAACTGTATGTCAGTGAAGTCATAATTACTAACCTACGAAAAGAGCAATTCAGCTGTCAGGCTGGATCACATCAACAAGTTAGACACAGTACTGGGAAGCATATTAGATCACAAAATAAGTTAAATCATCCTATTAATACCAAAATAATCAATCCTAACACAATCTTAAACAGATTTGCTAATTCATCCTAAAGAGGATATTAAGAAGGCAGCTGTTCATTCGTTACATGTACCAATTACAGAGTATCTTAATGTTGAAAGAAAATCATCATCTAGCATCTGATCCATGTCCCTGGCACCAGTGAAAAGGCTTCTTTTCAAACACTTGCTCTTCCTGCTCATGGTCTCCCAGGATGCATCTTCAGGGTTCCTGGGATGGAGATGTTTGCATCACTGTCTCTCAGACAGTCTCCTGCTGGCCAGAAGGTACAGAAAGAGGAAAGGTTCAGGCTGCTCACTTAAGGCAGGATCTTTTTTCCAAAATTTAATTTGACTGAGGAACAATCTCATTAATGTTTCCTTCATGAATGCTAGGCTGGTGCTCTCACCCGCAATTCACAGCTCACAACAGGACAGAGACTTCTCTTCAAGGTGAGGAAAAGGCTGTTTTGTGACAGCAGCAGAGTGACTCTCCAAGGCACCATTGCCTCCCTGGTCTCCTGCAGCACCAAAACCACAGAACCTGCTAGCCCTGTGTGCTCCCATACACAGCCAAAAGCCTCAGTGAGTGCACAGCTGGCCAGCCTCTGCCTGTGCCAGTGCTGAGCACAGGACCAGTGCGGCACTGCTGGCCAGAGGAAGAGTTTGGAACCGCAAGCACTGTGTTTGCCTTCTTTCCTTTCCCTGCTCCTCTCTTGCCTCCTGGGCCAGCCACGGCAGAGACACCCTCTGCACCCGTGGGGAGCTCGGGGCAGGCAGGGCAGGGCAAGCAGAGAACTCCTGCAGCTCCTCTCTGTGCTGAAGGAGAGACAGAGAAGCTGTAAAGGGAACAAACCTGGAGAGAGATTCTGACAGTGCCAGGCAAGGTGGGCTTCAGCTACAGTCATTAGAACTCCAGGTAACCGTGATTTCTTGTTCCATCGGTCTGGTACCCTGCATAGCTGCCTTCATGGTCTGTGCCAAAATCTGTCTCAAAACAGGAAGTTCAAACGGGCTAGGAGGCTCCCTGTTAATGAAAGACCATTTTAGAAAAGGAAATGATTACATTAAAATCTAATTGAAAGATGTAGTCACAAACTTTGTGACTTCTCCTCTTTTCTGGGAGGAGAGTTGCAAGTTAAGACCTGACAGGTTCCATGTATTTTTCTTCCGGGTTCAGAGGGAGGCTGAAGACTGATTATCTGACTTCTCCTCACACATCCATGTTAGAGACTCTGAATGAGCTCTTTTCCCTGACAAGTCTTCTCAACCAAGGCACTACCCTGCTCGTTCTCACCCCTCCAAGAATTTCATCCAGATGAGAAACAAAGTGCACTATGTTCAGAATAGAACATATTCCTCTTGGACCAATTTGTGAAACCATCTTTTGAGTGAATTATTTAAAAATAGTTGGCATTTTGAAGATTGTGGAGTCTGCAAGTCTGACCTTCCCTTTGCCAAACACCAAAAAAAAGAAAGAGCTAATTACAAGATCATGATGGGTTTTTTATTTATTTTAATGGGGTTTGGGCAACATTATATCAGCAATCCAAAATGCATATACAAATAGATTAAAAACAGTATCTTCAACGCTCAGAGAATTCTCTAAGCACAGAACTGTATCTTCAATGCTCAGAGAATTCTCTAAGCACAGAACTGTTGGGGAACCCTCCCCACTTCACTGGGAGTGGAGACACCGTACAGCAAAGCCTGTGAGATTGACCAGAACGGAGAAAACAATTGAGGTTCATCCAGATTCAGTACGGGCAAAGTGCTCAGCTGAGACAGCACTGCTTTCCTGCCCTTTTTGTTGAATAGAGCACGGAAGCAGCTGAAGCAGGGCAAAGGCATTGCTAGGAGTGAGGAGGATCCATTGGACCTATGCAGTGGGAGCTGGAAAATCAAACCTTTTAACGTCAGCTGTTATCAGTGGTACTTTCTCCATTGCACAAATGAGACAAAGGAACATGCCAAAACAAGACAGGCTACCTAAAAAAGAGGAAACATCACACTTCAAAGGTTCCAGTTCCCACACTGATTTTTACCTGCCTAGGATCCCTTATGCCCAGTGACTGAGCCCTCACAACTGCCCTGGTGACTCTAAATCACAGCATTCAGGAACAGTCTGACACACTCCTCCTCGCTCCATCAAGACTTAGCCAAAAAAAAAAAAAAATTAATAAAACGCACTTTAATTTCTTTCTGTGGCTTCTTGATCTCATGAAAAGCAGTTCAACACCTACAAAATACCTTCCCTAAGGAGATAACTGTACAAGCAAAGTTCAAGTATCCCATCATTGATTGCATGTGTTTCATACTAAGCTCCTTCCACTATAATGCACTTTCTACAATAACTGATAGATTTTTCCAGTCTTCCTCTGGGAGTCCTAAATGACTTTGCTAGAGAATTGTAAAAGCTCTTTTTCCTTCACTGACAAAACTCAGTTCCTGAATGGAATGTGTGAAAATCTTTAAAGATACTTTTTAATACATGTTGAGTCTCTTAAAAATCAGGAAATAGTGCAAACAGTAGAACACGGGTGGTGGTACAAGAGCACACTAATTTGCTCTGGCAGTTTGATTTTCTAACCTCATGATACCACAGGTTGTGTAAACCCAAATCAAAATTCTCTGTGTACACTCTTATCAACCACTATGTTTATTCTGATGCAGAGGCCTGCATTCCAGCAAGCATCTCTGTCCAGAAAAGTATTGACATTTGTGCTTAAATTTGAATGTACATCCCATTCAGTAGGTTGTAAAGGACATTTAAGCACCTGTGTGCCTAAAAAGAGACTGACAGAGGGCATATCTGAGTCGGAATTTTATTAATGTTCCCTGAAGGTTATATAAGATCAAATGGGTAGATTGACTTGGCATTGTATTGCAGTGACTTTGTACAATGTTTGGGAAAATGAAACCATTAATGAGATATCAGCTGAATATTTTTTCATTGACACTCTGGGTAATAAAATGTGAAATGCTTTATTTCCCCAAATGAGGTCAGCACACATGTGGATAATTGCCTGAAACAATACAATTTTTGTTTAACTTGTTTAATTGTCTAGGTAACTTGTTTGTTCAAAATAAATATGCAGTTAAAAAAAAAAAAGCTCTGATTTGACTCGTAAGAAGCCCTTCCTTTATGATTAACACTGCAGTCCCTGCTGGCAATCCTCTGGTGGCTGGACTTAACAAACTCATAACCAAAAGCGGATGTTCCTGTGCAGAGTTTTCAGTTTAAATAATCTGGAATTATGCGACAGCCATCTTCTCTAACAGCTTCCTCTCTGGGAATGCAGAGCAGATTCATATTAGTTCCTTATATTTGTATTTATCTGTGCATTCATCCCTTCTTTCGCCATCTGTCATAGAACTAGCTGAAAAATTGAATGTTTTAATCCTATTTTGATAACTATTTAGCATTACTTATATATGGGAAACCTCCCTCCCCACCCCCCCCCGGTAAGTATTCCATATACAAATCATAGGGGACTAGGCAGACTCCTGAAAATAATGAAATAAACTTCTTTACAAGTACAGCAAAAAACCGGCAACTAGCTACAGCATGGTATTTTTTCCATCTTTGCTACTAAATCCAGATTTCTGGATTTCTTCTGGTAAAAAGAGCGCAGAGTGTGCATCTTAATGCTTTGGCATTTGATTGCTGAGCTCTCCACTTGGAACTCTCCACTTGAATTCTCAGCTGGAAGTGCGTGTAACATCTGTGTGCAGACTTGGCAGGAGGAGCCCGACACGCTGGGCAGTACATGAGTCCTCTTCACCATCTTGCAGGATTAGATCCGTATCCCAAGATCTGACACAACTCAGAGCAGAGAGGCTGCCAGATCCACATTCGTGCTCAAGTAAGTGTCTGGCTTTTCAGGAGCTGCCAAGAAAAGATCCCTGGCTTCTCTTTCCAGCCAACCCCAAATTCGTGCCAGTCACCATAAAGGGGTGAGAGCCCTCGCTAGCGTACATGTGTTTGAGGGGTTGTACTGATGTTACAGTAGCTCCACCAATTGCTCCAGTCAGGGCTCTTGCCCAAAGCACTTCAGAGTGCTGAAGCCTTGAAATTCATAGCTCTGTTTCCCTTTAGCAGGGATTTCAATCCCTCGTTTTAGTAAAATAAGTGCCACTCCAAGGCTGGATCACTTTCCAATAATTCTCACAATAGTGGACACGGTAAGGAAGCAGTGGACATCCTGCCATGTGGAACAATTACATCGTATACAATCAAACAGGAAAGAAAAGGGAAAAGAAAGCAACTAAATCAACACACTGTGCATCCATTCATTTTACCGTGTCACTTAGCATATGGTCACTCATGTGATCAAGACAGTAACTGGCATTTTTCCCAGTTAATTCACCTCTTTTCTCTTTGTCCTCTGTTGTAGCACCAGTCTTTCAGCAAGATTTCGGGTTGCAATCCCCTTGGAGAATGAATGGCCCTTATTAAGTGTCTGGAAAAAAACAGCAATTTATTAGTGCATTGAGACTAATTATAGCCCTACCTTAATCAAATAAAGAATCGCAATAAGAAAACCCAAACACCTCACTTGAAATTGACTTAAATATTTTTTATTTCTCTGTCTCCCTCTCTTTATTTAAATTGCCAGTGGATTTAAGTCCTATAGCTATAACAGCTGTCTAAGTAACTTCTGAAAAAATGAGGTTTTGGTTTTTTTTCCTGAGGTTTGGTGGTTACAGTGATGTGAACTGACTAATACTTTACAGAGCTTAGCCGTGAATCATTCACTGCAAATAAAAGGCAAGGCACGCAAGTGTTCCTATGCATGTTCTTCTCAATTATATTTCTGAGGACGTCCAGTTGATTTTGATATCCATTCAGCATTACATATTTGAAGTCTAGACAAGGGAAGTCTAGACATCCATAGTGCCCTTTCATGTTTTTTTTAACACTATTTTTGAATTTAGATGCACCTTTGAAATACAGAAGGCTGTTATGCTCATTAAAAGCTGAATTCTGCGTAGATGCAAATATATTTAGCTGTAACTGATACCCATTGCATAAACAGAATTTTCTGAAGGCAGCTGTGTAATACAGAGGGGTACGATGGGAAATCCAAACTGAAGTGCAGGCAGGCAAACCCTGTTTTTGTGGAAAATACCAAGAATAATGAGTAGTTCCCAATCTGTGTGCACCCAGGTGCTTAAGGTATTTGAAGAATAGGCAGAACACTGATATTCAAGTACCTTTTTTCCCCCGCTTCCTTTATATTGTTTCATTACCTGGTAATAAATTAGTAAAGGTAGGAGACTTTGTTTACACACCTGAAGTCCAGGAGGATGGCAATTCCCAGAGCTACATTCTACCTGAAATATTCAAGGACACGCAGCTGACACAGTGGGCCTCTGACTGTAAGACAGACAGCTCCAGGCACAAAGCTGCTGTATAAAACTGTCTACATCTACCTAAATTAGAACTGACAACCAGCCCTGGTTTTATAATGCTGAGTTCTCAACTTTTGGACACCAAAACCTATCTAGAAAAGGAAACAGAGTACATTAGATTTATAATTTTTTTTTTTGCTTTTGGGCATTATTTCTTCTTCTGTTTCTTCTCCTCTCTTTTTTTTTAACCCTCATTTTAAAATACAGCATTTGATACATCACATTTTTTGCTCCACTGTTTTTTGGTAGAGAAACCCATTTAAAGTTAAGGATTTAAGTCTAAAAAAAAAATAGAACTGAAAATTTATCTTGATCACGCTTGAATATGACACAGTGTTTTCACTAAAAATAGAGCTTGTTAAGGACAGGAGTCAAATTTCATAGTAAACCACTGAATTAAATGGAAACAGAAATTTAATAACAAACCTCTGCATTAAATGGAACCAGCAGGTAAAATAGAGGGCTTGAAGAGGGATTCTTGTAGCTGCTTTGCAGACTTTACTGAATTATCACTCCTGTAATGAGTTCATGAAGACTAATGTTTCAAAAATAGCTACTAATTTCAGGTGCCAGATTTCAACCTTCTCCAAAAAGTGAATCATTTTGAGGTTCTGTCTAGTCATAACTCCACATAAATTGGCTTTCTGGGGCTTCTGAAAATGAGGAATTACAGTCAACTGATTTTATCTGTTTCACACTTATGCCATAAGCATTTTGAATAAATTTTCAAACACTTATTTTTAAGAAAAAGAAAGTTACATAATAATTCACTAAATACTTGTTTATTAAAAATTGCCATGAAATTTGGTAGGAATAAGAACATGGACTGAAGAGCTTGATTATTTGTGAACACAAATTTCAATCCTAGAACTTTTAAAAATCAGCAGTGTTGCTAGCTTACCTCAATAACTGAAAAATGACCTTACAGATAATTTAGCTAATTTAGGCCAGCTTTTTAAATTTTTTTGAGGGGGCAGACATTTCTGCTTATGCAAATGTGTTTTTTATTTACTGAAAATAAACAACAAAATTACAAACCTAATAAAGACTGCTCACAATTCCTCTAAGTTTTTGGTGGTAACAGCTCTGTCACAGCTGTTTGGTTTCCAGGTCTGCATTACAACATCTTTGTTTTAAAAATGAGCAAAACATTCTGGGTGAAGTCTTGCATTACTCTTTGTTCTGCAACATATTTTGTTAGCGAGCCCACAGTAGTATCTAAAATAGTGTAAATCATCAGTTTTTAATCTGGCAGGAAGTAGATAGTGGCCCATTAAACTTTCGTAATTAAATTTCCCCTGCACTCCCCCATAGAACCATTATCTGAGTTTTCTAATTAACACAAGAGGAGGGAGTCAATTCAGAGTGATGGGATCTATAGCCATCCCCTTTCATTTTAATGGCCTTTAATAAACTTTTATTACTATTGATATTGATAATTATAATACACCCTTTCCTCTGCAATGTGATTCTAAGGGCCTTGTCAAAAATTGAAAAATTCTTCCTCAAAGTTGGAGCGCAGCAAATGGCTGTGTCCTCAAACACCCAGAACCTGGAGCCAACAACATCAGTGAGGAAAAAAAGACAAAGCGTAGGCAGGACCGGAGCGAATGTCCTCTCTCACACGGATTCCGGCGGGTTGTGCCTCGGTCCTGGTCTGCCACAGCCCTCTGCTCTTGCAGCAGAGCCTCCCCCAAACAGGCTGACACAAATGCTGAATCATGAGGTGGTTTCATGACAGATAAACACAAAGAATTATGCAGAGTTCATTTAACTTCTTTTACTTCCAGCCCTACAGAGGTCAGATACTAGAGAGGAGGATTAGCTGTCGTGACATCTAGTCCTTCCTTAGACTTCTCCTTGTTGCCTTTTATACTAACTAAACATTTTTACATGGATCTTTTATTGGCATGTCAACACTTCTAACCTCACCTCAGCCTCAGTACAGCACATCTCATATCTCAGTGATCCTCTTTCAGGTGAGCAATTATGTTTCCATCAGCATTGCAGTGACAGAGGCTTCACTGATCGAATGAGATGCAAGCTGGAGCAGAAGGACCTCCTTTCTGCAGGACTTGGAAGGGAAAAGGCACTCTGCCTTCCCAAACAGGGGGCACCTATACCAATGAACAAGAGCCTGTGTGCATCTTCCTTGCTGCCACCAGTCAAGCTCCTCACGATACGAGGACACGTGTGGGATCCCACTTGCCAGCTGCACTCTGAACATCACAAAGCAGTTCTGTCTCAGGGCTCTGGGTGCACAGAGCTGTTGCTGATGGTCCTCCCTAAAAACCACAGGCTGACTTTGAGCCTAAAACTCTACGCGTGGAAGGAATCCTTTAGGGGAGCACCACTTCTTACCCCACATTGTCCTCAAGCATGCACACAGCTACAACTGCCCATTCACTGCCAACTGTATGGGTGTCCCCTGGCCCTGTGCTTCCTGTGGGGATCTCCAGTACCAGGCAGTTTGGTCTGTGGGTGTTGGACAGTCTCAGCAGGGGTCTGACCCTGCTGCCCGGCCTTTCCAGCAGTTCCACTGGGCGCGGCAAGAAGCCTCTCCTTCCGGCAGAGCACGGATGTCCTCTCTGGAGAAATGCCTGGTGCCCAGCTACAATCCTCCTCATCCTGGTCTCTGCCCACAGGTCAGCAGAACAGCTTCACTACTGCATGTTCTGGATCTTGGGGTTGTACTTCATGACTCCTCAAAGGTGATTTTGGAGAAACATTTGAAATTGGATTTAGACATTCTAGTTGGGGCCATTTTCGGTACTACTTTCTTATTGCAGGTTATGATCATTAAGATGATTAAATTCAAACACAACAAGATGCTTATGTAATTGTAGGTATCAAATGCAAAAAAATGCAGAGAAAATACTTGAAAAATTATTTTAAATCAAGCATACTAGGAAAATTGTTTCTGTTTTTCCAAATAAAAAAGGTAAAATTGTGGTTTTAAAACCTGTGATTCAAACAGATGAACTCACAGGTGAAGCCTATTGCTTTATAAAAGGGTTGTTCTATAAATAGCTAAGAGTCATTGCTTACTATCTTCAAAAGATTAAGCAGTTAATGTAATTGTGAAACATGAGGAATGTATTTCCTATAAGTATGACAAAAAAAATCTTCAATTAAGAACAACACTCAGCCATTTAGGTGGGATCCTAAATTTAGATTTGGTAAAAAGCCATTAAATTGCATTAGAGAGCTTATTAAACAGCCAATCTTTATTTCTGTTGTTTGAACTACTCATGAGCTAATGATCAGCATTTAAACTCAGGTTCTCCAGATGTGACCAGAAATAGGTCTATAGTAACTTCTAAATATTTGTGTGCTGTTTGTGAGTGAACTTTGCATGTTCCCTCCCCAGGACTAAACAATCTGATTTCTGAAGTTCAGTGTTGGGCAGGGAGGTATGAACCGAGTGAACGAGGAAAGAAAAGGCTTCATGAATAAGGTATGAAAAAAAAATTTGGCATACGTTGTTGAAGTGATTATGAGGTCTGTGTGAAAGCAGTAGTAGGTAAATTTTGGCTGGCACAGCATATAGATACACAAGAGAAAAAACTCAGCCAACAGTGTGATCACAGGACAGGAACCAGCTGCCTGGATTTTGCCTCCTCAAAAACTAACAAGGAAAAGCATGGGGAGAGCTCCTCTGTGACTTACAGTATTAGGGATAGAACAAAGCACGGTTGAATGGTTGGCAAACACTTTGTATCTGTGAGCAAAAGTCTGTATGAAACTCCTCTAAACATGTATTGAGATGTCTTTACCACCAGCCCTTGCAATTATTTCGGCCCTTACTGTGGCCAGGTCATGAGTGGGGAATCAGGTCTGCAGAGAGGCTTTGCAGAGAACCCATCCAGGAGAAAAGAGGCACGGTAACCCTGGGAATGTTTGGGTTTGGGCGGAGGTGATTTTAAATCAGCAGTATCACATTTCCTTCTGTGTTTGTTTCTATTTCGTCATTCAATGACTTTTAAATAAAGCAGAGATTTTCAATAAAGATATACAAATTCCAAACATTTCTACCGTAAAAGTTTACATACTGAAACAGGTTAATGAGAATCTTTCTTGAAAATATCTTCCAAGAGTTGCCAGAAAGGAATGTTTCAGGAGTAGGGTATCTGCCAAATTGGCACATACTCACAAATGGACTTAGACTTGCTTTTCTGACCTTGTCTGCTGATCATCTTATGTCTTAATTATGAAGGTGCAAAGTCCTCTTAAATTCTGTCCACATCAACTTCTAATTTTATCATTTTTCAAATGCAATTAAACTCATCCTTCAATATTAGTCAGATGGGTTTTTTTCCTATGCATCCTGCATCTCTGAGTTTCAAAGATGAAATAGAAAAATGAGAACAGGGGAACTAGAATTTCCTGAATATTGTGAATATTAGCTATATTTTTCATACAGTGTAGATGCAGAATATGTCTTGGAAGCTAACAATGTATTAATTTGCATCCTTGTCTCTGTTGCTCTATTTCAGGCAGTGATGGTTCTGAGAAGTGCAAAATCCAGCCTTGCAGAATGTTGTGTTAGAAAAGATTAATTATAAAATGTTCACCTGTTCACTCACATATGATATAATGTAACACATATATTAATTTGGGAACATTTTATGGTATATATGATTGACATATGCACATATATATTTGTATAATTACTCAAAACTGATTTATTTAATATTTTTATTAGATATAGTTTCACAGAGAATTTTGCATTAATTATGTGTATGTATATGTAAATAACTCTCTCTATATATATACATATATATATGCACATAAATATATATATAAGAGAAGAAGTGAAAATGAGAGAAGAAAAAGAAGATTCCAGCATCCTAGGACATAAGAATGATCAAAGGAGTTTCTTTGGCAGTAAGGACAGCTCTATGATAGTCCACTGTTGTGTACAGATAACTGTCCTTAAGCAGCACCAAGGACAGAATCTCCAGGTCACTTGAAAGGTCTAATTTCTCTGCAGACTTTTTAAAACACTGCTTTATTTCACCACGAATAGATGGACATTTTTCCTACCTCTAACAAATCTCTCCCCTGTTTCTCTGTCACTTCCTAATTTGCTCTGTTCCTTTCACTGAAGAAGTGAAAAAGTTCTGCATGATAAAATTCCAATAACAAACATAAAATTTCTTTATGTATTCCCCTTTTTTTTTAAATTCTATTTTTTTCTGGGAGTATTTGTAAAGACAGATGATAATCAGATTTCCATTAATAGACTGCTTGACTTTAATCAGTATATAAAATAATTTCCTGATAAGAATTTAGGCCAAGTCAGGAAGAACACTCCAAGCAAAGAAACAGCTGTGATAAAAGCATCAAGCAGTCTTTCTAACCATGTACCAAGTTCAAGGTCTCTGATAAGCCACCTGGCTATCCCTACACACTCTGATAACCCCAAGCTGGTGGTACAATGTTCAGCCAGGGAAGGTCTTGTTGCTGGGCACTGAGCTGATAGACTTATGGCTCTCTCTGCTACAAGACACAAGAATATTGGAATATCACGAAGGCAAAGCAAGCCATGAGGATGGGCATCTTAATAAGGAAGGCTGCTAGCAATCAAAAACCTTTATTTTCCTCACAACATGTAATTGTGCTGTAAGAATGCACTTGGCATGGTACCTACATGCTCAAGCAGAGCTGTCCTTGATGTTCAGGGTCTCTCTTTCACAAATCCTGATCTATTGGATAAGATCAGTGATCTCATCAAAATTTTCCGGGTTCATCTATGCATGTTGGCTCCCGGTCCCAATCTGTTCAATGTTAAAGCCAAATTATTTCCTCCATTCCGCCTTTGAATGTGAGACTTTTTCTCTCTGCTCTTAATGCTCCTGTTTCCATGTATGAATAAGGACTTCCAATAACTTCTGCAGATGAGCCAGATTCCTGCCTGGTTTCTGGATGCAATTGTTGCCCTCTTCTCCTCTGGGCTTGCTTTGGGTGGGCTTTCAGTGGGCTGGTGACTCATGTGCCAGGCCTGGGAGTAGCCTGGCAAGGGGATATTTGGGGTGTCCCTAGCATTCATTGTCTCTCGGTGCTCCTTTTTGTGTGTGCAGGGTTTTTATCACATAAAATGTATTTTCTTTTCAGCTCCTAGCAAAATGTACTTTATTCTCAATGCTACGTAAGCCTTGGTGGTCACCCTGCAATGGGCTGACCAGGATAAGAAGGGTCCCTTTTCAATGTATTTCAATGAGGTGGAGATTTCTGTAATGTAAATAAGAACTGGGGAATATTTCAGAAATGCAATGGCCACTTATATTAACAGCAGTCAAAAAAAAAAAAAGGAGCTATTCTATGATGTGATGGTAACATAGCACAAAGTAAAGAACAGGTAGGTAACAGGTCTGGAAAGTTGCTTCAGAATTTGGCTCCTGTTAGTGGGTTGCACTATATGTGGGTTACTAATGAATCTGCAAATTTTATCTATCTGTCTGCTTTTAGGCCTTTTGAATCTCACTTAAAATCGTGTTCTCCTAACATCATGAATTATTAGAAATGAAAGAACTGAATAATGAAAGCAGCATTCCCTTTCTGTTCATGTTATTCACCCCTATAGACAACTTTGTGTACAGTCAGTTTTACTGTTTTCTCATGGTCAGTCCATATTCCATGTGAGTATGAGTTGTGGTTGAAATGGGAATTCAGAGGAACCAGAGCAGAATTTTGAATACTGCTATTGCATTGCAAATGCTCTCCATGGGAAATTCTGGTCTGTCTGCTTCAAGTGTTATTATGGCATACCAGCACATTTTGATCACCCTGGACTATTTCTTTTCCCCAAATAGGAAAAGGGAATAGGAAAACATTTTATAAAACTGGAATACAACCCAAAAGCATTAGTAGGTTTATCCAGGGACAGGTATGGATTTGGATTAATTTTACGTAACCAGAATACATTTCTACTAGTGGCATTATTCTCCTAATTTCATTTTCCTATCTTCTAAAGATTTTGTTTCAATGTTGCTCTGTCATTTTAATTCTTCAGTCTCACTGTTATGGAAACTTTGGAATTCGTACATCTTGGACATTGAAGCCAGCCATGGTTCCCCTAAAGAACTTAACACTGAAGAGACACAGTGATTTTTAAATTTCAGTTGATTTGAAATTCGTAATGACAATTTAGTAATGACTACAGGACATTGTGGCACAACACAGGTTTTGTGTAGGCTAAGATATTTTAGAAAATTATCAATTACATCTGGCTTGGACAGCAGTGAACACAATCAATGGAGGGGTAATATGCCTCAGAGCAAAAATATTATAGAGACACTAACAAATATAAGGCATTTTGGAGGTAGGGGGAGGAAGGTGAGGAAAAAAAAAGAAAAAAAAAAGGATAACTGTTCAAAGATACTAACACGCATTTTCTTGATTTAGAGGGGAAAAAAACTGGAAAAAAAGGAAAAGTCATCTCAGTGAGGACTGATTGACAATATGCAGCTGACTGACCTCTATATTCTTATGAATACAATTAGTTCATTTGGAGTGGATTTGGATCATCTAGGTACAATTTTTGATGTCATTGATGGACTACATCTGTACATTTTACTTCTTTTAAAAACCTGAGACTGTAGCTTGTTTTGGCTGAGAAACAATTTCCAAACTGGATGCAGTTGCCTATAAAGTCTGGCATGGAGCCATGTCCCACCTTTGGGAAGGACATCTTTCACAGCCCTGCTTCCTCATAACCTTATTGCCATTGAAAGGTAATGACAAGTGCTGTGAAATGGCCACTATAAACAGCAATATTCCTCCCCAAGCAGCCTATTCCATGGACTGTATTGCTCCATTCAGTTCTCAGCAGAACTCCCCATTGACTGTAATGAGGATTTAGCTTAAGAAAAATTAAAATTCTGGTATAATAAGATTGCTTGTGAGCAATGAGAAGTGTTTTTCTTTTTCTTTTCTTCTTTTTTTTTTTTTGTTTTGTGAAGGAATAGTTAAAAAATCTGTAGAAATTAATTGTAGAAGTTAATTCTGGATTCCAGTTCTGCATTATTTGTGACAGTTTTCTTCACTCCCTCCTGTCACTACATATTATTCTCTCTATTACTGAAATTTCAAGAAAACAGTTGTACATATAGGATGAAATACCATGCAGAGCGTATCGTATAGGGTTATAGTGGGTAGCAGATGACAGTTGAATTTGAAAAATTCTTTGATTGATTTTCATACAAAATTTCCATGGAGAATAAATTTTAACTAAGATGTAGCTAGGCTATTTTTACAGAATTTCTGATTTGTGGGCTGTATGTTACTATGGTTTGCAAGAGGGAATTCAGGATTGCTGTAATAGTGTTTTGATTATGAAAACAAAGTTTTAGTTTGACCTTGAATAATGTTCTATTGGATAGGATAAAGAAGTTCCCTATTTTTGTGGGTTTAAAGGCGTATTGACATTCTGGCATCTGGATGTGAACAGATAAACACCCATCTTAAAAAAGCAGAGCTAGAAATAACTTTATAGTGGAGCAGTGTGCATACAGCTATGATGAGAAATACGTTTAACAATAAAAGTTTGTTATGTCCTTCAGCTTCTAATTAGTAACAAAGAAAAAACACTGGTAACAGTATGAGGGTAAACGTAATTCATGTTTTAAATCCTTTTACGGAATTATTGACTATTTATTACTGGACTTCTCTTCAGTCATTGATATTCCTGTACCACAAGAACCACTCGTGGCTATGAGGAAGCTACAACCAATGCAGCGCTGAAGCCATAACTCATTCAGGTGTTAACCACGTTAGATAGCTTTGGTAGTTCTGGGACTTGTTCTTTACTAACTAAGAGGAAAATTAGATCTACAATCACAGGATTACTGTCAGAAAAAGGAAATTAAATCTGTAGAAAAGCTAGAAGAATGAGCATAAGAAATGCATCAAAAAGAGAACCTTGGCTGACTCTGAAATTTTATGGTTTTTTCATTATGGGAAACTTCACTCATCTGTATTTGTCTTTTACAAAGGATTATGAATTGAGGACTACAACTCCATAAAATTTATATTTTGTCATCTGGTTTGATTGGTGGAATTGTGTTATTGAGAAGGATTCTGAGATCACATTAGCCAGGAAAGAGTAATGCACTACACCCACTGAAGAACAATACATGTTCTTATCTACTCAGGCAGGCAATCAATTCTCTAGTGCATATATCAATACAGGCTGGGAGTCCACTATTGGCAGATCATGGGGATGAGGTCTTGATACCGGCTTTACCAGCAATGATTACCACAGATTAATTCACTGCAGGTTAAACAAACAAGTAAACAAACAAGCAAACAAACATGGATAAAAAAGCCCAACAACTGATTAATTCTCTACCACTGTGAATTTATTTCCATAATATGATAATATAAAAACTCCTCTCAAACTTGCAAGTGCACGCAGTGAATGATCCACTTTTAAATTGCAACATAAGGAAATGTATTATTTTAAAATATTCAATACTTTGAAATGTCTTTTAATATTAGGGATGTGCACTCCAAACAGAAAGGTCCCGAACCTCTTCAAAACCAAACATTCAAGTAACATTTCTGAACCTCTTGTCACTTTTATGGACTTCAGTGTCGAAGAAAGCATCAGAAGTCATGGGAGGAGCTCAATTCTGCTTCTGCTTGACCAAAACCACAGAAGACTCTCAAATACTTTAATGAGACATCCAACTAAGAGACAGCCTAGAAAGCACCTAGTACCTCATAGTTGTTCTGCCAGCCTAGATTTGGAGACATATCCATGTTTTCAATTATCTAAAATTGTTGCAGTATGACTGGTGATTTTAGATTATTTTAGATAGTACAAACGTAGTTTTTATCTAGTTAACGCTTAACCAGCAATTCTTCTGTGCAGGATGAGATACTTAGGACTCTAACCCAATTAACTAAAGTAGAGAAACACAGGTTTGGTGTGCCAGGAAAGAGGCCTTAAGGAGTTGGGAACACAAGAAGCTGTGAAGATGATACAAGCATGGGATGATAAGAGATGGGACCCAAGTTTGGCACTGGAGACCCCAAGGCTATGAGCAACTGTTCTGTCACCAACCATCAGTGACAGAAATACTGACCTTGAACTGTCCTGAATGTGTTTCAGAGGTAACAAAGAGAAAGGAATAGTATCCAACATACATAAAAGGCACTGTATATAGTAAAGCCATATGTAATGCAGAGTTTCAGCCCAAGGTGTAAAAGCAAAATAGCAGACATTTAAACACGGTCCCAAAGGGATATTCAAGTGAGGAAGAAGAAGCTACCAACATTAACTCCCTGTTCCTCCCCAGGAAGGACCCATGATGCTGGTTGCTCACTCCACCCATGCACATACACCAGGCTGCAGCCACTGGCCCTAGGACCCAAAGGAGCAGTGGAAGGGTGAGCATAGCACCAGGAAAATGGGAAGATTCTAGGAAATGCGCAGAACTATTTAACATTATTATTATTATTATTTCCTTTTAGTTGTACTCTCCTTCCTTCCTTCCTTCCCTCCCTCTCTCTCTCTCAATCTTTTTCCTTCTGCTTCCTTTCTCTTCTCTGTAAGAACTGAACTAACACACTAATAACAAATGTTTGATCAGACTGCCAGGATTTCAGCTGTGCTCACAATAAATCCTTGGCTTTACCTGTCCTTTTTGCCCATAGCAAGAATTTGTTGTTACAAACATCCCAATATGTTGCAGGCTCTGGATTACAGTTATAGCAAGCCTGAGATGTCTGGGGGCCTGTGAAGGAGCACAACTCCTTGGTGCCTGGGAAAGCACCGGTGTTGTGACTGAGGTACCAGTAACGCTGAGGAGCCCCTGGGCCGGGAGCAGCGATGGAGCGTGAACAGCTGGGAGGCTGTGGGGAATACGGGTCTGGCCGGAGGTGCTGACATCGCACCCTGGGCAATTTCTGACCTGAAGTACAAAGGAGGGGAGAGCATGTGTCACATTTTCCCTGAGCCCTCAGCCTCCCCCTTATTGATGGGAAGGTCAGGCAGGTTCAGTAACAGCCATTCATTCACAGGCATGGTCAGCCTGTCTACATGGGAAAACTTTAAAACTGATTTAGTCAAACCGGTGGAAACCACCATCTCGGAATTACTTTCCGTTTCAGCAGAGGTTTGCTTTGGCTTATTTTTCCCTTTAGATTGGAAGATGCTAAAAAGAAGACAGGTCACCAGGCCACAGTCTACTTTGCTGTGTACCACAGACAATTCTCTCTCAACCCTTTCTATGTTTCTGATCAGTACAGGATTTTGCTCTGTTCATAAAAGAGATGATGGAGGAACGTCAGCTCCGTTTTTCCCCATAGCCTCCTTTACTCATTTTCCAAAGCTTAGCAGCCTGCTGGGGAGAAATTCAACTTATTTGTTGCTGCCTAAGAGTTTATAAAGCTCTCTGATTTAGCCTTCACCTCTCATATCACAACCACTTGAGTGCAGCACAAACACTGTATTAATAGCCCTCTTGGTGAGCTTCTGTCTGACGAGGGACTCCAAGATCTCCCAATTACTGCCCAGGAGTTTGGAGCCCACCATCATAGCAGGAAAGGAAAACAGCAGCCCTGTGAGCACACAGAGGAGGTTTCTGCACTCACATGAACACAAACACAAGGATTTTGTAAGTGAGGGTGTTTGCACAGCACAGTGATGCTGGCTGGGCCAGGGTGGGAGGAGAGCTGTTCAGATCTAACAGAGGGTTAATATCAGAAACCAGAATTAAAGCAAAGCAGTAACAGAAGTGTTTTATTTTCATCTTCTGGGAGATTTCTTGTGGATAACTCTAAACTGACATAGTTATTACACAGCACACCACATCCTAATACATATTAGAACTACATGCTGGGGGTTGAAAATTAGCAAGAAAAAATCCATCCAAGAATGTCAGAAATAAACAATTTCAAGTCATAAAATACGAATTAGCTCAGGGGCTTAGTCTGAGAATAAATTTTCATAGGAAAGGTTATTTTTCGTGATTTATAAGGGATTTACAAGAAACCTGCAGCTTGCCATTGGAGAAATGAAGTCTTCTTACGGCTTTACATTGTTTTGTCACCACTTTCATAATACTTGTTTATGTTTTAAGGGGGGAAAATGTACAGCGAGGTGGAACGGTTATTGACCAGATTGATCATGGGAACAAATCTGCCGCTGGTAACCTTGTTTAATGATATGTTGCTGGGCTCAGCACCTTGCTGAGGCTGTGATTCTTCACCGGCTGGGCCCGCATGATGGATCACGGTAGGAGGCTGATGGTGCAATCACTCACTGGCAGCCACTGACACCTGCACCAGCCTGACACCCGTCCCCTCTGGATGTATCAGCCAGCCTGCTCAGCCTACTGGGAGACACGACTGTTCCACCAAACGGCGAACAAAAGTTCTTTATCTACCTTGCAACTTCCCCTGTAGGACACTGCCTTCTCTTTTTCTTGCCTTTTTATTCCAGCTCTGTCTGCAATTCTGTCACTTCTTTGCATCTGCTTCTGGATTAGGGGCATTCTACTCCACAGTTGACTTAGGGAAAACAAAACAAAGCAGCCACTAAATCTAGAAGAGAAAGAAAAAAATCAGGGGGACAGGGAGGGAAGGACTGCATAGCAAAAGTATGAAAGCAGTATTTTTCCACTGAAAATCTCTTACCTGTTCATGAATATTTTATTAGGAAGAAAATTGCTGCCTCTGAGTATGGTGGAACTCACATTCTTTGTGCACCATTATTTTAAATAGAAAATTCTTACTTAGTCCTTCTTGTACTGGATATTGAACATAATGGATTCCCAGTAAAAATTAAGAGCAGAAAAATGAGCAACTACTCTTTTGCAGACAGTTCCTTTCCTCTCTTTTCCTCAAGACAAATTTGAAAGCTAATTTATGCAACACTCTTTCAGATTCAATACTTTAATATCACAAATACATGCCCAAGTCAGCTTCCTCTAAAAGCAGTTACTTATGGATATACATACACATGGGCACTATCTGCACTGTACGCCAGCCAAGATCCACTCTTAGCTCATTGGTTGGGATTTTTAATAATTCGCCACTTTTATAATACAAATCTCGTGTAATGATATACAACCACTTAAAGGGAAACTTTTAAAAATATATCTAGCCTGTGAAATAACAATTTCAATTGATTTTGTCTTCTAGTCCCCTTTCTTGCAGGGTTGATGAAGTTTTTTTGGGGAAAAAAAACTTTATTAGTATGACAGGCCATTATAATGATAAAAAAGTAATTATCTAGCCAAGGAGGCTTTAGCACATAGTTTCCCAATCTCTAATTTTGTATAAAGACCTCTTCATTAGTTCACAGCACAAATTTGTGCAGCGTCTTAGAAAAAGAATGGGAACACCACTTCAGCTACCATGTTTCTTAATTGCGCATAGACCAGTCCTACAAATTGCACACATCTGTCTTTCCAAGTCACTGTAAATTCAAATATATATTGTATTGTGCTAGCAGGGCCTGCACAGCCATTATAGGGGCCAGATGGAGCAGCATGGTAGTGCAGAACCGAGGCTGCTCACCAGAACAATGTGGATGGTCACCCCCATTCCCGCTCCCCTTTCTCCCCTTTTTTGTTCTAGGTAAAAAACCTACACCACAGATCTGCTCCATTTCCTTTTGTTCTTTAACTCAAGCAGTGTTTCAGCTGCGCCCTGAATCCTTGTGAAACCACAGGCTCTCTCTGCCATGCAGGCTCTCCCAGTCACCCCTGCTCTACAAGTGCCCTGCATGAGTTAAAGTTAGAGGGTTACTTTCCGGGGCTCTGAATAAAACATCCTCTCTGAGCCTTGTAGTCATTAAACTGTGCTTTGACAACACTTGAACTACCTTAACTTATTTCCCCAAATCAAAATTCCCTACAGTGTAGGGGTAGGGGATGTGGGAGGGAAGGCTGTATCTTCATGTGGATCCCAAACAGCTCTCAAGTGAGTGCTGGTCTGCTCTCTCTGAGCCAGCAACTGTAAAAAACCAGAAAATCAGAACCAGTCATCTTAGCTCTCTTTAAAATATGACCTCTCCAAACAATTCTATTATTGGCCTTTAAGAGGCCACTAGAAAATAAAAAATAATACATTTCTCCCCCTCGTAAACATAGTTGCTGTCATAATCGCACACACAGGACCCCACAAGCACACATCCGCAGAAGCATAGCTGGGCACCATTTAATTGATAACCACACTCCCAATTCCTTCCCTTCCTTTCGGGATAGCAATCGCCGTATGCAGCTGCTAAGACAATGAAAATGCTTTTCCAGCTGCAGCATCTGGCTCTTTGGCAGACTCATTTAGTAGTTGCGTTGGCAGCTTTGAATTTGCCTCTGGGTCTATCATATGTTTATAAAGGCAATGGACTGTCAACCTACACTCGTGTGTGCCTGCGTGTCTGTCAGTCTGTGTTTCTCCTCTCCGTTTACAGCTGCTTTTTGCCCGTGTTTGCTCCCAGAAAATATGCATTAAACACAGAGAAAAGCACAAAATTACCCCCTTATCTTTTACCTATGAATACAACTCTACTTCTTCAGCTCTTGCCATCCTCCTTTCAATACACATCCATTTCATTTGCATCAAAGATAACTCGTTAGACAAATTCTCTGTGTTTTACAAGGAAACTGCACCTTTATATGTGTGCATATACAAATCATTTCTTTGTGACTAAGACCCTCAATGCAGTGATATCATAATAAATGGAAGGGGACATTTTTCATGTTACAATAATAAATGAGGTGTTAAAGGAATATCCTGATACGTGAGCATTTTATAACTACTGCTTGTTGCTTGGTGGCAGCTGTAAAGCAGGGCTCACTGAATTAGCTATGATGTACTACTCCAGGGTGATGTTAATTATTCTACAGTGGTAAGCATTTTTTAAGTAGCTGCTTCACATTTTCACATGTTTAGGTATAACACACTTGCAAAGGCAGGGTTTTGAACCCCAGTCAAGTATCCCACATGAAGTAAGTATTTAAGGGGAACGTATTCTAAAATGCTGCAAGACAGGTGTGGTCCAGGGGAAGAACTGAAGTTTGGGATGATCGTGCTATCTTGACTTCATATTTAAAAAAATAAATAGCAAAACTTATTTGTGCAAGCACATGTTATACACAAATCATGTCTGCACATGAATATATACGCTAACATATGGACAAGTAGGCTGATACTTTTCTTTCCCATTGAAAAGACCTCAGATATAAAGTGAAAAATACTCCTTTCTCAGCTAAAATTATCATGACATAAAAGTGATCTTTCCAAAATTGCAAAGGTGTTAAAGTGAGTACACACTTGCTGGTGTTGCAGGCAATAGAACTACCTGCAAATTATTTAAATGCACCAACTGTAGCACAGGAGAGTCTAAACTGAGGGCTGATGCATTTAACCTTCTTGTTTGTTATCAGTATTGCAAAAAGAAAACCCCAAAACCCAACCACGCAGAAAAATATACAAGGATTACTTTCAAAGCAATTTGTAGTAGAAAATATTTTTCACAATCTCCTTTTTTGAGGTAGAATACACAGCCTTGTTTCTTTCCTATTTTGAGGCAGTTTTGTCCAGAGAAATTAAATGGGGGATGGGGAGAGTTTACAGGATGATAAATTAGGATTCATGAATTAGTATCTGAGAGTGTCCCCTTCCAGCAAATAATCACTAAAAATATGGATATGAACTCAAAAATCACATTTTAGAAGTGTCATTCCATATTATTTCAATTTGTTAATACTTTAAATGAAAACAAAGCTCTGTTTGCCCCCTCAGAATCACTTGCAATAATATTTATATGCTCATTTTGATTAAATTTGTAAACATCTATAGAAATCTTCAGGGATCATGCAGAAATCCCAATGAAAGAAATTTTACATTTTAAAACTTGAGACCTTTTATGCAAATTATTTTGCCTTTGGCCATTTCAGGAAGAAATGAAGGAACTGGAGGATATTACAGTTTTACATAACACTGGTGAGATTGTTGTCATCTTTGATCTCACATCAATTAGTCAAGATCTTGAATGATCATAGGCGAAGAAACCTAAACACTTCTCCCTAGCTGAACAAAAACGTGTCAAAGATTCTAACTGCATAAATTATTACATTCTATCCTACAGCAATAATAGCCCCTTTAGGTAGACTTTCTGGTCACCTGTATCCCGGGAATAGAATTTTAGTATATTTTGGTTTTGCATATAACAATCTACTTTATGTATATTTTATTCTGTTCTTCTGACCAGTAACACTGACACCAGATTAATCTTAAAAGGGCAGCGCTGCACTGAGAGTGTGGGCCTTCTGTCAGCTCCTTCTGATGGATAAATGAGTTGAAAGATAAGGAAAAGTCTTTGAGTTCGCTGCCCACCAAAGAAGTTCTCAAATAAAGCAAAGAAACAAACTTTGTGATAACCTGAAAGCCATTTCATTATTGTGATATTACTCATGCAAGCAGGATCTGTCCTTCCGTCCTCTGCCTCCTGCTTTTGGAGCAGTAAAACTAAAAGCTACGTTTACCTTTTCGGGAATACGACCTTTACTCTGTGGGCACAGAAGTGAAATTTCTGACCAGTGCTGAAGTGGCAATCCCAGCAAAGTTTTTCCTGTTCCCTACAGGTAGTATGGAAGGGAGCCAGAGCGACAGGGCCCCATCTGAGCCGTGCCCAGCTCCCCGGTCTGCACAAACCCACTCTATCAATCACGGCAGGATAATGCATAGTGGCTGCGCCTGTGACAAGGAATGATGGAGTGCTGAGCACAGGCCCGGCTTCGCCTGTCGCTTTGTGCATTTGTATTTCTCCAGGGCCACTTTGAGAATTTGCAGAACTTGGTGGCGGGGGGGGGGTGTGAAGGAAACTGTCGCGCGTTTTAAAAAATATCTTAATTCGCTTTGATTATCAAACAGCAACGCAAGACGCAGACCCGGAAAGGAACTGCAGGACAGTGCGATCCCAAATTCCATCAAAGCAACGTAACTATACAAGATGTAATTTGATTAAGGGGCAGCCAATTTCATCTGGGTACTGCACGCAAAAGCTTCAAGTTTTTGCTGTCCATTTCTCCCCTGTTATACCCAAGAATTTGCATCAGAATTTTAGTTTATCATAACAACAAGACAGAGAAAAGGCCAGCTCTGAGTACACTCAGCATTCTTAGAGCCGTGAAACACTGGAAAATGAAAAGACAAGTCATTGTATAACTTTCTCCAAAGGTATCCTTTACAATGATAATTTTACAGAAGAGGCACCTCCTCATAATTTTTGTGATCAAAAAAGGTTTAAGTAAATGCACTTAAAAGATGATTAAACTAATTCTCCACTTTAAAAATTCACTTATGCAAGAAATGTTGTTTTGTCTAAAGGAAATGCTCTCTGCAAAGGATGCATTGTGTTTGATTTTATAAAACATATGCAACATTTAATAATATATGCTGGTCATATAAGCCAAGGGTTTTTTAAAATCAAATTGAATATACACTACAGATATCTATTATAAAGCTGTGGAAAAGTGCTAATTAGCACAGTTAAAAACAAATTAAACAGGAGACATCATAAAGACACCCATGCAAATTTCAAGTGAGAATCGTGTCAGCCTCCAAAATAATAGGAACGTTTTAATCCCTCTGAAAACAGACAGACAAAGATGAAATCCATTTTCCTTTTGTGACAGTTCATTTTTTTAAGTCTCAATATTGTTACATGTACAGGATGAAAAACTGTATTAAGAAGGGGGTACTGGAGAATACAATCTTTTATTCTCCTAATATGCTTTTGACAGCCAAGATAAAATGCTCAAACAAATCCTTCTCAGAATAAGTTTTCGGAAGGGAAAAACACGTTTGGCTTCTTGGGAGCCCTGTGGTTTTAGGAGCTGGCTACATGAGCAGCGATGCCCTTTTCTTCAGCCGGGCTTTCTCACGGCCAGACTGAGCCACGGTCACCTCGCGAGCAGCTTTTTGTGGAGTTTTAAAGCCCTGTCAGTGGCGGGCCGGCCTTTCAGTTTCGGTGGCGGCCGGAGCACGGTGCGAGGGGTTGCTCTTCCTGAAGGACAAAACTTGGGGCGAGAAGCCGGCCGGGTGGCCCGCGCCAGAGCCTCGCTGCCGGCTTTGCTGGGGGATGCCCGGCTGGCACAGCTGTTTTCAGCTGAATCCTGAAAGTAAACACGGGAAACCAGGCGGATCTGAGCGCTCAGGGTTTGGGGAGAGCTGGCTGCTCCCCCTCCCTCCCTCCCTCCCTCCGCCCGGCCCGGCCCCCGCCGGGGCTCCCCTTCCCCACGGGGTGCGCAGGGATGCGGCAGAATCCCGCCGCCTCCCACCGCTGCCACCCTGGATGGCACGGGAGCGGGGATGACGATGCCAGGCAGGTCCGACCAGACCCGGGAGCGTCCTCAAGCCGCGGCCCCTCCCCGTGCCGTGAAAAACATCATTGAGGTTCAGGAAAAGCAGCGCCGCTCCCCCCCTGCCCGCGCCGCTTCCCCCGCGGGGAGGCTGTAAAGGGAACAGCAGCCCTCGCTGCTAGTTAGAGCCCCCCACCTAAACTTGGGGGGAGGGAGGAGAGCGGGAACAAAAAGAATCCGGGCTTCCCAAGTAGCCCTTCTTAGAGGGGAGGGAGAGAGAGCAAGAGAGAGAGACAAACATCTGGGGATTGGACCATATGCTAAAGCTTTGTCTTGTCCTTCAAAGTTAGGCTGCCCTTGAAGTGATTTGTCAGGCGGCCTAACTGTGACAGGGAGAATATGGAGCGCTGGAGAGAGGGATGGAGGTGGTGGGGGGAGGCAGGGCCCAGAGGCAGGGGAGAGGGGAGAGAGGGAACGAGGTACGGACAGAGAAACAAAAAAGAAAGAGGAAAGGGGAGGCAGCAAGTAGCTGGAAAGGAAGGACAAAATAGCTTCTCTCTCCATCAGATGATGATTTTCATGTGAAGGAAACAGGAGGGTGGAAAGAGAGGAGAAAAAGGGGGGAAACAGCAGAGGAGGAAGGAGGGGAGAGACAAAGACTGGAAGGGGAAAGCAGGAGAGGAGAGGGTGAAGCAGGAGAGCAGAGCTGATGTGGGAAGAGAAGGACTGAGAAGCAGTGGCTGCTGATGCTCTTTCTGCTGCCACCTCTTTTTTCCCCTCTTCCCTTTTGCCCGCCAAGTGCTGAACTGATTAGAGTGTAATTAAGGCCATAAAACCCTCGGCTTATCCACCTGTTTATTCACTAAAGTCGCGGGCTCATCAGGCAAATTAGCTGCTTCCAGGCTGCACGTTGGGCCTAGAGCTGGCCTGATTAATGAAGTTTATTGGGAGCTGTTAAAAGCATTAACTGAAGGAAATCTCGGCAATTCGTCATATTTAAGGGATGGAAATTAAATCTCCCCATGCAAATGAGGGGAGACTCTGAAGCGGCTTCTTTTAGAGGTGATGGGGGTGGGGACACACGAGGGCCTCTCCCCCAGGCACAGCCCCATGGTGGGGGGTCTGCACCCATAACAAGTTTGCCTGGTCTCAGCAGGAGGGGCTTAACAAAAAAGGGGTGACAGATTTTAAGGACCAAGAGCTCTTGGTCCTTGGAGCCCCAAATGCTAGAACCAGGCCCCGAATGAGGCAATATAATCCTTTTGCTCTCGCGCTGAGGGCATCTCCCTAGTGCCCGGGGCATTGCTGGTGTAGCTCATTCACACAGGGGTTTGGAAGGCAGCTTCTGTGCCAGGTGGTTGTGTCCCCCTTGGTCAGACAAGCCATCTCCGGTTTATTTCTACTTCAAACATTTTGAACTCTTCTTAGCTGTTAGTCATGTTGTGTAGCTTCAACACAAGTACAAAAGTCCACATAAAATTTGAAATGCAAAATGGTTTTTTAAGCACCATTCATGACAAACCTTGAAGCTGCAACAGTAGATGCTCTAGCTGACAAACACCTAAGAGATATATTAAGGCGAGATGGTCTAAGCAGCAGGGAATCCTATCAAGAGCTGAGTAGTCACCAGTTTTAAAAGTGTTTTCTTCTGGCATGTCAATCTGATTTTATTTCTGACATGAATGGCATTTATCATACCCGAAGCTTCATGAGCCACAGCATTTTTATATTAACAATTTATAATAAAAGAGAAATTACAAAGGGTCACAACAAGGAGTGAATGTCCTGAGGAAGGGATAATGAGAAGAAAGGAAGGTCAAAGAAAACATCTTGGCCTTGCTATTTTTATTGAGTGTTCAGCTCACAATGGCATTAGGTTTACAATTTATTTATTTTGAATATTTTCATATGAAAAGAAGAAATCACTGTCTGTCATCTCCTACAAAAGATATTTGTACCCAAATACCGAGTTGTGAACGTGATAGGGAGGGAGAAGGGAGAGAATTCATATTTGATGTAATTCTTATTCTATATGCTTCTCTGTCTAATTATTACAAAGCTAATTATTTGTTACAATTATTGGATTAACACTTTGCTAATCAGTTTTCTTCTCCTTTGTAGAGCAGCACCAGAGCAGTGAAATGCAAGGTGAGAATGTTGTCCGGATTTTCAACAGAGAATTAGAGTGCCATTTTCCTTATGCGCAGATTAGTTCAGCTGCTTTGTGATTTACGACCAGTACAGCATACTCTGTATCACATCCTACTACGTAGCATCTTTGTTCCTACGGCGATAATTTTATAACGGTTTTGGATGTGGAGACTATTTGCCAGTGGCAAAGTGTCCCTCTCCCCCTACCATCTCCCACCAGGAGTGTTTCGCTCATCAGACCACCCTGTGGGGCAGGTGGAACCACCCGTCTCCTCCAAACAACAGGCACAGAAGCATGGACTGGTACCAGGGCAGAGCCCTGCACGCACACACTTGGAGCTTTGAATGCACTTCAGACACAAAATAATGCATTTTTTAAAGACACACAGTGCTCTTAAAACACACAACTCAGCTGTTATGAACAGCAAAGAACTGAATCAGCTGCTACTAAACATACAAACCAAACCAACCCAAAACTTCCTGGCAACATGTGCAGCTGTATTTTTTTATAAAACCAGTCAATAGAGAATGCTTCTAATGCTGCATGCAGCACAACATAGAAGGTCTCCTATTGATATTTCTGGGGGAAAGAAAGAAAAGTGTTTCAATGAAAAAGCACTGTATTGTTATTAACTGCAAATTAACAAAGCATTTCCTAGAGAATTAAATAACAGCAGTATTTTCTAGTTATATGTTTAATTGCAGAAATACAAAGGATAATTTTAATCAATTCATTTGTGACTACATTTCTTTTTCTTTTTCTTTTTTTTTTTTGCATACTTTAAGAGCATTTGCTATAAATCTATATTAGCACAAAGTGATTTTAATATCGGCCAATAAAGTGCTTAAATTTCAGGAAAAATAAACACTTTGGGGTTCTCATTGAATGAAGAAGAGATCTGTCCAAGACAGTGTTTTTTCCAAATTAACAGATTTCTTTAGAAGATTACTTAAATGAAATTCAATGACTTGTGGAACATACTATCAAAACACTTATTTTTCTTGATTACCAGTTCCCTCAATACATTGATTTGCCCCATTATGTGGGGTCTTTTCATTCTGCCACTAATGAGATGTGCTACTTGCAACTTTTTCTCTCTGTTTCAGAAATAGAATAAGCTATTTAAAGAGAAATACTTAAGTGAATTGTCAAAAACTTGTAACCACACTAAAACCAGGTGGTTTAGTTATAGATTATATTTTTGGAAGAAATATCTGATATTATGGTGGAATATCTAGTTATAAAAGATTTTACATGAAGAATGATAAAGCATTGCAGTGGTTAAGCACTCTCAGCACCAAAAATTGTGATTATTTATATTCTAGGCTCCTCTTCATGAGTGATCTAACTTTGACAGGGATATTTTCCTCCTCACTGAAACTTCAGTTGCGAGACTTGCTTCTGGAGGCCCAGTCAGGAACAAGAAACAAAGTCAGTAATTTAAACCTGTTCTTCATATGTATGCACAGAACTCCAGTTATTAAAGTAAAAGGACACTGAACTGCAGAACTCAGGTTGCAAAAACAGGCAAAAATCTGTATGTCTTCAAAACCACAAAACAATCAGTCAATTTTTCCTTTTACGTCAATATTAACAGTATATCAACTATTGGAACAGCGGCATGCCAGACTCAAGATAATCTTCATGAAAACACTGAGTTATTTTGCAGTTTTTCTTTCACTTGCCTGATTCAACAGTAGTGGAAACAAGGCAAATTTTATCACAGCAGAAAACTATATTATGGCACATTCAGAGCTAGATTTAGCCCTCTGAGATCAAGAATGATCTTACAGTCAGGGCCAAATTATTCTCTTTAACTGTGCTGTGCAAAAGATGTCCTAAATGATGAAGACCCTGCTCTGTCCTTGAATAAGCACAGAAGACACAGAGACCTCGGTGGGAGGAGTGTGAGCTGCTGTTCTGGTCAGAATTGAGTCCTAAGTGACCTCCTGCTTTTGCATGTGGTCTACTACTTAGGCACATCAAGGTTGGAAAGGATACTATTTAACTGTAACCTCCTAATATTTTTTTTTGTCTCCCGATAGTTTACTAAACTATCGATGATGCACTTTTTTGTGGCTTAATTAATTCTTTCACACTGTCTCCATCCATATCAGTCATATGTATTTGAATATTTCCTCTTATTAACATTTTACAGCATGTTTTTTTCAGCTGTGGGTAGAACCACAATGTTAATGAATGACAATTATCTTTCTTACTTATCTGAGAACTTTAATGAAGCTTCATTAAGGTTGACATGATATTACCGGGAGAGTCATACAAAATCCTTTTTTTCATTTATAATATTTTTTTTTTCCTATTGAATAGAAACCTTAACCTAGTGTAGTTTTCTGGGTAACAATTAGTGCATTCACCAGGAATCCTTTCCTGAATAGCTTCATGAAACTGGGACCTACAGGGGAATACACTACTGTGTCCTTTAGAGGGTTCTACTGTACCTTAGCTCTTAGTTAATCCCCTCGTCAAACACACTCAAGAAAATGAAAGCTGCATGTCACATTGTCAGTGTGAGGAATTGGCTAAAGGCTTTGCATTCGATTCTGGGTCTCAGGGAAGACAATGCATACTGGGGGAAAGCAGCCTGAACAGTTTTGTCTGGAGCCACTGTAAATGTACACACGGTCTCATTTGTAGCATCGTCACCGACAGTCCAAAATTGCAGCCTGGTGTGTTATAAAAGCTTAGCATCGAGGGGCATTGCATCTGACATGCTGAGTAACTATAGGAGCTGTACCTTAAAACTCCTTTTCAAAGGCAGATTTTTAAAGTGCTTTAAAAAATGCTCTTTGAACCAAGGCAGAGTAACAAAAAAGATAGGAGCACATCGTTCATGCAATTGCAGGTTAAACTTCCATCAAGCCTCCCAAAAGCTAGCTCATGTTTTAAATGTGTTTCTGGATTAATATTTTGAGAATAAGAATCAAGTCATTGTCATTTTATTTTGACACACAGAATGATTTATCCTGTTTCAATACCACTTATTTCCAGGAGAGAATGAAGCCCCTTTTTTCAAGTAAATCTAAATTGCAACAGCAAGTGTTGTACTGTCATTTTAATGACAGCAGTAGACTTTAAGTATGGAATGAATCAATTATTGCAAGCACAGCCCCTGTGTAAATCACTGATGGCAAACCAACCTCAGGATTATAAAATGAATCTTTGACAAGTATTCAAGGTTTCAGCATATTCTCAATAATGAGGATTAAGTACCTACTATCTGTGAAAGAAAAGTTTTATTCGCTTACTAAAGGATATGTGAGTAATCATTAAGAGAGGTCAGATTAACCGAGGTAGTTTTTAAAAAAGGGCATCCAGTACAACATCTGCTGGAAAATCAATGATAAATATGTCAATTTTTTTTTAGAAAAAGGGAAAGATTAAGCGTAAGGCAGTGTAATGGAATGACTTAATGCTCTGTTTTTAAAGAATGGAGAGGAATTATAATGACATCATAAACTATCATTATGAAACTTTTTGACATTTTCATGTCAAGAAAAAGACTCTACTTGAATCAAGAACAAATAGTGATTTCTGCTATCCATGGGCAATTCAGTCAAGTTCAAATAAATCCTGATTCTACACTGAGAGAGAATGATAAAAAAGCCTCTGGACTACTCTGGTATACACTACATATTCTTGTATTTAACATTTTCACACTAAGAGAGAAATTGAATTCAAAGTTATAATCGTAGTTGAGCTGTGAAAATGGAAATATTTTTTATTTGATTATGTGTCAATAATGCATACACTTTTTGAGAAGCCTTTACAGTAAATATTTCATATCACTTTGCTCTCTTTGACAGTACCCAAACAATATTGCTTTGCCTTTTTCTTTTTAATTTCCACAAAATAATGCAAAATTGAGAACCAGTGTTTTCATAATTGTAGACCAACATAATTTCATGATAGAATAAAGCATTGTGTTCTGTCATAATTTGTATTTTAATTATTAATGAGACCCTTTGCTTTAACTGTCAGAATTTTTTATTAATGTCTTATGATATTTGCATACTCTTTGCTTTTATATAGGGAGAGGATATAGAGGGGAATATATATTTATTTATTTCCAATACATTTATATGGTTTTTCCCTGGAAGGTTTGCTTTTGAAAGCTTTAATAATTGGCTTCACATTGATCAAGAGGTGCTTTATATACACTGGGATGAGGGAATGAAAAAGAATCTACAATAATGCTACACTTTACAATCTGATATTCCCTTAAAATAATTGAAAGCAACTTCAAATTGAAACAAATCTCTGCTGCTTGTAACAAAATAATGTGCCTGTTTATTTGTACTGCTGCATTTCCATTATGCTCTTTTAGCCAAAATTATGTTTCTTTTATTTGTGTTTGTGCTTGTGTATATTTCTTCTTGTTTATGGCACAATGTGCTGTCTCTTTGGCCCAATATGGATGATTCACAGTTCAATATTTTCATTCTGCACTAAATAGTCAATTCATTACAAATTAATTCAATATTTCTAAATTTTATAAACCAGTGCACTATTTGTTAAAATAATACATTCTGCAAGAGGAATGAGAATGTTAATAACTCTAATAGCAAAAACATAATTGCATAATTTTGCAATAACTGAATTTTAGAATTAATCAAATATAAGTAGGTACATTTGTAAAGTGTAAGATTTAGATAAAATACGTGTATATTAGAAAGAAAAACTATGAAATAGTTACAGCTCGAATTACAGAAAGAACATGAGAATAAGCATTTTTCTTAAGAACATTTCTGCAAATAAGAGTGACTGTAATTATTTTGCTGTCTATCTAAGACACTTAAGTTGTTAAATGCAAATGATTTTGAGCTATTGAATACAAACATTTTTCTGCTGCTCTCAACCAAGTGTTACAGTATTCTTTTTGTGCATTTCAGCCGTGCTTTTCCTAACTGCCCAGTTTTTATTATGATTTTGAAGTGAGAAATTCAAGTCACCGGCTTGTCAGAGGAGCCAGTAGTTTACAAAGAGGCTGTTTCTCGGCAACCTCCCACCATTAGCTTGCAAATGATCTTAACGAGTTACAGTACACACTTAGAAATAAGCACGAATCGCGACGCTCAAAAGGCTTAGAAGCCTTTTGCAGAAAACAAAACTGGAGAGATTCGGGAAAATGCAAGTGCATAAAACATTTCTTTCCATTGTGCAGTCAAAGGGCTGAGGTTTTGCAGTAAAAGTCTGGCATCTGGTGGTCCCGGGAAGCAATGGCATCCCACTCCAGAAGGAAACAAGGTGGTCACAGCCTGAATTAGCTCATCAGCTTGTAATAAATTAATTATTTTCAGCGTATACTTGTGTGAGGACTCCCGATTCTGAAGGACCCCTCAGTATTCATTGCCACTGGTTAGGTTTTGTTTTCACCCCAGAATGTCTGTATTTCTTCCCAAAGGGGGAAGTAATTGCACATATCCAGAATTATGATGAGCTTTGAAATGCCAAATAAAGTCCCGTGCAACCCTCAGCAGAAGACAGGGGAAGAAACTTACTGCCATTGTCCACCGGTACTGCTTGGAGGACTGAAAAATAATTAGGGGCCCAATACCCAAGTGTGCCATTCCAGGAATGGGGAATTTCTTCTATTCTCTGATGAACCACAACAATATGTTACTGCGCAACCAAATTTATGAAAAACCGTTCCTTCCCACGTTCCTCTAAGAGCACTGACACAGCAGAGGTTGTGGAGGTCTGGGTGGGGAAAGGGCGCAGAAGTAGGGACCTTCAGAAATATGAAGTTCATTCTCCATCTTTTCAGTGACATAATATAATCCCTGTAAACAAACGACGAAGAATTTAAATTTTCACTTTTTTTGACCAAGAGACCCTTCCCAATTCAGGTTACTTTAAAGAGTTAATAATTATCTTCTAAGTTATCAAACTGTCTCTGAGTTAAATAGTGCTTCACCCTTCCCTTTTTCATGTACCAAATGCACATTTATAGACAATGACAAAAAGCTGTTTAATCTCCTCTCTCCAGACAGTCCCCATTCTCATTATCACCTTGCTACCTCTTCCTTGAGCTTGTTTATTTTTTAGAGTAAAGTAAAACATCTCTCTGGAACAAGGATGGCCAAAATTACATAGTGATTCACATGAGATCTCTCCTGAGCTAATACTAATTGCATGGATTTTCCATCTTTGTGGAAAACACAGACCTGGATCTAGTCTTGCATTTTCCAAGGCTTCAATATGAACAAGTTTGCAGTGCTGCATGACCAAATTGCATCCATAGGTCCTCCTTATCTCATAATATTCCCAGTGAAGCTTAATTAATAATCTTCCTCCAGCCTCCTCTTCAATATTACCTGATGTCATCACTCTTCACCTGTCTTATAATTTCCTTCGCAAATTCCCTCACAGTCTTTCTTAATTTTTTTTCCTCATCTGTCAGACTTCTGATTGCTTTACTGAAGTTCAGAGGGCTTGTATCTCCAGTATTTCCTTTGTCGTGAAACCAAACACATATCAGTTCTCTCTTTACATTTGCCTGCATTTTTAAAGAATTATTCTTCCCTTAAAAATTAGGTGTAAAGACTTAGACGAAAAGGAATGGGACTAAAATGCCCTCCAAGTCTCTATTGCTGCCTTTTAAACACAGGTACATTTTCCATTCTTTATCTGCCTGGTGTCATACAGAAAAGAGATGCAGTCCAATACTTGATACCATGTTTTTATCCCAGATGCCAAATCTTGCAGCCAAGCCCTCTGACTTGAGCCCATTCAGGACTTTGGGGTTGTATTTTTTAGTGTATACATTTTCAGCCTTTCCAAGGTGTAACAGAGCTTGACTTTTGACAATGCTTATATTATCATTACACATTTGGACTTGTAAGCCAGGGGTTATTTTGCTGATCTCTTTTCGTATCTTATACTTTGCGTGTTTTGTCTGGTGCCTTTTCAAGGTTATTATTTATCCAGTTGGAAAGTTTCTTCCCTTGAGCTGCAAAAAAGTTCTAGGTAACACTAGAAACCTTGACATAATGACATGCCAGATCTCTTCCATATCCAAGTCCCTCAGCTTCCCTGCAGACCTGCTTTTTTTTTTCTTTCCCTTTTTTTTTTTACCTAAATAAATGGAAGGACATTTAAGGATGCCTCAGCCCAGAGTATTTATTAAACACACTCTTCTAGTACAATCCTGTTTCTAAAAAGAGTAACCTAAAAGAAAGCAAAGCAACACAAGTAGTTAGGCATTTGCATGCTGCTTCTTTCCCGTACTTCATACAGTGTCCAAGCAGCTTCTCAGGGAGGGATCATAATCATTTATGTATGTCAAGTGCATAGAACCACTTTGAGTACAATAAAAATGAGTAACATTGAAGTGCTGCTCTTTCACCGAGCATAAAGAATAGGCTGACCTATGCAACACTTCAAGGGTCTTACAGATCTGTGCAGTGCTTGTACAATAAAGGAGAAAAAAAAAAAGGCTTATTGTTATTTTTAAATGATAATTTCCAGAGGGTGCAGGGTTCCAGAGGGTAAAGGAACAGGCAAATGATTATATCCCTTTCAGCAAAGGGGCAGCTTGGGCTTTTCCATTGCACAGCAACACGGAACAGTACTGAGCTGATGAGACTGTCTGAGACACCAAGAACAGGAAAACTCTGCAGGCAGCAACTCCAACTTCCAAGTAGCATGTAGAGTGACACCTGTGATTAGGCTTCAGCAGTCCTGCTTCCTACACAGAGCAACCCTCACCACCCCTGCTGCTGGAATATTTCCATTTTCTGTGTCCAACCCTACTCCTTTCCTTTCTTCCATACCTTGGTTGTCAGATAGTCTTCTCCCCTAAATGATAAGACCCTCTCTTTGTCCCTCTCACGCCTTTCCCTTCCCCAGATGTGTTTTCGTATCCAGAACCCCATGGAGAACACATTGCTTCTCATGAACAAGAGATTTTAGTGCTATTCCAGCTGCTTTCCTGGCCTGTAGCACTTCCTCCACACACACATGGAGGGCTAAGGAACAAGAGAGGCCAGAGAAGAAAGTGAGAGGATATATTTGTGTGGGGGAAAGGATGCATCATTCACAAAAGGGGTTGAGCGCTGTAGCTCTCGCAGTGCAGGACTAGTGTTCCCTCAGGAGTACAGGAATGGCCACTGCTCCGTGTGCAGATCAGCGCAGACACAGCTGCCTGGGGAGCCTCCATCTCCTTTGTACTGTCCCTTTTCCCCATCAGGCTTTAAAGCAACATTGGGAAACTCAGGAGGTCCTATTACAGAGAAGCATCTCTCTGTAGCCAGAAATATAAAAGTAGAGAACAGAACAAGGGTCTCTGCCAGACATTTGCCTTTCCCTTCTACCTCTAAGCATTGCCTGCAGTAGAAAGAGAAAACAAAATCTTCAAAATTATGCTAGTTTATAGAAATACTTCTGTTGCATACCAAGACTTCCTAAGACATTTTCAACACTTGTATTTGCAGATGGTTTCTGATGCAGAATTGTGCTCAACAGAGACCAGCATGAATTCTCAAGGCATTGCGCAAGCCACAAAGACTGGGATCAAGTCTCATCTCTCACTGTATTTGCAGAGCATGCCTGCCATTGTCAGTCTTGTCAACTCTCATGGTCTCTTCGCTTTTTACCCTGTGCTTACCCCATCTCGTCTTTCGTTAAAAAATGAGAAAGTTTCTGTCCTTGTGGATTTGCAAAGGAAAAATAGAATCCCCAAGGGCTTAGAAACCAGGCAGAAAATTAATACTGCCAACACTGATTATTCTTTGAGATTCTCTTATTTTAAAGGCAGTCTCCTGACTTTCAGGGCCCGATTCGTGGCTTCGGGTCTGTAAAGTTCAGCTATCCTTGCACTGGGCAAGCATCTGGAAGTGAAATGTGTGCAATCAAGCTCTATATATAATTCTGTAAAACGAGAACTGTTTATCTCAGTAGCTGAAATATTCATTATTGAAAATAAGCATTTCAACATTCAGAGGGTGAATCATGTGGGCTGAGAATAACAATGATCTGGGAAATAGCAAAGTACCTGCATGTCTCTACAGTGCCCTAAATGGATGAAGCTGAGAGGGTCTGACCTTGCACAGGGCAGGCGGGATGAGAGCCCCTACTGACACACAGGCACCTGCCCTTACTTTTGGCTTGATCATTTCATTTTAGCTTGGCTGCTCTTGCTGGGAGCACTCAGAAAGCCAGGAAGAAATTAATGCTGAGTTTGCTGAGAGAAAGGAGGAGGATGATGAAAGGGGTGAAACGGGAAAACACCAATCATTGCAGTTTTTCGTATTTGGTAGACAACATGGGCTGTGAGTTGAAAAAATGCCTTCTGCTCCCCTTTTAAAGAAACATCTGCAATTTGGCCAAGCTTTAGGTTTGAGGAGTCACACCACTACAGTGTGACCACTAAATCTCCTCAGATTCTTCCTTTGTTTCACTTTCTTTGCACACAGAAATGCTGCAGGTTACAGGCAGCATCCTCAAAGGGCAGCCAACTCCCTTCAGCCCAGGCCTAGAAAAATGAAACTGGGCATTCCTGGAAATGGCAATACCAGAGAAGGAGACAGTCACTAGAGCTGAGAACTTGTCTGTCCTGACACTCTGCTGACTTTGCTTCCTGGCACTGGTTCAGCAGATTAAAAGGAGCCTTCAATCTGAAATGTTGAATAAACAAAAAAATCGGCAAATGGACATGGAAAAAATATACAGACTGGGACAAGGATGCAGTGGGAATTTTCCAGTTTAGGTTAGTTTTGGTTTTTTCCAGATAGGAGGTAAAGCAAGGACAACTGGGACAAACCATGATGGAAAAGCAGATGTCCACAGGAAAGGCTAGAGTAAAGAATAGTATGTAGTAGCTGTTTGCCTCTGGCAGTGGCATTGGGTTAGTTCAAGCTGGCATGGTAAAAGGAGTCTGTTCTCTTTAAAATGCCAGCCTCCGAGGCAAAGCCAAGCTGAGCTTTTTTGCCAGCTTCAGCAATAACATTTTGATGTGCAATTTCCACATTGATATGATTAATTGTTAAATCAAATAAGGAGCTGTGTGATGGAAAAGTCATTTAACTGATTTGCCAAAATGAATAAAGTATGGTCTAGTCTTGCTTACAATCAAACTGGGAAGGCATTTACTAATAAACCCAGAGGCCTCCAAAAAGCAGAAAAAAAAATAGTTTCATGGCAAATATCTCTGAGTGCTGCCTTAGAAAACTGCTTCTGTCTCTGCTTCTACATCAACAATTCTAATAGGACTGGGCAAGGTCCTTAAAGCCGTTTCCTTAACCATGGATGCTAGATGGCAGCCAAATCACTGACCCATCACAGCTGGAGCTGCAATCCACAGGGATGAGCTTCAGAGGTGGGATATGTCACTTAATACTGTGCACACCAAACAAACCAGGGCCTTAGGATCAGAAACTTCTAAATTCATTCCCTGTGTTCCTCCTTTTCCTTTCCACTAAACAGGGATATAACAACTTCACTCCAAAGCAAATGCAAAGATAAACTAATCCAGGTTTGTGAAGTCAAATTGAAGTTGTGTGTACTCACAGCATGGGACCATATTCTGAAAATTGAGGATAAAAGAGATGTTAAACATCTGCTTTTTAAGTGAACATCATGCAGCCCATTAAGTGAAGAGACAAAGTTCTTGTCGAAAATATAGTTCATGATTGTGTGATTTGAGCTGTTACCAAACGTGAAAGGCCTTACCAAGCTCTGTGTCCTGCAACACGGACCCCTTAAAAGTTCTTTTTACAGGTGTGCTTGGGTTACACTGTCTGAGCATCCTGAAGAAAAATGGAGAAAGAAAAGCAAATAAAGAGTTTACACCTCCTTTCAGGAAATAATGGCACAGATCACAAAATTGCAAACTTTAGTCTTCAACACCGACCTTTGACTCTGCCCTGTGGTACCCAGCAACAAGGGCATTTCCCAAATGAAGCTGGAAAAAGTGCCTGTGATTGTCACAAACACTCAGACAACCCAAGAATTGGGTCTGCCTGTATAATTTCACATGCTTATGGCATTGGTAGGTTTTCTGTTGAAAATCTGGGACTTTAGGACATGTCAGACTAGCAAAGGAGACTGAAAAAATAAAATAGCAAAAGAAAGTAATTTTAAAAACTAATAAAAGGAAATTCTAGTTGATGCTGAATTAAGAGAATCAGTAAGAGTGTAGTGGGGTCTCATCTGTGCCACCTCTTTCAGAAAATGAAGAGTTCCCTTGGATCATGTGTCTCCTATCCACATACAAATGAAGGGCAGTCTGACATAAGTTATTAGATGTGATTAGATCACATCCTAAGATGATATAGCACCAGTAAATATTTTCTAGCCTGGCATTAAAAGCTGAATGTTTTTGGTAATGAGTCCATCCTTTTTAATTCTGTCACTTAAAAAATGTTTTTAAACATTTAATCAAACCCATATACAATATTAACAAGTGCTGAGGCAGAAAGGGAAGCTATTGATCACAGGTGATACATCTAGAAGCAATGCACTGTTTACAGTGAGTTGTCTCTCAACTGAATAATGATTTCGTCATTTACAGGGAAAATCCTTGCAAATAAAAGTTCTAACGCCGAGATACTCGTTCTTTGTGATGGGATCCCATTGCTGAGATGGAGTTTTGTAAAGCACTTCACACAAATTTTATTGAAACTACTGTACAGTGCTTTATGTGAAGGATATGGAAGCACATAAAGTATTGTGCAGTAAATTTTGTAATGAAGGGCCACAAATGGCTTGTTAAAGATCCCTGTGTGGATGTCGAGTTTAACAGCAAGTATTGCTAGACTAATGTATTTTTTAAGCAGTTTTTGGTCAAGCAAAATCTTGTCAAGAACAAGGTTCCTCAGATAAATGACTTCATTTATCATTCTAAGAATAGTATCTTGCCCGAATATGTGATTTGTCTTCTCTCAGAAGTTTTATCACCTAGTTGTAAGCTGACCAGTTCAGCAACCTGAATTTCCACAAAGTATCACTCAAAAAATGGTGAACTTGAGCTAAGCAAATAATTTGCAATGAATAATTTACCCAAGATGGTTAAACCCTTTTTCTGTTACTTTTGAGCAGATGCTCGGATTTATTCACTATTTAGATTTACTTTACTATTTAGATTTACTTGGATTAACTGGAAAACTATCAGATTAGGAAGACTTGGCATTTGTTAATTGAAAACTTTATGTCAGTTAAATCCACCCAGAGAAGAATTATGGTTTTGATGCTGAGGCTTGATTGACAAAAAAATGTTCATTTAGAAAAATACTGTTAGATAGATAACTGCAAATGCAGCTTTGAAATGTCCTTTCATCAAATCAGTCTGTAAGCTTTCTTATTTTAAAATTTTTAAGACCAAATATTGAAAAAGGAACTGACTTATGCAATTTGTCATTATCTAAATCTGTGGAAGCTTAAGACACGTGGTCTGGACCAAGAAATTCATTTATAGAGTTCAAGTGAAAAGTTTTGCAAAATTTTCTGCGACTCCGCTAAGCATCTCCTATACATTGCTATTAACTTCAACAACTCTGGAAGTTACCAAAAAGCATGGGCTGCTGAGAGTGATGTGCAAAAAGAAAGTCCAATAAGATTTAAGATGATGTTGTGCATTCCTTTAGAATTGTTGAATTTAGTGCTCATGACTGGTGTTTCAGTAATTTCCCAAACAACCAGAGTCTCCTTCAACAAAAGAGTTACATCAGAAGCAGTATCAATGCAATTCTTTGTCTGCTCAGAAGTGTCAGGAGCCAAAACACCCCAAGACTCTCTTCTTTCTGCTGTGGCTGCCAGCTCGAGATGATAATTTTTGTCTCTGCTAATTTTGATTAACTATTGATTCAATTCACAGAGACTATCAAAAAGCCTCACAACAGAATTCACTGGCCAGTGCTAATCTTCCCACATGTAAGACAGTGATAGTATCCCCCCTAAAAAAGTTTAAGGGGTCTGGTATTGATACTAGTCCTTTGCTCTAGCTTTAGCCACCTGGACCTAAACTTTAAAAAGGGTAATTTTAAACAGATTTTACCATGACTGTTTGCTGTTGAAGACAGAGTTTGTGGAAGAAAAGAAGCATAAGTGCACACGAAGGAGTCTCTTGGTGTAGTATTGCTCACAGTCTCGTGCTGAGCACATTTATGTGTGAGCACACACAGGCAAAAGTACCCACACTGTACTTTTAACTGCTAAGCAGTAAAAAACCTTTGCAGAGTGACCATGTACTGCTTCTCTGCTGCAGTTTGACAATGAAAACAGCTCAGAGCTGATGGGATTCTACATCAGTCACCCCATCATGGTCATTTCATGGGAAGAGGATTTAAGAGAGCTGATCTGCCCTGTCATTCTGGGGCAATGGATAAACATGCTGGGATTTTTTTAAAGCCTTCCTTTGGTCCACCTGGCATCAATCAACAAAGTGACAAACCTCCTGACAGAACAGACAACTGCCAGAGGATGAGTGGTATAGGTTGTTTTGTTGATGAACTTCCCATACTGTAGCAGAAAAAAAAGGACAAGCATGAAACCAAAACCTCAGACCTTGCAGCAGTGAGAAAACCAAAGACCTTGGAAATTCACACCTTGAAACTGTTGTGAAGCAGACATAAACTGGAACAGAGAGATAAAGTAATATAAGATTATTCTTTGATAGGAAAACAACAGTGTTCAAGCAGCAAGAACAAAATACTCTGGCACACAATGTAAGTGCAAAATTTCTGTTGGTGTTATCAGGAGGCAAAGTCAGAGATTACAGGTAGACCACAAGTGAAATCGCTGTAATTGTCCTTGGGGATCTCCAGTGAGTCTCTCAAGGCTCTGCACCTTTGAGGTCATATCTCTATCTGAATGTAGAGGTGCCTTATTTTGTCTTTTACATCAGTGAATATGATTAAACTCCTGCTGTTGTGCTAAATTTCAAAGATTGTAAAAAGTCATGGGAATTAAAAAGGTCACTGCAGTATTTCATTTCAATAGCAAATCTGTGGAATAATGTTGTACAAGTACATAGGAAACTGCTTTGAAAAGAGAACTTGCCGGTGACTTAGTTCTAGTGAAAAATAGCAGGCATTTGGAAAATGGAATACTGTTTCCAAAACTTATAATTAGAAATGGGCAGAACAGAGTCCTTTCAAACATCAAAGCACAGAAAAGATGCACGATTTCCAAATATTTGTGTAACATATACATTTTGTAACCATACATTTACAAATGGCAAATTTCACTTCCATATAGCATAAGCTGATGGTGAATTCTTTGTCTAGAAAGATGTATTCCATGTGCAGACACAGAAGACAACAGTTCTACATAAAACAACAGAGCAGGTAAATGTTTGAAACCCATTTGGAAAAATATCTGAACTTTAAATAAAACTCTTCTCATTCCTTGGGTATACATGTGTTTGAATAATCCCACATTTACTTTCTCTCGGTTTAGCCAGGCACATTCCTCCTTTTGAAGCCATGGATCAACATAATTTCTGCTGTTTTACCAACTGGCTAATCCCAGTGGAGATGTAGCTCTGCAAATAATATAATTTTCCTTCAGGAGCAGAAAAAAATACGATTCCACCAGTGAATATGAAAACTGTGGACTTGTCTGAGGTCTGAAGGATGGAAGCCCTAAATGAACATTGTACACAAACATGATGGCATATGGAAAGTTTCAGTCATATTTAAGGTTCATGGAAACTTAGCACCTTGAAGTTAAGCACCTGAGTAACCTGAAACCAAAGAGGGCAAGACTCTTGAGTAAGTCTAAAACAAAAAATTTCACTTGTCTACAGTCCTTCTGGGCTTTTTATTCAGTCTTTTTCAGAATGGCTGCATCACCAGGGGAATTTTGCTGTTAACTTTTAAAAATACCCAGTGTGTTAAAAGGTTTAGGGGGGTTTTTTCTTGGTTGGCTTTTTTTGAAAGGCTTACAGATCAGCTCACTTGAATGACAGAAGCATACCCCTTACAAAAAGGCCATAATCTTGTGAGATTTCAGTCACTGATGCCAAAGTATGAGAATATTAAATTCTTCTGGACATGTCTCCAGAATTTTTAGCGAGGACAAAACATTTTTCTCTTTCAGGAGTCTAACAAAATTTACCAAGTTCATAAATGAAAAGAGAAGGTTGGCTAAAAAACTTTTTAGGCAATCTGGAGAACAAAAGGTGCCTAGGAAGACACAACAAAATAAAAAGCTGTTTACTATTTTGGAAGCTGCTATTTCTCTGATGTCTAAATTCAAGAACTAATTTATATTTTTTTACAGGACAGAAAATAATTTCAGGCTCTTCCAGCAAGCTGGACAAAAGAGAAATCTAAGAGGAATGCTTAGCAGGCTATTTTGTTGAATAGCCATCAAGCACAGAAAAAATGCAACCTTGTTATCATTTCTACACATCACCTATACACTTTGATGACAATGGACACAGAACTGATGTTATCAGACCTTGAGGAATAAATTAATGCTATGGAATACACACTGGTGCAAAACAAAAAGGAAAGTAAATTAATCTTCTCACACTGTGAGAGGTGAAGCAGAATCCTTAAAATAAGAAGAGATCCAAGCCCCTACTATTTTTTTTTTTTCCTTTTCCCAAACTAAACCTGAATGATTTTTCAGGCTATAACATCTCTGTCACCTTCTCCACTGGACTGGCCCAGAGCATGAGTGTATGAGGGGATATATGCAACACAGAGAGCCTCCTTTCAGCAGTGAGGAAGTAAGCCCTCTGTCATTTGAAAACTAAATTTTTTCCTCTTGCTCTTTATCTGTCCCAGCAGGGATACCCAAGAGCTACTTTGCGTGGTAGCACTAACAGGTTTAGATAACTATTTTCGTGGCACTCTCCTGCGTGTGGGAGAAGGTGTCCTTGAGAGCACTGGCGAGTTTTGGCCGGGCAGTGCACACAGATGCACAGGGACAGGTGTGCCCCTGCTCTGGCCGTGCTGCCCGGTGGCTGGAGGCCAGCCAGCTCTCCTCAGGGCGCCGTGCAGTGGCTGCACTGCCACGCTGAGCCCCGGCAGCTCACCGTGCCTCGGGCAGCCTGTGCTCTTGGGGTGGCTTATCCAAAAGCCTCAAAGCGGTCACAGAGGTGCACACACTCCGTTTACCGACCCCAAAGCCCAGCAAGACACAGTTTGTTTTTTTCTGCCACGCTAAGTCAAGCTAGACCATCCAAACTACATCCCCTGAGCTGGGACCCTGCAGAAAGTGGTTGGTGGCACTGGATCTCCCAGCATGGATTCCTGTGCTGCTTCCATAAACTGTGTTGCACCCAGGCACCCTGTGACAGGATGGACACAAGTGCTGATCTGCTTCCCTGGTGGAGCTGGTAACGTCAAGACACAGCACTCTTCATCTTCGCTGCACGTTTGCTGTCACTTATGCGGGCAGCGATCTCGAGGCAATGCAAAACGCAACCAGAGAGTGTCTTGGCATAGGCAGGCAGCTTTTATCTGTCCCTTGCTGAATTCTGTCATATAAAACTACAGCTGGAAGAGTCTCTCAGCTTCTCCTGTGGAAACTGGCTGAGAAAGTTGGGGTTGTTCAGGCCGGAGAAGGGAAGGCTCCTGGGAGAACTTATAGGGCCTTCCAGTACCTAAAGGGGGTAGAAGAAAGCTGGAGACGGACTGCTGACAAGGGCATGTAGTGATAGAACAAGGGGGAATGGCTTTAAACTGAAAGAGAGCAGAATTAGATTAGATATTAGAAAGAAATCCTTTGCTGTGAGGGAGGTGGAGCAGAGGTTGCCCAGATAAACCATGGATGTCTCATCCCTGGAAGTGTTTAAGGCCAGGCTGGATGGAGCTCTGAGCAACCTGGTCTAGTGGAAGGTGTCCCTGCTATGGCATTAATATACCGAATTTTGAGATACTCTGTTGTTAGGTTGTTTTCCAATCAAAACACAGCCATTTATGTGTAATTTTTTTATACAATTTTCATGCCGTAATGAGGATCCTTGGTAAGTTCATGGAAGGGGCTCCACTGAGGCTTTTGAAACACTAAATTAACCTAGTAAGATCCAACATCAAATCCTTATAATTATGATAAAAAGCATGTAAAGTTCAGGTTTGTGAAAGCTATTGAGAGAATCAAGGGAAAAAAATCAATGCTGAGATCTTGCTTTTATGCATTTTACTGGTAATTGGGTCATTAGAAGTAGTAGCAGAAGAACTAAGAATTGCACATGATTATTCTGCGCAGACAGCAATATCCAAGACTGGAAGTAACATCTTCACCTTGAACTTAGTGAAGGCTGTTGAAAGGCTCAAGTATTTTGTTGGAGTGCAAAGTTAAAAACTGAGGTAAGAAGGTAAATTTTCAAAGGATCAAGAAAATTCTACAATTAAAATTGAGTTTATTAGATGAATCTTTGCACTTCTGAATTCAAATTAACTTTCTGCACATATTCTTCAAATTCAGCCTACGATGTACAAATTTTAAAAGATATTTCTAGCTTCAATTCCAAAGAAATTTTGTGGAAAGCCTAGGAAAGGAAATAAACACAGGCAAAGAAAATTGCACCAAATAGTCAAACTTATTATTTGACAATTTTCCACTTCCGAAAATCATCAACTTATGAGGACTTCAGTATCTCAGATTTCACTATCAATATCGCAAACTATCTTGAGAGAAAAGCTAATGCTCTCTATTTATTGAATATATACTGCAGAGGACATGGAAGGAATGAATTCTGGAAGACACCTCTCTTTGGCCTGAAATCTTTTCTCAAGCCATCCATAGAAAAGTTCATTTAAATCCTTGCTACAGAACACTTTTAAAGCAATATGGAAATAATTAAGACCTTTCTATTGCCGTGATTTGTTCTATGCAGTTCCTCCCTGAACAATTGTACAGCCAACTTTGATAGTTTTCCTTAAATAAGGAAATTCACTATTGGCCAGAAAGGCCACAGTCTACACTCCTCTCTCTGCAGCAGCTGCAAAGCCTGGAGAAGGCTGTACAATATGAATTTTAACAGCAGTAAACTGAGACCTAGAGCACATCAATTTTCCAATAATCCCTGCAGAGCACGTGTGCGTATCTCTGTTTCCCAAAGGGCCACTAATCTGAGGAGCAGATAAGCATCTTGCCCAAGGCCAAGAAGCAAACCAGTGGCAGAAATGGTGAAAGCACCTGGAGAATTTTGTTTCACAGACCCTTATTTTAACACCCAGGCCACCCTCCACCTTCTTACTTCAACACTGGTGAAAGAACTGCTCAGATCTAATTTGAGATAGGGTAAGACTATAAGAGCATGACCACGTTAAGAACCTCTATTTTCTTTGTTATACTGCACTTTCAGGGGCACGCTACTCCTCCAGTGGTTTACATTTTAAAGAGGTACTGGTATAAAATTAAACCCCTTAAATTGGTTGAAACATTGCTGTTCCCTGGGTGTTAACAAAGAACATTTCCTTGTTAAAAAGACTACATACATTTTAGCATAGCTGCACGAAAACAGAAAAATCTTGCTCCCATGCTGATTGACTGAGCATCTTGTTAATCATTGCAGTGTGTATCATTAATTCATTATTCAGCTGTGATATGTTTTCCCTATGACAGCTTAAAATATATAGTGAGTGAATACTTACTGGGTACAAAGTACTTTCAGATTACAATATTTTATCATGGTAAAGAAAGCTCTAAACCAACATGATTTGACACATAAGATGTGGCAAAAAGTTGAGGCACAACAGCCACCATTATAAATATTTATAGACATACCTAAAGTCTTATATAAAGTTCATCCTGTTAAAGGACATGTTTTATGTTGTACAATTCCTCTTAGAATATCAATCTAATAAGCACCAAATGAGGCTGAAGACAATGCTGTTATAAAAAATGGAGAAAAATGATTAAAATGTGATAATTATACTGACAGTTTATATGCTCAATCTAATCAACCAAGCTTCCAATTTGTCATAATGTACACTCACTCATACATTATTGCTTAATTATAGCAACACTTCTATTTCGAAAGGCTGTCAATCATGCAAATGCCTATCATTTTTCTCTATTTGCATTTAAGAGATATATTTTTAGTTCAGATCCAAAGCCCTCTGTGAACCTGAATTAACCCCAGCTCTTTCTTTTGTTTGCAGTGCTCATCCCTGTTTATTCCCTGTTTGCTGTCTGTGGTAGCTTGTGCTGTGTGATTTGCTGCTTTACAGCTCATCTGCTGCCAAAGGGATTTTTGAATCTCATCTCTGTTCCCGAACCGTGGTCTCGCTGATGTATATGCTCTTAGGAGCTGCAGACCTGAGCTTGAACTATTCAGGTTTGATGTGAATAAAATTGCCAGACAATCTTTTCTTCTGTTCTGGATTTGTCTTATTAGTCCTGCAGGGATGGGAAGAGAGAGGAGAACCTTGCCCTGCCAAAATCAGTTTTAGGGTTAGGGTTAGGGTTAGTTGGGGTTAGGGTTAGGGTGTGTTAGGGTTAGGGTTAGGGTGTGTTAGGGTTAGGGTAAAGGTTAGGGTTAGGGTTAGTTCTGAGCTGTAAGATGTGGAAAAAGTGTGAAAAGACATCCTTTATAAACACATCCCAGCATTCACATTCTTTTACATATTCCAGTCTTAATTGCTCCTCTGTGCTTCTTTTGGTTTTTCAATAACATATTTTTGAGTTTGTCTTGTCCCCTCTGTCCCCCATCTTCTCCAGCTTTGTTCTAGTTCATAATTTGAAGAAAAAGTAGGCGTTTTATGAGAGCATGGAGCACACAAGAAGAGAAATCATTAATAGGACCCATCAGCAGTGGTTACAAACAGAAAATTTAAGGAATTTGGCTGGAATTTTTCACATATGCTGGGTGGACTTACGCGGCAGGGGAAGCTGTGCAGTGCCACCAACGGGCAGGCTTATGGTAGCAAACAAGAGGAGGTGCTCCAACATGAAATATCTATCTCCAGAACTGAGAATTAAACCCCATCTTTTTCAACCTTATTGATTCTGTGATTCTGTGAAATGACATCCCAGCAGGAATCACTCCCCTGCATGCTATATTATGCAGCTTAATTTTCTTTTGCTGTTATACATTCTATCACAATATACTCTCTTTAAAAATCTAATAATTTCTTACACAGATATTTCATATGCAGTACAAAAACATATTCTACTTGAGCTTTAGATGATAAACAAATAAACAAATAAAAGAGCAGTTCAAAGTTTGGTGGCAAAGGAATTAAAAAGAAAAGACAAAAACACGGCATCACGCTATGAAAAATGTCAAGTTATTCTTTGAATGTTGGCTCAGGAAAATCTCAATACATTTCTGGTAAATGAGGCATGAAGCATATTCTCAAAAATATGGTGTCCAGGAGATAGTACTATCCAATATTTTATCCTAATGGTAATATATAGTACTTTAAAAAGCTTGAACTTTAAATCAAACACTTTGGGGAGGACGTGGACAATCTATTAGTTTTTAAAAGATAATTTAGTATCAATATGAAGATGAGATAGTAAACCATTTCTGGGAGCTTATTTGGTTAAAATCTGTTATAAAGTCAGAGTGTGGTTTATTCTCTAATTAGTCTGCAGGCAACGTGAATGATCTCCCCATATCATCTCAACTTCTCCGAAACTTCTTATTTCTTGACTGGAGTTATTAATGACTTGTTGGGTTAAGATAAACCTTAATGCTCACACTCATGAAGGATGCACTACCTTTAATTCAGTAAAATAATTTGGTGACAAAACTACAGCATTTGCCATGCTTGCAGAGAGTACAGCCAAAAAAAAAACAAAACCAAAAAACCAGAGAACCCCATAGCATGCCTTTGAAAGACAGAATATTTTACTATTTTTAAATAAACAATGTGTCAGAAGCCCATTTTGTTCATATTATAATTTATTCTGAAGAAATTTATCTTCCTTATTCACCATTCCTCCTTGCTTTAAAGGATACTTACAACACATTCCTCCTGGGACAAGTTGTTGCTCAAATTTTCATCCATCTAAAGCAAAACCAAATACAAGATGCCTTTTTTATAGAGAACAATGACAAAATATATGTATCTCACACATATACCTATTTAGAGGACAGTAGTACTAACACTTATCATTCTTTAAATCCTCCACTGAAAGCAGGACGATGCAAGTCCTTTCATCTCTTGTGAAATAGCTTCAAAATTTTGCTCAGATAATAGTAAGTTACTATTACAAATTTACTTGTTACGACAGCAGGAAGTTCTCATGACAGACTGCCTATCATACTTTTGGACAGACCAAACTGTATCTATTTGAAAAATAAACTACTAGGTCTTTTCTTGTGATTTTTACAAGATTTCTGTGCAGGTTGTGAAACAGCAACAGTGACAAGTCTTTCCGACACTGGAAAATCAGTGTGCAGATACAGTTGTTGTATAGGTGAAATGGAGTTTCTGCAAAGATTGCCTCTGGAAAAGTCTTGTGTCATTTTTCTGGTCAATGTCCTTTACTTCCACTTGACAGAGCAAGCAGTTTTAGGAAGGACTCCAAATCTGGCAATTTTGCACTCGATTTCACGCTGACAGCTACTGTGTACCAACTGTTGAGGCTACTTGGGTGTCAAGCACTTCTCCTGATTCTCATGGTTATTCTTTAAGATAGGAGAGAGGTCACTTCTGTTTGGCTTTATCTCATGTTAAAACACAAGCAAACAATAATTCTTTCAGAAAAAGGGCCACAGCCTAAAACTGACATGTAGGCCGAACTAATTTGTTTATAATTAATAATTCCATTTGAAATTACCTTGTTAAAGTGTTTGGTTGGACTGTGATTCTGTCACACACATAGTTTCTCCTTCGCTCATCCTTTGAACTCTTCCCTGAGGATTTTTATTTTGTCTAACATATGAATATATAAAGGTGTGTAAAGTGGAAGGCTGCTACTCCCCAAGCCGTCTGAACAAGGGCCTGCAGCCAGTTGGCTTCTGGAAGCAGGATGCAGACACACTCTTTGCCTACCTGTCATAGGCATGTGCCAGGACCCTTCTTCTCCTTTGGAAAAGCTCAGTTTTTCCAAACCTTGCATATCAAACGAAGGAAAGCTTTCAACTGAATTTAAGAGCTTCTTACCTGTAGGAAAATAATTTGTTCCAAGGGGTGCAGGTTCAGTGTCCTGACAGAAGCCATTTCTGGACTGACAGCAAACAGGTCCAACACACACCTCAGAGCTTTGATAGGACATCTAAGTACCTAAGGCCTCTCTGCACTGTGCTTCTGTCCCAACAACATACTCCAGCAGTGACTTCAGAAAACCTTCGTCCTGGGTTGGAAACAGCTGAAGTCCTTTTATAATATGTAAAAAAATTTCATGGGGGTTCCTTACTGTGGTTGTTCGTCTGACAATCTCAACACGTCCACAGTCTTCTCACAAAGTAGCTCCTGGGTTCCTTGTCCAGTCCTGTTTCTGAGCAGAGTTGAAGCAAGAGCTTTTCCAACCTTTCTTATTTTTCTGTTTGTTTATTTATTTATTTATTTTACCAGAGACATTCATAAAATCGGCTTTCTTTGCCGATAAAAAAATAGTCTACTTAGATCACTGAACAGATTTCCTGACATGCTAGGCAGAACTAAACTCTACATTTTCCAATAGTCTTTGGGAAAAAAGTTAACACGCTTTACTTCAAAACTAATGGAACAGTACTAGGGCCAAATCTTGCTCTTAAAAGGCCAATATAATCTATTTCATAGGGCTATGACAAATTACTGAAATAAGATATATTACTAATGTTTAACACAGAAACTTGCCCAGGACCTAACTCAAGGGAGTGTCATTTGCCCATGACATTCATTAGAACTACTTTACCTCACAAAGAACAATCAGAAGTAAATTTACCTTATATATCCTTTGAATATATAGCTTCGAGCATAATCTTTGAAGCAGCATAATATAAAGCTTATGCAAACTGGACACGATAGGAAGCAAGCAAGAGACTCTTTTTACTTATAACCATGTAATAGGTGTAGTTATTCAGCGTGTGATTTGAATTTCAGAAGAAAAATCTCAGTCATCGAAAGAAGAAAAATGCACATAATGTTCGAATTAGAGAAAGATACATAAAATTCCTTTTCTTTTGGAATTTTCTCCAAACGAGAGCTCCACTCTGCTGAAGAGTAGCCACCACAGTAAAACCCAAGACCGAATGGAAAATTATCAGTGGAGAACAAAAGGAAGAGGTCCTAAGAACACACATGTGACCTTGACTCTGCCTGTGGCTTGTAGCATGCAGCTGCTACGTGTGATTGTTGTCGAGAGAGGAAACAGAGTTGTGCACTGTCCTGGGGGAATATGTGTGCTGTTTATAGGTGGTGCTGAAAGGCAAGAGGGTGAAGCATAGCTAGTAGAGTGCTGGGGAGGATATAAAATGATTGAAGATGTGTGTCCTCATGTGTGTAATAGCCTCGGTTGGGTTGAGGGGCTGGGTGGGGGGAGGGAAAGAATTAAGGAATAGGAACGCATTCCTAATGGGTTCTTTATTTTCTCCTCAGCAATCAACAGCTCTTGACTTTATATCAATTTATCTGTCTGCTCTGTCACTCTTTTGGTTGATGGTCATTTCTTGGAAAATTCTGTGTGAGCTGCTACTAATGAATAACAATGAGTTGAAAACACTGGTTCTTAATGCTTACTTTTCTCTGTCTTAAAAAAAGTGGGTTTTTTGCAATTGTGACAGGCTGACATATTTCAATAACTGCTGTTTCCTAGCCATTCCTTTAGATTTTCCCTGTGACTGTGGTCTCCTTTGAGGATGGCCACATGAATTATTTTAAAGACTGGGTGTGAAGTTTGGTTGGTCCAGTGTCATTTGTGTTCTTTCCATGCCATCAGAGCAACTTCCATGTAAATGGCAGCTGTTCCAGGAGACTGGCTTTTTTAAGTCAATAAAATTATGGAGGACACAGGTATGGCTTCCACAGCTGAGAAAAAGAAATGAAAAACAGTGGAATGTTCCTACTCGTAGAGAAGATAAGATTTGGCCAAAGAACTTTGAGATGATGGCCAAGTAGAATAAAACTTACCGATAAATAGTTGAAAAATCTACTACAATTACTGCCCTGTGAATCCAAAAGTATTTTACTTAATACTAATGATCTTGATACTGGTACTGAACCATAACTAATGTTACAAATTTGCAAAAATTAAAAGAACATTGCCTAAAATATCAATGTGTCCTAACACCAAGGTCATTCTCAAATGATATGGCTCTTGTCTAGTTACCCAGACAACCCAGGAAGAATCTTTTCCAAGCAAACTTCACCAGCTAACCACAGATTTATTTAACCTATAAAGAAGATTGCTGACAAATACTCTAATGAAGCATTTTCTGCATAATTACATTAGCCCTAGGTATGCTCATAGATCCATGGTGCAGAGTATCTCCTCTGGCAAATGTCCTCTCGTCCCTCGTTACTCCCTCCAGAAAAGATTCACCCTTCTCCCATCTTGTCAGCAGCTGTGCTGTAGCACACCCAGAGAGCCAAGCAAGCAGACAGGCTTCCTTGTATGCTCTGCTTGGCTCCAATTCTGTAGCTGGGGAGCGCCTGGAAGTGCAGCCTCCTGTCTCTTCCACAAAGGCTGACACTGCCATCTCTGATGATGCTGAGGAGTCAGGGATAAAGCCAGCTCCTCCTAAGTACTAAGGCCATTCAGCTATTCAACAAGGGTGCCCAAATGTAAAAAATAAGCTACCTGACAAACTAAAAGCAGCACTGCCAGAGGACACTGCAGAATGCAGGTTGGGATACTATGAGGGTGCAGTCTGAGGCCCAAATGCAGTACTACAGTATGCTGACAGTTTCACGTTAGAAACTCACGAAAATTTTACTTGTCAGTATTTCTTGTTTATCTATAACCACTTTTTTTCTGGGTTTAACATCACTATAAAATTAGGGCACCACATAAAATGTCCTAGGCATTGTACCAGAGGTACCAACTAGATGCACTTCTATGAAAGAAGATATGAAGAAAGGCTGCACCAGTAAGCAGAAAGATACTTCCATGTACTCCACTCCATTATCTAGCCTCAGATCCACTGTATTTCTATACTTGAGAACTATATAAAGCACACTTTGGGATAACATAAGGCTGCTCCAAGATGTGCATTAGCAGACACACAGGATCATGCACAGCCCAGAAAAACCACTGGCACACAAAACAAAGGGAAGATAGGCAGAAAAGTAGACCTGCTCAGAAGACACTGCAAACAGA
>VXAZ01000420.1:596115-601115 GCA_013399875.1 Gymnorhina tibicen | reverse complement strand
AGCAACTCAAAAGTGGGAGAAAAAGCTATTACTCTCCCTGAAAATACTGTGAAACCCCATTTTCTGGACATTGAAAGCTTTCATTACTGGCTCTGGGTGGCATGAAATGTATTTGCCTACTTCTCATTCGCCAACAACGTTCAGCAGGAAATCTAAGCATCCCAGTATGAAGTTTAAAATGCAGGGCTCCTTTCAGCTCCTGCTGGTGAGACAGGTTAAGGGGTGAGCAATGTGTCTGTAAAGTGCAGGCACAGCACAGCTCCCTGTGCCAGCTCATTGCCCACACTGCTACTTTTAAATTGTTTTTACTCCATTTCCTTAACTGGCACTGCACTGGTTGCATTTAACAAAAGGGCTGCTGGGTTGGGGAAAATAAGCTTGAAAACAAGCTTTTACTGTTCAGTGGATGAGTGTGAAGCCAAAATGCCAGAACAAAGCTGAGGTACCAAAAGCTTTTTAAGCCTCATTGAGAGTCCTCCTGAGGTTTGAAAATGCATTTAAAAAGAATTAAATCTAACAACACATTTTAAAATAATCAAAGAAAATTGTATTGGAAATAGCCATCCCAAACACACAATAAATTGTCTAGCCACATTTTTAAATTAACCACACAGTGTGATATATAAAAATCAGCAATAACATTTTACAATTCTAATAATAACATGCAGTCTGCAGGCGTGTGATTCAGTACACATTCCTTGGGAATGTATTTGGCCTTTGGCCCTGTGTCTCACAGGGCTCCTGAGGAGAGAGCAGCATGCCTATAAATTTATGACTGGATTACCTGTCATGTGTTATTCCTTACCTAATTGTTTCTGTAACCTATCGTTATCCTTATTATTGTTCTTTCCCATTATCCACTTAGGACTGTTTAATGTATGTGTTGTAGGGGAAACAATAGAATTCCGGTCACTACTGCATTTTTCATGAAAAGGCTATTTTAATCCCAAAATACAAACAACATGGCTATACATATTCCCTGTCCTCCACATATTAAATTTTGATTCACATTTAAACATTGATTTCAAAAATATTTTTTTCCTTTTATGGTTATACAGAAACAAATGCTGTAAATTCTGGGGAGAAAAAAATTTACCCTCTGCTCAGGACACCACAATGCTGGATGCTTGGAAATGGTTGGATGGGATGCAGGAAAGGAGTAGATGCACACAGAGCTGCTGGTAGGCAGAGATTAGGGAGCAAGGCAAAATCAGCAGCAGCCTGAAGTGCAGGCAGAGGGAAGGCAGGGAAGGAGATGGGCACGCGAGGAGAGCACCCACCCCTGTGCTTCAGAGTGACAAACCCCACTTCTCCCAGATGGCGCCTTTGGCTGTTCCCAAGCACCTGTGCCATACTGCAGAACTCTGTTGGCTCTGGATCTGCTTTTGCCCTTCATCTAGCTCACAGAGTGCCCTTTACCCTCTCAGACAGCTTGGTATGATGGATCTTGATGACATTTAGCCAGAATTTTCTTAAACTTTATGTTTAATTTAAAATCATCCATGACTGCATTCAGATGACTACTTCCCTGGTCACAGATATAAATCTGCTATCAACAGGAGTAGAAAAGGCAACTGTAAGTAAATTTCTTTGGCTGTTAAGATTTATTCCTGGTATTTCCCATTAAATCTGTGGTAGCACGATGAGAAAATCTTTCAAACTTGTAGAAAACATAGCATTAGGACATGCAGTATTTTGCACAGCTGTAGTAGTTTACAATTAAACACATTAAAAATTTGACAAAGCCTCTCTGTGCACTTTACAATTTTTAAATATAATTTCCATTGCACAAGGTAGAGAGGCATTATGCCATTGCGTGTGTGGTGAAATAAGGATGTAGCAAGGGCAACCAACTTGGCCAAGGACATAAAAATACACAGGCTATAGCCACTTGTTCCTAGAGGCTATTTAGCTGACTCAAGGCGGATAGAAAGTAAAAGAAACACAATTGAAAAATTGTTATTTCTGGTCTAAAAATTGTTATTTTGGCGTTTGGCAACTACGTCTACTGAAAAAAAATTGAGTCAGACTTCCTCAAGGTATTCTATAGACACCTATAAAAGGATTCTTCAACATGATTTGGAAAACCCTGATACTTTACTCATGACATTTCATGAGGTAAACCAGCCTTTTTCAACACAGGAATTCATGTGGAGCATATTTTAGAAATAAATATTTTCTTTACTTATTTTAGGCCACATGTCATAGTCTAAAATTTTAGTACTTCTTTTATTTTTTTAAAAAGCAAACATATTAAACAATTTTATGTTTTGCCTTCAAAGGACAGTAATGGAAAATCATATCACACAGCAGCTTCTGCCCACGCTCACTAGTTAAAACCATAATAGCATATGTTAATGTATACTATCTAATGGACTTTTAATTCCCTTATAATTTAGGGAGTTGTAAAGAGAAAGGAAAAATGTGGAGGAAGAATAAGAGGATATCAGTATGCAGCAAGAATACATTTATAATTTTTGAAGCTTTAATTTGTAGGAAAAGGTAGATTTACGTTACTGTCAGAATAGCATTACCATTACCACTTTTAGAGAAATGTTCATATTCAAGTATACAGTTTAAAACTCTGTCAAAGAGAATTTCCTCTTTTAAAGACTGTTTTTCTAAAAAACCAAAAAAACAAACCAGGGAAAACAGACCCTGCTTACTCTCCTTCCTGATCATTTCCCCCAGGCTGATAGGATGGCCAGTTTGGACAGCAGATACGTTTCACATGAAAGTGAGAAAATTGGAATTATTCAGTCACTGAGGTACAAGAAATGTCTCCTCTCTCCCCAGTTTTATAGCATTGTTACTCCACTGAGCTGAGTCTGGGAAGAAAGTTAAGCAATCAAGCAATTTACAGTAAGCTCTGTTTTACTGCATGCTTTGGAAAGTAGGCTTGTATGATATAATAGATATTCTGTCCAAAAAAATCCATTTTACTAAATTGCTACCAGGTTCAGTTTTAAATTGGTAAAGATATAACTCTTATTTAAAATCATGTTTTAAAGTGACACGAAATAACTTTTGTGTTTAAACGTACATCAGAGCTTTAACCTGCAATGGCTCTGGACATTCCTAGGCGAGGTGCAACTTCTGTTTGTCCCATTAGAAAGCTAGAAATACAGTCTTTCCAGAGGTATAAATCACATGTTTTTTGTTCTCAAGTATCACAAATACCAGATCTTAAACCTGTCACTGGTGCTGGAAAGTATATTGGGAATAATGGAGCTCAAGCCAATGCAATTTTAGAGAGGAAATTCTACTTTTTACTGAAAGAAGATAATTCATTCTTGTTTCTTTGAAACATGTCAGCTCAGGGCTTTGGCATGTTAAAGAAAACATATGTTAAAGTAATGTCAGGCACCTTGGATTACAAGCACTGACCCCAGCCTAGGAAGGCATTTAATCTTCTAGGTGTACTAAAGGTGTGCTTTGAGACGGGCATCTCATGCTTGAAGTTAAGGAATTCCATTTCACTGGAAAATTCCTTTTTAGAAATTACCTGAAGTTACATAAAGGATAAAGGCTACATATTCAATGTAAACAAAGTTCCATTTTTAATTCCATTGCCATCTCCAGAGAACAAGGGAGCATTCTCCACCCTTTGAATACTTGTGCACACTGTTGGTATTGCCCCAATATAGACAACACAGGCTCAACATTTCTGCAGCGTCTCTCAAGAAGCTGATGGATGCCCCAGAAAAGGAAACCATCCCACTGATCTAGAGATGTAGCTGTCTACAAAGGTGAGTATGTGATGCACCACAGAGAAAACATCTTCTATTTCCCCAGTGCAAGCAGTAGTTTTTTTCTTGCAGATAAACAGTAAGGATCCTGACCAGATCATCACAATGGATACATTTCACTGGAAATATTAATCTCACCTTACAATAGCATTTGAACACATCTCTGATTTTCTTTAAGTCCTCAAATTCTTTGCTGGGTTAAGGCTCAAACAAGTATTATATGCAACGGAATTAACTCTGGTTTATGTATATTTGTGTGTGTGTGAGTCACTCTGTTTAGGTCAAGTAAAATAAATGCAAAGACAAGCATGTTAGCAGCAAAGTGACCCTTTAGAAGTCCTAAAAAATTATTCTTGCAGTCCATAGTCCAACATTTAATAATGCTGAACTTGATAAGGGATCTCAGAACCTGAAAAAGGAGATCTGAAAGGCACCTTTATAGAAAACAATTGATTTGCTTCATTTCATTGAAATGGCTAATGCTTTGATGGTTCATATTTACAATAGCTTGTCCTGTTCTTCAATGGAGTTGATATGTTGGAGTCTTTAACACCATAAACTTGATCAAAACTTCCTGGGTAATAAACAGAGCGGATTTAAGATGTGAGGCCCCCCCCCCATCATACTACTGCAGCCCATCTATGTGCCAATTTGTAACTAAAGACATCAAGAAATGTGTTCTTCATGCTCAGATGCCCTTGGTAGTTGAAAATAGTTCTGAGAGCTCAATATGCAAACTGGGTTCAGAGTCTGAAAGACTTCAGAGTGAAAGATTTGACCTTCTATAGTAAAAGACTGTATCTGGCTAAATCTATTACTGAAAGCAGAGATTTTACACACCTCACAATGAAATCCAGATTTTAAATTTTACCTGCCTTCAAAAAAACCCCAAACCCAAAACAAAACCAACCCCCAGCTTTCTCCCTATCTTTCAGCTAAACATAACTGTCTTTCCACCATCCCAGAATTTACATCAACAGGGAAAGTTTCCATGATCATACATAGCCATATTTGGGGGTGAGGGGTGGGGAGTGGTTGAAGGTTTTGGCAGCAGAAAATGGAAACTTTGACTTCTCGCTGTCACACGTGAGAAGTATCACTCCTTGTTATGATCCAATTGTTATTAAGGTTCTTTAGGAATTCCTCTGCCCAAATTAAGGTGCAAACCAGACCATATGCCAGTGACAATAATATGGATTTTATTGACGGTAGATATGAGAGAGAGAGAGAGAAAGAAGGAAAGAAGTAGAA
>VXAZ01000420.1:524434-596066 GCA_013399875.1 Gymnorhina tibicen | reverse complement strand
TGTAATCGGAGGATGGGTGTTTATTGTCTCTGACCAGAGGTTACACCATGCACCCAAAAACCTCCTCCACCCTCGGTTGGGGGGAGTCTGTGTAAACCTGGCTTCTGTGAACTGTGCTCTTCCCCCCACCCCAAACTCAGCCAGGGATGAATCTTAGCATGGCTGCTGGGTTTGGCTCACGTTCTTTTCTACTTGTTTGTTTCTCCCCGGGCCTGAGGTTGATGACAGAATGGGTTTTCCCTTTATCTAAGCTCAGTAGTTTGATTTAAAGTCCAAAGTTCTTCAAGGAGGTTTCTGTGGTTGTAGCTTCTTTAAAACTTTATATCAGTGGTTGAGGCATAAACTGTTGTTCGTCTCTGACACTCCTGCACTTTGTCAGCTCTGTGTCATGAACACTGTGTCCCAGTGATGGGACGTTTTGGCAGGACTTCTGGGAAGTTCATCTCATCTCATCTCATCACATCTGTCTCTCCTCATCCTGTCTGCTCAGTTAATTATTTATTTGTCAAAAAGAGTAAACAATGGGGTTAAATAATAATACATCATCCTTAGTCTTGCAATGCTGCAGTAACAGTGTGGCAACTGGATTTGAGAACTCAGTGACTACACTAAGAGCAAGGTTACTTATCACACACTTTTATGCTGGCACATATCACTGATAATGTTTTTTGTCATGTTAAATTACAAGTAACATTGAAATTTTAAGTGTGTTTTAGCAACCTTATTTATGTTTGACTCTTGAAGCTTCCTCCTTGCTTTCCATCCCAAGGGTATTTCAGAGACTTAACAACTACAGATTATTAATACTAGAGAAATATATTTGTAGTACTTGCTGCTCTTACTTTTCGCTTTGTCACTTGTTTGCTTGCAAACCACTGGAGGCACATCTCAAAGCCTGTTTTTAAGTATGGAGATATGCAGATAGGTGTCCAGCGTGATTTTCATACAAGCTTGGTGTCTGACTCCCATAAAACCAGTAACTTTATAAAGCTCAGAATCAGAGCCTCCATCACAGACACTTCAACAACTACATTTCATTGTGTGACTACAGACTTATTAAATTCTTTCAGCAAAACCCATCCACGTTCAATATATTGCCATTAATGCCTATAAACAGAGATTTCCTTTTAGCCTTATCTACTATTGTCACATTAAAAAAAAAAAACAAATTAAAAAAAAGGGGGAAAGAACAAATAAAATTGCAAGCAACTGAAAAACTCTGTCAGCAACAAAGAGGACTTCTTGCATTAAGTTCTGCCTGATGGGCTGCTGTGAAGAAGCTATATGGACTAGTGTTCCTAAATATGAATCATCTTTTTGCTATTTCTGCAAGTCTAGCTGTCCTTTTGACACTCTAATTCCATGAATTCTTTCAGCAATATGATTAATTGGATCAACATACAGCTTTATTATGCTGCTCTTTTTCTTAAAGCAAGTTATCTGCATTGCTAGAGATGAAAACAGGTTTGTTTTCTAGCAAAAGTAAGTCTATGTGTCTGGTCTTCAAAAAGACCATACTCTCTATCTGTTATGTTTTTCAGTATAACTAAATACGTTGATTTTCAGCAGAGATCTTCATAGAACAATCAAATCTAACTAATAAGAAAAGCATGTATAAATACCAGAAAAAAATATAACCATGAAACCACCTGCAAATTACAGAAAATGTCTAATCCAGGGGAGTAGAAAAAAGGGTTAAAAAAATTGCAAGAATTCAAGAAGCTCAGATGACTTTGGAAACACAGATCAAAAACAAAGAGACTGGAAGTATAATTAACTCCATTACTGCTCAGTCAAATGAAAACAGCTGTGACACCCTGTCTTATTTATGACAGCAGCAAATAGCTCTATTCCCTTGCTGGTTATTGCTGTAGGACAGCAGTGGTTCTACAGCAGGTGAAATAGAAACAAGCTGCTAATATTTATGTCACTAGATCAGGCTATGGATACAAGATTTATGCAAAAGTTCTATAAAAATATCCAAGTAGCTTTTATATCTTCTGCAGCAATCCTTTTCCAATAGCAAACTAAATATCTCTTTATTAAATATGATCTTACGCTCTTAAGTCGTACCAAGGCAAAAAGGCAGCTCCCCCACTGCTGAGGATGAGAATGTGTTCTTACTGCAAACCCAGTTTTGTTCACTCTAAAGCATAAATAAAAAGCTTTTTAGCTCTTAAAACCACTCCTTTATTTGCAAATCCAAGCTAGACTTTGTCACTGTGGAGTGGGATATGTGGTAGCTTGGTAAGAGAACTGTTTGCTGTCTTCTGAAAAGCCTGTGCTTTTAAAAGTATGGAAAGCAAAGATGAAAAACAGCTTTCAGATTAAAACCCTTACTTTACTAGAAAATGTCATTACCTCCTTTGATATAAAAAAAAAGTGTTAGTGGGCAGATTTCCTAAAGCAGGTTTTTACCCCACTGCTTTAATCACTGTGCTTACCACACCTAATCGGTCTTCTTGCTCAGACTAACTGCCCATTAAATAATGACTGAAAATAAGATTGTCAATAACAGGACAGAAAATAAAGCAAGTAGGATGTTGCATACTTCGCTGCTAACCTTTTTACCCTCTCCCCTGCTCATCACCCTCCCTCCTCCCATTCCCCTCCAGTTTTGATGTTGTCTGCACCCTCCAGCTCCATGGTGCATTGACACTTGCTCACCAGTGCAGCCCCTACCTGCACCCCCACAGATCGAAACCCTTTATTTCTCCACCCCTCTTCCATTATGCACCAGGAGTTTGTTCTCTAAGCACTTCACTTTGGTCCCACGGGTCCAGATTCCCTCTCAACAGCCCCTGCCTTCCAGGGACTTTGGGCAACCCTGACATCCCTGCCAGAAGAAGTCATCTCCTCCACTTACTCCATGGATCCCACACCACGGCCCCAAGTGGCAAATTAGGTCCTGATCCCTCTCTTAATGCGATAGCATATGCCCAAATGCTCCTTCCCACCCCTCCCAACACCACGCTTTTCCCCGTCTTTCTGGTTGTTTGACATAAACAGTATCATCAGGAACCAGCCTCTGGGGTTTGGCTGTGCTGGAACTCCTTACAGTGCTGTGTCACCACCCCCAAGTTACACAGGAATAATGGAACAGATGAATTTGGGGACCAGAAAGATGCCATGTGTCTTTGCCATGTCCCTTTGAGTCCCCCATCTGCTTCTTGCCTTTTTTGTTTTTTTTAAGTATTTCTCCAAAATCAACAGAGTTGATAATGTTCCCTGGGATTTTTTGGGTCCGTCAACTGCGTATCCAAACAAAATGCCATCAAGCTGACCGTGAGGGTTTCAGACGTGGGTAGAAACAAATCTGCCCTTTTTCTACCACACAGAGAAGCGGTTCTAAAGGGTTTAAGACTTCCTCCTGTTTCACTTTCACTGAAAATAATGTGCAGAAATTGGCTGAATAACTACATATGCATTTAGGGATTTAGTTATGTATGAGCACAGCATAGAATGTGGTGAGTTTTCCATGGGGTCTCATCATTACACCCTTACTTGGCCTTTTTGCACCTGTCCGTAAGAAACCACAGGCATCACCTCTCTTTGTGGTAGCCTTTAGCATCTTGACTAGCCTTGAAGATATTTTTTGATCCTTACTCTTCCAGCAACTCATGGAAGAGAATACAGGAGTGAATCCCTGGATCCGACAAAGCTGTGAGAAAAACTCCAGCTGGTCTCAGCTGTACTGAGGTCAAGCTGCTGGCAGTCCTGTGGGCACGTGCACAACAGACACATTAAGACTACTTGGCACTTTAACACTAACACTGAGCTGCTGCTTCCAGCTTTTCCACAACCCAGATGTTTTTGCCTCAATCTCGCAAAAAATTTATTCAAGTTCTGAATAGCAGTGGTAATAGCTCCAGTTTTTAACTCACAAAGGGATGAATTCTGCCTGTGTTTACTTCCTGCAGGATGGAGAAGCAGCTCTAGATGCCTGTAGGAAATAAGGATGTAGTAAACATATTTTTTAGACCTTGTCTTGGGTGATAAAATTCCTCATTCCTGCCTAGTAGAAAGCCTTAGACCCATATGATAATTCGTGCAAGCAATGCAAATTATGAAAGTGGTAAGTGCATGCTTGGATTTAGATCACAAATCAGACTCTCCCAGACCTCACTGAGATCCCAGATAATTTCCCTGCTTCCAGGAGAGACCCTGCATTTCTTGGCTTTCAGCCTCCCTGCAGCTGCAGCACCATCACAGCTGTGAAGGCGACACACAGTGGCCAGCTGTGCTGGCCGGGCTGGGCTTCCCACGGAGCCATCCCTGTGAACACTGCTCACAGAGCTCTCGGACAAATGAGCTGAACATCCCTGGCAGCCACAGCCACCTGGGGCCTCTTTTTGCATGGCATCACCGAGAAGACTCAAAAGTGGGGTTTTTCATGTCAGCTTTGTGGAGATGGTCAGATACTAAAACTTGTTATGAAATTCCATTTTTGTTTCCTTTGGATGAGTTATTTTGTCGGTAGGAAATTGCAGCCAGCTCTACGGAGCTGTCACTCTGTAGCAGCCCTCAAGCATGGCAAAGCACAGAAGACCCAGAGCACAATGAAGACCTGAACTGGTCAAAAGAAGGGCAGGGTATAAGGGATGGTTCACAGGGCATGCAGCTGGCAAGGCTGAATCCCTTCAAATCTTGGGTCAGGAGATGAATTGTAAGGGAACTGTGGCACCTGCACAGAGAGGGCTGATATCCCTCAGAATTTAAGGAGCCTTGCACCCTGTTGGACTAACAGATGTGGGAGCACAGGACAGCCAAGATACTTCAAAGGATGTCAGAGATCCAGGTTTGGGTTGCTGGATCGAGCTCTTAGAGCTGACAGTGAGTCCCGGACCACTGTCACAGGAAATCATCCTTCTCTTGCCTTCTGCAAAAGGTTGTGCCAAACTCAAGAATATGGCTGACATGGAAATGCGAGTGCTGATACAGGAGACTTCATCACTACATCTCTCTTTCTATTTTGTAGCTTGCCAACAGCATGACTAAAAGCTTTCCTCTATTATAATAGCAAATTGAGATGATCCTGAAATTTACTGATGAGGAAGCATATGAGGCTACACACAGTCAGCACCGGAATAAACAAAAAATAATTTCGTAGCCTTAATGACAGATTCACTTTTTCTGGCATATCTTCCCAAATTTGGTCTACAACCTAAAGACAGGCAATGTTTAAAAATTCAAAACAAGAAGTGTAGGCTACCCTGGCACAATTCTGCTGATCTTTCAGCAACATAATCAAAAGAAGAATGTAGTCTATGAGGTATTCATATTTTTAGAATTAAATAGTTGTTGTCTTAAAATAAATATGATGCCATTTGATACAATTTATCCAGAGAGTACAAATATAATAGTACTCCAAATCAAAACACAGGAGCTAAGAATAAAATGAAAAAAAAACACATTTAAAACATACTGTACTTAGTTAAAATAACAGCTAAATGTCAGTTTATCTTTCTGTAGAGGAATATCTTTAACCTACAAAACACCACAAAAATATGTCTTCTTTAATTCAGGGAACTATTTTAACTCTATTTTGTGAAAGGAGAAAAAAAAAGATTTTTAATTAACAGCTGGAAATTGCTTATTAACCACAAAATAAATTAATTTCTTCATCTGTCCCTAGCCCACATCACTGAGATGGCAATAGTAATTAAAAAACAGATAAACTGTTAAAAAAGTCCATAACTTAATGCACACAGGCAACCTGAGTTCTTAAGTGTGCAGCGACAGAGATATTAAAAACCATCACACTGATAAGATTCTGCTTTAAAGATGAGACCTCATATGCCAACTTTCAACAGAGAGTGATTTCTTAAAGTCAAGCCATAAACCCTAAAACTGGGATTTCATGGCGACACTATAATTTATAATACTTCTGCAGTTTTCAATTATTCAGATGCTCATGGCCCAACAAATTGAATAATGAATGGAGTAATGAATTGAACCCTGACAAGATGATAACAGAAAATATTATGAGTAGTCAATACACAGTGGAACCCACTTACAGAAAGATCCCTCAAAGAAATAACTTGTTTGAAGGACACATTTTCTCTTGAAATCCAAAAGAGTTGTAGGAAAATGTGTGCAGGATTTGCCATTAACAAATAACCGCTGAAGGCATAAACCTGCAGAACTGTAGTATATTTCTAGTGACTGAACTGTGAATCATAATCATAAATAGACCAGTTATATTTTCTGTGGATGTAGGTTATGCATTTCATTATTGCTTTTTTTTTCCTCCCTCTAATGCCACAGAGAGAGAAAAAGAATGGCCATATAAATTCTTAAACACTTTAGCTGCAGGCTTAGCCTTGGAGGTGTGATGATATTCCACAGATGCTAAAGCACACAGGTCTTAACAGCATTTAATACATTTGCATCCACAGTGCAAGCCAGAAACATAAATAATAAAAATGATAAATATACTGTTCAGAAATGGTGAAGGCAATGCACGTTTGTATCTCCTAGCTAGTATTTAAAGGAGAAGTGCAGGCAGCCAGCAAATGCCATGTTAAAAAAAAAAAAAATTACACAGCTTTAAAAAAGTAAAAAAGAATCAACACAACAAAAACTCCCAGCCCAAAATCAGATTCAAACAAAGCACCATTGTGCATTAGCAAACAGACAGGTAGCTTATCCTACATATTGAAATTTCACGAGATATTGACGGTGTCAAACTAAGGTAAACAACACTGCCTTCCAAAAACTGCCCCCAAACTTTGTGCCAAAAATCAAAATAAGCCTCTTATGGAAGACTGGAAAATATTGGGCTAAATATAAGAGAAAAAAATACTGACTTCTTTTAGAGTAGATCCAAACACAAGGCCAGTTATTCGTGGCATGTTTTGCTTGAATCCATGCTTGGTCTTCAGTGCTGGGTCAACACTTTTACTGGGTTCATCCCAAGACCCAAATAGCTGTAAACACTATAAAAGCTGGAAATAAACTTAACAGCTCCAGACCCTTTGTGACTGTACTTTCGTACTACCTAAGTTGATTCAGCAGAGCAAACTAGAAGGTTTCAGAAGCGTCTGAGCTTAGTTGACTTGGTTAAAAAAAAAAAAAAAGATTAAAAGGAAATTCAGAAGTCCGGATGTTTTACATTCAATACTCAAATATTATAGTGGGGAAAGATGTGTGCTTATTTCCGTCAAGTAGTGAAAGAAACTGCCTATTTCCAGCATTCTGAAGAACAACCCCAGGAACCTAGGAGCCAGTAGCCAGGTGGCACAGCCCACCTTTCACTAACACCTCCAGGGGCTCCGTTCCTAGACGGACACCTCTAATGTGCAGTGACAGCTCATCAAAAAGCTGCATCAGTTGGAAAAAACAGATCTAAGCCTCAATCTCCAACATGGGCACAGCTCCCACCATGTGCAGTTGCCAGCTCACAACCCTTTCAGAAGCTCCCACGCTCTCACATTTGTAAGAACTCACTGTGGACCACCTCAGTCATGGGTTATGGCTGGGTTACAGTGTACAGTCAGCCCAGACCACACATGCAAATCCATCCCTGCTTATTGACTTAAAAGGAGGATTTAGTCAGCTCTCAACACCTAGAAGATCCTGTTCTTAGGTCATGGAGAAATTCAGATCTCTGCTGTAATACTGTAAATCCATAATTAACTACATGGATGGAAGAAATAAGCACATAAACATACCTAAACTGTGTGTATATGATTTTTCTTTATTGTTTTCCTCTCATAATAGAGGGAAAATCAGTTGTATCTGGACGTTTGGACTAGTACTAGCACTAAAAAGGCAAGCCTGTATTAAGAATGAATTGGCTTTGGAAATGAGATGCTGTGACAAAATCATTGTAATTACACTTTAAAAATCACTTATATTTCTATTTGCGTATTTTCAGCACCCTGCTGGTACTAAGTGACCTCCAGTCATATTCTAAACATTAAACTGCACCTTTTGCTTTTCCATTTTTCTTCAAAAATTTGGTTTTTAACAGGTCTGTCACTGTTCTTTTTCCATGAGCATTTTTTTTTCTAGTATTTAATTCATCAGCTGTGGCAGCTTGCATTGCTTATCAAATCCAATATCCCATTATTGAAATCATTATCTAGACATAAAAACACATTGATTTGTGTTTACTGTTAATATTTTACAGCTTAAAGCACATTTTCCTCACCAGAAGCATGATTTGGTGCTCAATTCTGTCATCCTAGCTCATACTGAGCTGCTGCAATGAAGCCAATGGAATGGCAAGGCTCAGTGTAGCACAGGGGTATGGTTCTTAACTAAAGACAGAAACTTTTGAGGAAATTTATTTGAATTATTGCTATCATTTTAAAGCTCAACTGCTACTGAAGGCAGTGGGAACTGCTCTAGAGAAAGCCTAGCAACTAGCTTTATATAGGCTCAAATTTTGCTCACCTTCCTTCATTTGCCTTCCCCACAAAGCAGCTGTGAACAGCAGTGCTAAAGGGAAAGACATTCAGGGCTCAGGATATGGGAAAGCTCTTTGCAAAAAGTCTGACCTGGAAATGGTCTGTGCCACTTGAAAATGAGCTTCCTGAACAGAGATTCAGCTGTTCTCAAAGGGCTGCTTCAGTAAAGACGTCTAAATTTCAGCCTGGTACCACCAGTATAATTTTGGTATGGTGGAGCCCTGCCCTGGCAAGGTGGGGACTTTAGGAAAGATTTAAAGTCAAGAACGTAACATTTGGAAAATGTCAGCCAGCTACTAACAGAGAAAAATAATCTAAAATATGTATTTCTGAAGCAATTGCACTGCTAGAACTTCTTTCCAGTGGCATTTTCTTCAGCTGGGGCCTGTGTTAGATATTCTTCAGAATCTTCTTTTTTTTTTTTTTTTACTAGACTGGTTTTCTCACATAGGAAAAGAACCTCTGTATCTTTCTTATTGGTTTTTATTCCTCATCCTTTGTCTGGTGTCTTTAAGAAATTAATTTCCTTCATGGAAGAAACATCAGTCCTATACGGAGGGTGAAGAGCCCTGAGCAAGGCTGTTGCCTTTATTTACTCTGGGACACTGGAGCACCTCCCCTACAAAGACAGGCTGAGAATGTTGGGGCTCTTCAGCCTGGAGAAGAGAAGATTATGTGGAAACCTTATAGCAACCTTCCAGGACTGAAGGGGGCTACAAGGAAGCTGGAGAGGGACTCTTCAACTGTAGAGATAGGACAAGAAGGAATGGCTTCAAACTGAGAGATGGAAAACTTAATTTAGATGTATGGAAGAAATTCTTTACTGTGAGGGTGGTGAAACCCGGGAACAGGTTGCCCAGAGAAATTGTGGATGCCCCATCCCTGGAAGTGTTCAAGGCCAGGTCGGAAGGGGCTCTGGGCAACCAGGTCTAGTGGAAGGTGTCCCTGCCCATGGAGGAGGGTTGGAAGGAGATGATGTTTAAGGTCCCTTCCAACCCAAACCATTCTATGACTCTATCTGTATAGCCTGTGGTGTCTGGGTGTCCATTAAACAATTTGGGTTAGAAATGACTCAAAATTTTAATATAAAGGTAATTCGTTTCTATGCCTTAGCCCACACATTAGCAGTAATAGAAAAGGCACTAAAACAGGTGAATTATTCAAATTCTGTTAAGATTAGTGCTCCAATATTCTACAAACATATTGGGCTCTCCAGACAAAAGACATCTTGTAATTGTAAAATTGCTATTTTATTATAGTTCCAGTTAGTTCTGTACAATAAATTTTCATCACAAAACCTCAGCTCTTCTTAGGCCTAGCACAACTTGCTGCTGGTGTTTCAGGACCTGGAGCAACATCAGAGTTGTTCAGTGGTTCTCACCTCCCTACACACCACAGAGCAACATTTATGCAAGCAGCTTATGCAGATGCGAATATATGGGTTATTAGCATAAATCCACTGCTCAGCAGGGAAAAAATCTCTAATTCATCTACCAGGTTTCTAAAAGCTCAAAACTGAAACTATTCCAGATATTGCTACCCTATCCAGCAGCTCTGTCTTCTCTATGACCTAAAACTTTAGATGAGCATGCAACAAATCAGACGGGCAGCACCGCTGCCAAATCCTAGCTGTGTGAATTCCATGCTGCCCACTTAAAAGCATTGCCTGAGTGCCTAATCCAGCTACTTTAGGCAGACACATCACCTCTCTTCACATTTGGCCCCGGGATTCTGCACCATGGAGTTGGGCATGGCTGTGCTGGGAAAACAAACGCCTCCTTTTCTTCTTTGATGGGGAAATGCTGCAAGGCACATAGGTATCCCCATGAAATGAAAAGCCTTGTTAAAATCAGATGCTATTTAATGCCCCTTTCAAGATGCTGATTTTTAAATTTCTGCGAGGAGAGGTAACAGCTGTGCTGAGAAAGGAGGGGTTATGCTGCAAGTACTGAAGAAGGATACGTGTCCTTGCTCAGAGCCAAACACTGAGGCAACACCTGTGGGTGACTCCAGAGACATGCAGGGGAACTCTAAGCAGCTCTCTTTCTTTGGCTGAACTCACCATTCCTTTGATCACTATTAACTATTTTTCTTTTGCTTCAAGAGCTCCTGAAGATAACCCAAAGGGTATAGGTCATGTTGCTATTCAGTGAACACACACACATTGATACTTGCACAAAAGAAACAACAAAATCAGTAACAGCAACAAACTTTCGGTACAAAACAAATGGAAGAAAGGGATGACAATTTGACATGAGGTAATGATTCACTCTTTTTTCTACAGATCCACTCTCAATCCAAGTTTGTTCCTTATCCTATGTCCCTCCCTTCCACCAGTCATCCTCACTTACTGAATGACAGTTCCGGTAGCCTTCAAAACAATAGTGCTTGTATGGCAAGCCAAATTCAGTTATGAAAAAATACTGGGATTTTGGAGGGCTGTTTTTGGTTTAGGTTTGGTTTTGGTTTTGGGGGACAGATACAAAAAGGCACTTCCTGTAAATACTGAAGGTGCCTCTAAATAGATTGTTTTTTAACTACAGACCTAATATGGTTCAGCACACCAAGAGTCCACTTCTTGACCAGACCAGACTCTGTGGTCCTTGCATTCCTATGGTGAGAAGATACACCACTGCCTCAAAAGCAGTCTACTCCCCTGGAAGTTCCCTAAACTTCATTCAAGCTTAAATTTCAAATAAAGCTGGTGCTGGTAATTTGAACAACTAATAATATCATCAGCATCTAACAACCTGATGCGTGTAGTTTATCACAAATTTGAAACATTTCTGTAGGAACATCTGCTTTATGTTATTGACACATCACTGGTAAAACCAGTTGCTTACACAGTAGAATTTAAAAATTAAAACTCCAGAAACAAAAATGCAAACATTATTTAAAACTGAAAAAATTATTATAAATAATTGCGTTAATGCCTTTCTAAATGGTTAAAGAAAAATGAAATGCTAAATCGTGTTTTATTAAAGCATAGCTTCTATGATATCTTCTTTTCCATAAGATTGTCTCATATTTCATTTTACTAACTCTGAAAACACTGCTGGAGTTAGCTATACAATAGGAAGCAGTTTGGGTTTTTCAAATCATGCTTCACAGTTAAATTTACTAATCCAGTTAAAACTGCATCACTTCAAAGCCTAATGTGTAAAACATTTTTATCTACATGCTAAGAAAGACCAGGTTGAAGAACACTTTTGACTTACAGAACATACTGACTTGATCTACTAAACTCACAGCTCCACTCAGTTAGAGCCTGGTTTGGAACAGATTCCTTTATTTTTGGAAATCTATAGCGTCACTCAAAACATACTTTAAAAATATGTACATGCCAAGTCAAATGTGTATATACAGTCCTGATGGACTCAGTGGGATTCAATGTATTTAAACCACTGCATCTATGGAGCATTTTGCTGGATGAGAGCTGTACAAAAGTATCATCATCTGGATTAAAGAATAAGCATCCATAAAATTAATGTATAATCCAAAATTTTAGCATGGTTCTAACTGCTTTAAGCACTTAGGTAGCGTTATATACTTGGACAATCACATATGGGGAACATATACCTGGCATTTAGCATGAATGTGGTTGGAATCTGCCAGACTGGGAGGGGGACATGGAAATCTGATGGACACAGATTATTTTTGGGGAAAGGAATCAAAAGGAAATGTGAGTGCCTCCAGCTTCACTGAACACCATCCGCAGAATCTGGCTCGTGATGTGAAGGTGTCTCCCAGCTCTCCCAGCCAGATTTCTTAAGGATATTATCACAAACTATATTTTGTATGGAAAAGTCAAGTAATTCTGAAGGATTTCATGAGGGAATGCAACTGTACAAACAACTGAGCAACCCTGTAGAGTGGTCACCTTATTCAAAATGAATACACTTGAGAGTTTTTTCTCACTCCCTATGGGTTGCTTTTTTTCTTTCTCTCTCTGCAAGCAGACTATTGAGACAAGGAAAACATAATTTCTGGAGTCATAAAAGTCACTCTCCTATAGTTGGAAGCTCTCTATCTGGCAGAGCAAGCATTTTGCCTTTTGCTCTTCACCTGTCTTATCACATACCTGTGCCTGGCAAGGCCTCCTCTTGTCATGGAGACAAAGTCCACTGCTGAAGGGCTCCAACCTGAATAGAGAAGACCATCACGATTTTTGTGGGACTTGGTTCTGAACACTCAACATCATCCCTTGCTGGTCTCCAGCAGCAGCTTCAGGAGAAGTCAACGCAGCACAACACACAGAAGCGTTTGCACATCTGAGACGAATTTTTTTAATAGTAAAACAAACAAGGAAGGTGGGGGAAAGCAGAGAAAAACTTCCAATCTGATCATTAGTGTAAACCTAGTTCTTGGCACACTATGGGAAATTAGTAGCTTTTAAGAAAGGGCTTTTAATTGCTTAATCTAAGTAATGTGGACAATGGCATACGTGTTTTATTTTAGGGTCTATCTAGCCCACTCAGAAAATGTAATGGACCTAATTTTCATTTAGTATAGGTCTGTGCAGTTCCTAAAACATCTAAATGGCTATTAATTTAATCAGGTAATTTAACTATAGCTCTAGAAAAGGCCACCAGCTAGTTGTCACGCAATGATTATGAGGATGACATTTCTATCCCATGATGCCAGAGGCAGACTTTGATACATCATTTTCTTTTTGAAGGTTAAACTCAGATAACCTGCCTTTGGCATTTAATTAGCTACATATTAAACACTCTTTTAATAATAAAATGATTAAAAATTTTATTGCTTCTCAAATGAGGCCCTTTTAGATAGATTTAATGACTTGGTTAGAGCACTGTAGTTTGTGAACCAAACCTTAGTTAGACCAGTATATAGTATAATGATATGCTTTACAGCTTGCAAAATCTGTATTTTATTCAAATGACTGCCATAATCATTTTGGGTAAAACTTATAATGCATTCTTCTGTATTTTTAAGTCTAACTGTTAAATGTCATTGAAAAGTAACTCAGAACCAACTGATTTCAGAATTTAAAGAAATTATCAAATTCAGGTAGTTACGTTAAGGTGCAGCAGGATTAATGTACTGTATTTTATACAGTAATTGTTTATCCTTTTAAAAATCATTTTTTCACAGTTCAGTATCTGTAAAAAAACCCCCTCATGTTCACCTAGCAATGATAAAAAAGCGTGAAGTGGCTGACAGTCTCCACTCTTTATTTGGTATAAAAATGTTAGCAATTTAATGAAAACTGACACAAAAAAAAGATAATATTTTTCCCATTCCTGCATGGTAATAACAGTGTCATGACTACAAAATAGCTGTAAAGATAATAATTCCATGGGCTGTGCCCACAGAGCAAATAGTACTGTAAGGCAAAGCAAGTACATGGCATTTAAGAATATATATATGTATATGTTTTATGTCTGTGTGCATATAGATTTCTCTCTATACTTAAACCAAAGAAGCACCTTATCTACAGATTAAGGTAATTACTAAAAGCTCAAATTTTTGTGGCCAGGAGTTTGGCCTGCCAAAATCCCATCACCTTCACAGCCAGAACTAGGTCATCTCCTCACAGGCAGTTAGTTACTGGCAGAGATGCATAATGTAGGAATCAACCTACCATCCAGTCCCCTTAAAAGTGGTCCCTTAGGGAAGAAGTACATTGTCAGGACAGCTGGATAAAGAGGGAAGTTCATCTCCAAGTCTGTCAACCTAGCACTTTTCATGACATAAAAATGAAGGAGAAAAAACAAGAGCAAACCAAATGAAGAACTGAAAAGTGCTATCTTTTAAACTGCACTGCCTTGTTTCCAAGTCTTTCAAAGACTTCTCATCTTTCTCATCAGCAGCTAAGACCCTGCTGGGAAAAAACAGTCTTTCCTCAACATGTACTCAACCCAGTGGCGACAAAGTAAAAGCTGGAGCCTTTTTAAAGTAGGAAGGACAGGTTATTTCCTTTGCCAAGATCTATTTGATAAAGGAAAAGTGGGAGGCCATCAGGATTGTGGTTACGCCCTCTTAATTTTCAAACTGCCCTAGCCCCTGTCTAGATGTAAATTAGGAAAATCTACAAGTTACTCTTCTTACAGACTCAACTGAGATGTCACAGGGAGTAGAGGTCTGCTTCTCCCTGGTCTTCCCATGTCTCGTGTGGCAGGGCAGGCATGCACCAATGTCCTTCTCACCACTGACATCCACACAATTTAACACCTTGGTTTGACACAAGACATCACAAATCTATAGAATCAGGGCAGGTGTTTGTGTCAGCGCCACGAGCACGTCACCAGTGCCCTGAGCAGCCTCTCATGCAGAGGTACCTGCCTTTGTGCCTTGGACTGGCGTCTCCCTGGAGTTTATAATCACCACCCTACCTGGGCTGTTGGTTGACCCTGGTTGCTGTTGTAGCAATCGATCTGCTCCTCTTCTTCAGGTACTGTGCAGCTGAGAAATTTCTGCCTGAGCTTCTCTCTCTCTGTTACTGTTGCCTCTGGTGTCATCAGCCCTTGGGAAGCAGCCTGCTCCTGCTGCGTCCTGGCAGGTTGCTAGTCAGTACAAAATGCTGGGCTTTGGTTTTGTGGCTTTTTGGGGTTTTTTGGTAGCTTTTGGCTGTGGGTTTGGTTTGGTTTGGTTTTCTTTATGCGTGGCCAGTCTGACTCCTGGTAACTGTCGAGAGTTCCTGTCGATGGTTTCATACAGCATTATGCCACTGTATGGACATTCATAGCATGCACCCTTCCAGCTTTTGTAGGCCAGACCCCATTTCAGTGTTTAAGATGCCTGCGTGCCTAAGTATATGATATCTGTAAAGGGGTAAGAGGTGCTTTGTACCTCCCTTGATGTTTGCAGCACCTAACCCATGAGATGAGATGAGATAAAACTTTAGAAGTGCCCAAAGGTAGTACCATATATATTTATATACAGTACTATATATAAATATATATAATACTATATATATTTATATATAGTACATATATATATGTCTATATATATATACATACATATATATGGTAGTACCATTTATATTTTATAACCTAGACGAAAGTGTTGCCACAGAGGACCACCACAGAAATGTTTCTAGTAGAAACTGTAGTAGATCAAAGGAAAAAGACCAGGTTATCTGCTCTTGGGCAGTCCTTACAAAGGCAAATGGAGAGCATGTAAAATACCACCATTTCAATTCCCCTCTGCTTTAGTAAAAGGCTGTTAAGCCACTGGGAACCAGGGCCATGTACCAAGAAGTAAAGGTTTTGGAGACTATTTCTTCTCATATGTAGCAAGCATGTTGTTTCAAGAGACAATTTATTACTGTGGTGATGACACTCACATTGTTGCCTTGGCACCACCCTTTTGTGAAGGGTGGGAGAAAAAAAATCTCTCAGTTTGTCTTCAACCAGGTAAAGATTTCCACTCCGGAAGAATGATGGTGGGGAAGAAGACAGGCCAAGGATTTTCTGAAGTACTAGATCTACAAGCATGTCAGGACAAAAAAAAAAAAGTAGTATTTCTAGACTTCTTTTTCAGTATAATCCATTTTAAGCATGCCTTCCAACACTGTTACTCTTTCCAGGATGACTTTAGTTTTCTGGGGTTTTTGTTGTGGAAGTTGAACCTTCCTTTTCAAACCATCTAACACTGCAAGCTATTGTTACTTGAAAGCAGAGGAATAAAACAAGCAGCAAATCTGTCTTAAAATGCAAATGCCCTCTTCCAGTCATGTGTGCCTGCTCTGGGACCATGCCAACCTTCTGCAAAAATTCCTAGGCACATCAGCTTCCATATTCTCATTTTTCTTCGTGAATAATGGCTATCCCTTTTCTTATGTTACACTTCTGTGCCCAGCTATTCAGTTTCTGCTTTTTCACAGGGGAAAAAGCTATGATCTTAACATCGTGGGATGATAACCTAGTGTATTATTTTGCTATGCATCTATGCTGCAGGTGCAGGAGTGAAGAAGGTTCAGGCAACACTTTGTCTTTTTACTCCCATTTTGAAACTATGCAGAATTTCCACTCTTTGAATACTACAAAAGTACTTCCTAGTGTGGTGGATTACATGGCCAAGGACTAAATCTATACTGAAATACAAATTTTTAGCCCTTCTGTGCCTCTTGCAGTGCCCATCAGGACTAGCCAATGTGAATACAGGTCAGAAGCTGTCCTCCAGCAATACCACCAAGCAGGCACTTGGGTAAAAGCCTGACTTTGTAAAACTCTGCTTGCCTGCAGTGATGCTCGTGTTTCACCCAATTTATTCAAATACACCACTTATAGCTAAGCTGAAGGTATTGTATTAAGGGTGCCATATTAATGGTTAAGCCAAGGTAGCCACTTGTTGCAATGAAATAAAACTTTTCCCTTTCTCCTGGGCATGTGATCCCACACTCTCCTATACCCTACAGTCAGTTCATAACACCAATAAACATCTAACTTTGCAAAGAGAAAGTTTTCTGGTTGCACAGTCAGCAGAGCTGGCTCACTCAGGGATCTGACAAACCCCAGAGCTGGCCTAAGGGAACAAAACTGTGACTGGGACCAGGATGCTCTCTTTCAACAACAGCGAGCCTTTTGCTGTCATCAAATTATGTCCTAAATAGGAACTGAAACATAAAAACACCTCTCCAGCACTCCTTCAATAGAAAGATAAAACACAGCTGTAATTTGTTGAGAAAAGGCAATGATCCAACTTTGTAAAAATCATAGCGTAATCACACAACAAGACTATAAACATTCCAGCATCATCACATGATATTTGATGACACAAAGAGATTTGGACCTGCACCTTATACTTTAACTTCAAGCTACCTGCAAAGTAGTAGCAAATACAAAGTGGATCCGAAAACAAAGTATACTGCACTCAGAAACTGCAAGACCTTCAAAACCACATTTCTAATTATTATTTGAAACCACCCACAAAAACAAAACCCAAAGCTCTGCATGTGAAGTTATAAGCTCATCCCATGATTAAGAACTGTCAAACTATTTGTAAGAGAAAGGACACTAACAGCACTGTGCTGGCAATGATCAGAAGTAAAACACTTATAAATTAAAAAAAAGATGAGATGCTTCCATATAAAAGCTCAATGCAAAATATCACGGGGTAAATGAATTTTTCCTTTGACTTCAGTGGCCTTTCTGTGAGGAGAGAAGTGTTCAAATTTAAGAGGTAGTTTTTTGCTAAGATAATTGGAAACAGAAGATAAAGCTACTAGGATTCCAACTTTACCTCCAAAAACCATATAAACTAAAAAAAGAAAAAGCAATCTTTGAAATCCTGAGATTGGTACCCCATCATTTGCAAAAGAGTATCTGGTTTCCTACCTCATTTTCTATGGATAAAAATATCCCCTTCCTATTCTTAAAACACTTAGACTTACACTTGCTCATGTTCTTTCTTTAGGAGGTAGAAGGTGGTGAAAGCCAGTATGAACTTGATATACTTTCTTATGAAACAGAAGTCCAGTGAAACTATACATATAGTTTTATTCTTCATTTGGAACCTAAAGAAATAGAAAACACACAACTATAAATACAAAGTAGGCAATGCAGAAGACTTTTATATTCAGAAAGATACATGGTTTGACCAATAAAAGTTTGATATAATAGTTTTAAAAATATTTACTGTTTAAAAAGTTAAAGTCACACTACTAGCTTAGAGTCACCTTTTGTGAGTTGAAATACCTGAAGAGAGGTCAAGAAAAGATAGTACAAATAGGTAGCATTTTTACATTTCTGTATTCTTTAGCTCTGAAACTAACAGCGAGGTTTAGGGGTTTTCAATCTCTCAGCTTTTTTAGGTACATTTTGGCAAGCAGTTACGCAATTTGTATTGCTTTTCTTTTGGAGAATGGTTGTAGGGACAGAGCTAGAAAGCAGCTGAATGATAGTTCCAAGTTCAGAAGACAAATACTGGTTTGGAGTTCCACATACTTACAGCATGTAATGCTTCTGGCAGAGTGAAAACAAACCCAAGAAAGCATAAAGTTATTAAGCTTTTGTTGTGTTTTAACCCCAGCCAGCACTCAAGTCCCACACAGCCACTTGCTCGCTCCCCCACCAGTGGAATTAGGGAGAAAACTGGAAGGGTAAAAGCTGGAAAATCCACGGGTTGAGATGAAGACTTAAGAGGGAAAGTACACAAGCAAATCAAAATCAAGGGATGAATTCACTGCTTCCCATGGGCAGGCAGGTGTTCAGCCATGTCCAGGAAAGCAGGGCCCCATCACAGTCCAAAGTCACCTGAAAAACAGAGCATTCCTTATATGTGAAGTTCTGGTTCAGCCCCTGGTGGCCATAAGAGCTTCTATGAGTTAAAGGATCATCATGAAATTAGGAATCAGGATGTGCTTTCTTGGAATGACCCCAAAATGACTTTTTCTCTTCAAACTGGGTGCATAGGTTCTACTGAAAACTACTTTATTTCCAAATGAAAACTAGTTTATCCATAAGGATTCATTTTTAAGTTCATGGTACTTTTTCTACTATTCTGTGCAAGAACTCAGAATTACGTGTACAATTTGTTCCTGAACCCAAAGCCTCATGACCCGAGACAATGGAACAATATACTCTTCCAGCATATGCTTTGGTCTGTGCCAGAAAACACGTGATCCTTTTGTTTTATTCCTGGCTTAGTGTTCAAAATAGTAAAGAAGTGATCTATTGCAGGCAAGTGTTTTAATTTATTAGGCATATTTTGATTAGACATTTGTCTCATACAGAGTGATGAAAGACCAAAGTTGACTGCCTTTGTGGCAATAATGACTTGGGAGCATCAAGAAGTGATTAACTTTCTGCTGATAATCCCATTGACCAGTCTTAATATCTCTTTACCTCCAATGGTAACTCCAAAGAGGAAAGCTTTCCATACAGGTTACACATTCGCAGTAGGAGTCTACTGGCTCAGCTGCTCTGCTCAGCCACATATGCAAGATGCAACACTGAGCTTTCATTACTGAAAATTCTTTGCCTGTAGCAGTCCCTGTTGCAGAAGAAAAGTTGGATGTGTCCAGTGGAAGGGAGCATTTGCTCCACTGAGGAATAAATTACCAGTGCAGAAGGCCAAAACAGAAATTGCTGCATTTTTATACATACATATATATATATATATATATATATATATATATATAAACTTCCCACAGACATGTACAGCTTTTCCTGTGTAGGACAACAGCAAGGATTCTTGCTTTTACAAAACCAAGTAAAATCCAGCTCTGCCTGACAACTACTACCTGCAAAGCTTCCCTTTCCTTATGTGAAGTACATGAAATGGTACTCCCTGCCCACACAACCCCAAAACCCAAAGCTGTTGTTTCTCTGCGCACTTGCTGCTTTGCTGTCTCCCCTCAAGGGCAGAATCTTGGGGGTTTCACGTAATTTGTATGAAAATGTAATGCTTTCCGGCTCTTTCATTTATGTTATGCAAAGTCAGTATTCTCCTCTCCAGAATTTAAAGCATATCCAGTGAAACTTGACAGGTAAGGGAGGGTAGGTGGAGGAAGGTCTTAGAGGTCTGAGAAAGCGAATATAATTTACAACACCTAAACCCATAAAACCTTATTAAATATGTAAAGGCAGCATACCTACCAGGAGAGAAAACTGGGTAGGGCTGGCCCCAAGCACAGAGGACGTGCTCCACAGAGACTCCCCAGTGACCTTCAGTGGGGAGAGGACTGCGTGTCAGGGAGCTTTCCTGCACTGTGGCTCAAGTCTTGTGGGATGTTCTCCAGCAAGGTGAGCTGCCGGGACACCTCTCCATTCACCCTCCCTCTGCATCAGCAGTGGATGAAGTGTGGGGTCTGTATGTGTATTTGTCTGTTGTGCCACTCCTTTGCTTGCCAGGGAGTGCTGGGGTGAATGAGAAATCATTACCCTGTTGCACTACATTTAAAAACCATTCCTCTGAAGTATCCATGATTTTTTTGCAGTTTCTGCTATAGATCTGATCATCTAGTGTTTTGAGCATATAGGTAGGGTGTAGGAAGTGTAGCTGTCCTGTGAACTGTGATCCACCACAGCCCAGGAAAGCCCATCATTGGGCAGAACTTATCCTTGTCTCTCATTAAATTCTTCCCCAAGTCCTCTCAAAACAATTCTAAGAAGAGCATTATTAAAATACTAAATCTAAGAAATGCTCAATATCGACAAATAAATTTTTCAGACAAATGCTGGTTTTGGACTTTTCCAAGCATGTCTCACTCAGTCTGCAGATGGTGCCCATTTCTATGGTCTCAGTAGGAACAGAGCGTTCTTAAAGACCCCACACAAACAGGTACAGAGCCAGATCCTACACTTCATGGATTAAATTGTATGTCCATTGGTCAAACAACAAGAACCGTTTACAAAGATTTTTAAATGCCCATTGATCTCTAAAAGCAGGACTAAACACATATAATTTACTATGACACCAACTGAAATCCATCCTTCTCCTTCTAGTTCCTTACCTTCTTTTTCCCCCTCTCTCTCCTTTCTGTTTCAGTTAAAAAAAGAAATGTTCCATCTTAAGCATGGCACTAAACCTCTCAGCTTTACTATGAATATGAAAAACAAATGCTCAAAAGAAATGTACCTGGCTCTATGCAGGTCTCTAAAATACAAGATGCAGTGAAAGAGCTGTCACAAGTCTTACTGCAAGTATTAAAAAAAAACCAAAACTCTGGGGTTTTTCCTTTGCATGCTTCACATCTAATCAATTTATAGCCTGACAGTATTCCTAGAAAACCTTCTTTCTCACTGTATAAAGGCCTGGTATTCAAGCATTTTTGAGTGATAATTCAATAGGATTAAATTACACTCATGTGACAGCTCAACCTCACTAATGAGGTACATTTCAGTAAACTGTTGACAGAACTGTCTGGAAGGCTTCTTTAATTTACCAACATGTAACAACATGGGAAAAGCATTAGTCAACTAGATGAAGATGAATAAGCACTGGGGTCTGGGGGCATTTTGCATTAACACATGACAACCTAAAAGTGTTTTTGTCATTTGCTCTTTTTAGCCCAAGGCAGTCACTGAATAACTGGTACCTGTTAGTGTGATTGACTTACCAGAGCAACAGAAGGGATTATATTTACAAATGTCTGTATGGAAAACAAGCCAGAGAAATGTCTTTCTTTTTTCTTAAAAGATAACAGTTGTTCTGTGGGAAGATGTCTTACAGCTACAGCCAGGCTGAAAGAACATTTAAATCTCCTCAGCCCGCCAGAGTGCTACATTAATTATTTCATTTCAGGGATTCTTTAAGACTAGAATTTTTTTAAGCTTGTTTAAAATACATAATTCCATTATAATTGTATAAATACACTAGAGCTGTTGACTAGCAATAGTATATACAATCTTTTACTAAGCAGAAAATGTAAAAGGAAGAGTAAAGGACGCAGAGACAAACTCTATGGCTTCAAGTGACACAAAACTCTTCATGTGTATCAGTTTCTGCACATCTACTGCTATTAGCATGCTTAAATAGAAGCTGGGGGATACTTAACGAGCTGATGACATCATTAAACTAAGGAGAGACTTAGGGAGACTAAAATGCAGATGAAAGCAGAGACAAAACAATGCCAGTAATTTTAAACGTGCAGCTTCCTGTAGGCGTAAATCAGTGCAGGCAATTTTAAAGGTGTTATGAAAAGTCTCTTGCCCGATGCACTCAACTAATGTATCTGCTGCATTTTTAAAACTCGGAAGGTTAAATACTTGCAAATAGCATAAGATTAAGCAAAACAGGTTGCACCATGACTGATGGGAAGCGGTCCACTGAAGGAAAAGTCTGCCTTTCTGTTTAATCAGGTTGTATATTCAGTGTGTTTGTGTATGTGCATGCATTTTATTCTGTTTTTCCATGGTATCACCTTGTGCAATGCTCACAGTTCTATGAGTTTACTTCCCCAACTGTCTTTTCCACAAGAATTAAAACTTTTCTAGATGGAAGGGGAAAAAAAGACAACTGAACAAAACCACAAGTTTTCCAGTGTAGTGGAAAGAAGATAAGCATCCTAAAATAAGACTGTGGTAGAGGACGGAGGGGCAGCAGGAGATTTTGTAGGCTTACCAAAAGAGAAAAATTGAAAGGCTGAATTCACTTGAATGGGAATCAGACCCCAAAACCACATAGCTGTCTGATTATATTGAATTTGAACAATATGAAAAGAAGAGAAACAAAAGAGGCTTAAATGAATCTTGCCATGACTAAAGCTGATGAGGTTAAGTGATAGATAACCACTGAGTCTTTTAAAAGATTCATCTTTTCCCATTTGGATTTGCGTTAGTCTGCTGCTGAGGGCTACAATCTCCTTAATTTTTTCCATCTGTACTGGCTGTACTACCTGAAGTCACCACGTCTTTCATCTGTTCCTTATTAAAACAAGACTTAATCTCACCAAGGTAACCTTATTGTCCGTGATCACAAAATGAAAAATCCCAAGTTTTAACTCCAGTTAACAGCCCTCCCCCAGTCTCTTCAGCATTTCAGACTGGTAAATATGACTGATGAGAATAAAAAGGGCTACTTGGGTAACATCTGGGGAGTAGCATAACTGCTGTAGTCTCATGCTAAGTGTCCCTGTCACTTGCCTGTCACTGACACACTGACACCCCTGGCTCTATAAAGCAGCAGATACACAGAACAACACAGGCACAATATCAAGGACAACCTTAATAGTGTAGAGAAACCCACATTTTGGTCCCTTCACACAAGTTACTTCCTACAAGAATAAAAATACTGAAGGTCTGGTACTGGCAGGTGCTTCTGTCCTCCTCTGCTAGCAATCCTCTGCACTCCTTCCCCAGTGATCCCCTCTCTTTCCAGCTGCAGTGTTGGTGTTTTATATGGGCTGTGCTCTCCTTCACAGCAAGTACTGGGGAGCCAAGATCCTTCGACTGCATTCGCAAAACTGTTTCGAAAATGTATGGAGAAATGTCTCAAATGACAAATATCCAGAACAAGGAAGAAGGGAGGGGAAAGGTGATTCTCATATATATAAGAACTCGCTTAAAATTGTTTCTGAGGACCCTTGCACCTTGCAATCTCAGTGATGGCTGATTGAAAGCACTGATGCCACAAAAGTAGAGTAGAAAAATAGATGCGTGCTGTGCCGATAATGTATCTTTTTTAACAGTCTGAGTCTCTGGGGCTAAAAAGGGCTGGTGCGTGACTTTGTCTCTTCCTTTTTTTCCTCAACCCAGATGCAAGTGTATTTATTATGCAGCAAGCTGAAACCTTTTTGTCACAAAAAGTTAACTTTTTTTTCCATTGAGTTTTACTGGTTATTGGAAAGGGGAATTACTTACACCATTTTCATGGCTGCAGTGCCAGAGTAGCTCACAGTCCTGGTGCATTCATTGTCACAGAATTACTTGAAGGAGGGGTAACACTATTACCTACACTTTGTGTATGGCAGAACTTCAGCTCAGAAGCTGGTGCATTTAAACTCAGTGACTTGCCCAACATTACATAAACTTCTCTGCCACAGCGAGGCCCTGAACTTGGGCCACCCAAGGTTGTCTATATGTAAAAATCAGCAATTCAAAGAGTTTTCTTTTCAGACAAACCAGCTTCTGAAAACACCTAATTCCCTTCTTAATTGGTTCTTAGGTCCACCAAATGGCTACAGCTACCAGATGACACCTTGAATAATTCTCAGGATAATATGATCAGGAATATTAATAAATCTATTGATGGCTTTAAGTGTTTTTCCTGTTCTGCTATTTTATTATTAATCATTTCTAACTATGGCGTAATCAGTGAGTGAGACTGAAAATGCTGGCATGCATTGGCTAGCCAGGAAAAGGCTAAGAGCCCTAGCATCCGAAATACAGAGAGAAGTAATTGTCTAGCTTGTTGAAAACACAGGGATTCATTTTTTTTAAAAGCACAAAACTTTCCTAATTAGTCACCAGTATCCTTAGGAATAATTTCAACTGGTTTCCAGGGGAAATAGGCAGGAATCTTGTAAATTTGTTCCTGCCCTTGAATGCTTGACCCCTTACAGAAACCAGAACTACAATTATAAGGAGAGGTGCTCTTTCAGAGATCAGAGTTCATAGGTATCCTCCGTTTTCCCTTCTAGCAAAAGTACTTGGAATTAGAAGGACTTAAGAAACCAGTCTGATCCTCTGCAATGAAAAGCAGTTTTTTTCAGGTCCATCTATGTGTTGCCAAAAATACATAAAAAGGAGGGCAAGTTACAACACTGACTGCACTCTCATTTACTTCTGGATGACAGAAGTCAGCTTCAGAGCATACATGAACCTAAACCACTTCTCTTCCTTGATGAGGCAGTATTTAGGGATATCCATGGATTATGATCTATATTGTGTTTTCTCTCACCCCCCATGACTTTCTCAGGCACAACAAATGATGCTAGGGAAGTGAGTGTAGCTGAAGGAGTACAGAGCTCTAATCCATGTAGGCTCTGAAAGTACAGAGTACCACAGAATATTCTGAGCTGGAAGGGACCCACAAGAATCATCAAGTCCAACTCTTAAGTGCACAGTCTGTACTGGGATCAAACCCACAACCTTGGCATTATTAGCACCATGCTCTAAGCAACCACTTCACAGACATACAGCAGAGCCTTCACCAGTGGGTCAAATTGACGCTCCTCTGGCACATGAACAGGGTGACTAAGTTCATACTCAATACTGTCATTCTTTCTCTACAGGGGAAGAAACCGGTCAGTGCAGAACTTGAAGGAGGACACTGGGGTGCCAGAAAATCTGGTTTTGAGTGCTTCTTCCCCAACAGCATCAACATGCACACAGCCTGAGCTTGCTGGCACTGCTCAGCCTCTCCAGCACCCTCAGCAAACTCCACAGGGCACACACAGCAGAGCTCAGCAGCGCCCCTTGCTCCATCCCATAAGGGAAGGACAGCAATGCCATCACATCCTCCTGACAGTTTTATTGTGCAGTTCCAGAGCTGGATCTTGGGGCTGTTTTCTCTCTGTGTTGAAACATCCATGAGTTATTAACTTACTATATGCCCATCACTTGTCCTGATTCTTCTGTTCCATGAAGAGTGCCATAAGTCAGTGTCCTTTTTTCTAGACTAACACAAGCACTTTACTGGTGGCAATGCCTTCTGCCACCAGGGACATCTGCAAATCCTGCACCTTCCAGTCCACACGCAGTGCACGCAACTGTCAGAAATGGCAGTCAGCTCCATCCTGTCCTCCTTGGCTCCAGTTCCGGGAATACAAGTCCCATTCCTATCTCTGCTGACCAAGGGTAACCTCTGGGGCGGAGGGGATGAACTGGGCTGGAGGTGCAGCACCTGCACATGAGTCAGCTGCCCAGGGTGGATCATGCCTGCAGGTGTGGGCCTGAACAGCAGTGGAGCAATGACCACAGGTTAACACCCACCTGGAGGCATCTCACAGCCAACAAACACCTGAGCAAATAGCTCAGGTCCCACCTTGTCCTTCAAAACATGTCCTTATTCATGTTTGTGCAGCACCACCTAACACAAGACAAGAGAAGAGGCACCATCCCAAAAAATTTGTAATTGTTCTAACAAGTACAGCACCTATCCCAAAAAATGCACATTGCATGTTTGCAATCCATGGCCTTGAGTTGCCCCAAGAAAGGAACTGGGTGGGCAGAGAGTAGATATCCTGCTCCATCTTTCATCTCAGGGAGAAAAGCACACCTTAAGCTGCTACTGCTGCTATCCCTCTGCTCCTGCACCTCGGAGCATTGACAATTCCAGGTCTGCTGCCCTTATCTGCTACAAGATCTGCCAGCCAAAAGATGACACATATGTCTTGTTATGACAAATTGCTTAATTACAAGTTTGGCAATATGTAATATTTTGTATTTGCTGCTACCGTTAAAGCTGAAGAAAATGAAAAAAACATCCATTACCCTGAGAAAAAAGTCTACTCTTACCATAAATTTCTGATAAAGAAATGAAGTAGGTTCAAGTTTAATCACACCAGCAGTAAATCAAATATCAAATTTAAAACAACGAATTACAAAGAGCCTCCTCACAGTCACTTAGCATTGATAAATTAGTAATGTAATATTAAATTATTCATATCTTTTTTTTTCCTTAGGACTATAATGATATACTGTACACAGCACTGATAATTTACTTAGGCTGAGTCCATTCATTTAATTATGCTGCTAAACTTGGTAGGCCAATTGGTCATCATGAGAGTTTCCAGGCAAGCTAATCACAAATATATAGAACATGTCCCTTATTGTCCCCAGCGGCTAAGTGCTAAAATGCTATTTAGTGCTCAGAAGGTTAATGTCCTGCTTATGTAAATTGTCCAATTTAACATTCAGCAGCAGTATCATAAATTCTGGCTCCAGGATTTCATTAAACGTATGTTCAAACTAGTTGACCTTAAAGGTTAACAAGCACAAGTTAAACAGGACAATTATTTAACTCGCTTCTTATCAAGAGACTGAAGCGCTCTAGCCATTTAATAGTTATGCATACTTCACAATTAGAATTCTTAAAAGGTCTCTGATAAAGCGGCAGGTCATGAATTTTCATAAGGATGTCAGATAATAACTATTTATCTGCACTTGTTTTTCTTTCTTATAAACTTAAACTTTGATCTTAACATTCAATTAGAAATGATTCCACAGAGAAAGACTAGGTGACTCAAGGAGCTTGTCTTCACATTAATTTGAATCTAAATTAAGCTTTAAAAACATTGCATCCATATTGTCTCCTACAGAAATTAATTCAGAACTTAGCGACCTATTCTTCATGCGAAAACCACTTCAGCCTTTCAGCGTTAGGCGATCGAAAACCACTGAATGCCAAATTATTACATCAGGTTAACAACTGTATTTTAATGCAAATCATAGGAAGGAAACTCTCCCGATACATCATGAAATAATTTGTATCACACACAATCAGCTTGCCTCGTACTATGTTAACCAAAGATGAAGACAGATTAGCCAAGATCACTCCTTTTTTACGCTGCCCTATTTCTCACACAGCGCCTTTTCTGGAGGCTTTGGTGAAATATGAACAGCAGCAGCCCCTGAAAGTGGCTGCCGCAGCCACCGCTACCTATGGCAGTGGTGATGCATTGAGAGCAGCTTCTCTGCTGACATTTCAAATCCCAAACACAACTTCTAAATGCAACAGGATCAAGTCATAGCTTCAGGGATACATTAAAACTGTAAACATACATGAGAAATCTCTGGAGCTGGCAGTAACTATATTCCAAGGAAGTCATAAGAAACCTTTTTTTTTTCCCAAGCTCAAAGGTACAAGGTGATTTCACTTTCAGATAAAATAGCAACTACGGTTTTATATTTATAAATCATGGAATTGACACAGTATTTTAGAAAGAAAGGAAATGCAATAGAAATGGAATGGTTATTTGAGAAAGAAAAAGTCTTTTCCTTTTTCAATATGATTATGCTTTCACCCAGCTCATGAGGATTTTTTTAGGACAAAATTTTGTTCCTGAAGGTGTCTTCTGTAAATAGGACCACAGGACATTTTAGAGCTAGGGCCTAATTTTTTTCAGTAACACATGTAAAAAAAAGCAGCTCAGTTGGAGTAAGTCCATGAAGATGGGAAGCTGGCTACCCATTTTCCAGTATTCTATTTCAAAAGTTTTCTATCCTAAAAGAGATCAGAAAGTTATACTTTGGCAGTCAGGACAAATACTCAAGAATAAAGTTACATCATCTAAGCCTTGAGGGGAAGGGACTAAGACTCCGAGAGCTGCTACCTGCAGTACATTTAAACAGCCCAGGGAAGTGTGATATATTCTAATTTTGTGAAATTAGCGGATTACTTTGGCTTGCTTCACCAGAGTTTTGTTTCCTAAAAGCACTGTAATTTAATGATGGCAAAGCAATACATGACGAATACTCATTTGTCTTTCTAAAGGTTATTGAAAACCTTGCAGAAAGAAAAGAATTTTCTAGCATCCTGGAAGTGACAGCTTTTTATGACCTCATGTGTGGCTCCTTTTCCAGACTTCATCTTTTGAATTCTGGCTTCAAATTCTTCCTGAAAGAGGACATAAATAAAACCGAATGGCTAATGGACTAAAAACACTCATGATCAGGTTTTCATAACGAACATTATTAATGGCTTCCTTTGCACATGCACTGACATATAGTGCAATACTCATTTCTAAAGTAAGATTTAGAGCCCTATTTGCAATAAAAAGCTAACAGATGCAAATAAAAAATGAGAGATTCCATTACATAGCTACACACAATGGATTTCTATTAAAGATAAACAGAAACATTTTCTTCTAAAGGCAGAAAGAGCTTCATTAGAAACTTACACATGTATGTAGGATTCACATTTGTCTTCTCAGACAGACATGGGTATGTTTCTTTTATTGCTATCAACAATACTAAAACCTTGGGTCTGGTTTGAGTAGCAACGGACACACACATCCTATTTTGGCTCTTCCTAGAGTTGTGAATCTTCACACCTGAAAAATCAGGTTGACAGAGTCAAGATTGTTGCCAAAAAATGCAAAAACCCCACCAAACCCAACAAAAAAACCCCAAACCAACCCTCCCAAAAACCCCACAGAAACAACCCCAAATAAATGTATATTCTTCTGCCAGAATTCTAGTCTTTCTCCAACATCACCCCACCAACAACTTTTTCTTTTTAAAGAGGCAGAAATGAAATCCAGGAATGAAGACAGGCAATTTGAAGAGTTACTCTTACACAAAACCCTGCAGTCTCTCCAATTATTGGTTAAGATCACCACAAATCCTCTGCTCTCGCTCTTCACAAAACCCAGATTTAGGTAAATATTTTTGTCCCTATTTAGAGAGGCAACTTGTTTTTCCTGCTGCCACCATGGGACCCCAGGCAGCCCCATTCCTGCAGAACAAATGAAGATCCTGCCAGCACGGGGAGGTTCACTCAGGCAAGGAGGCTGAACAGCCCCATGATCCTGACTTAGTCCGTAGGACTTACTCTCACAACAAACGCAAGAACATTTACAGAACTAACTTCTTTTGAAATCAAAAATAAAGCTTATTTCTCTGACTTCATGTTCTATCAGTAATTTCCTAAGATCCATTCCAAATATTCAAACTCATTGCATCAAAAAAAAAAAAAAAATTAGGGATTTAATTTGCAATAATTATTTCTGTTGGGGCTGCAGGAAAAAAAAGTGATTTGAGTTTTGTTATTGTTAGCATTCAGATGAAAGCTGAAAGAGCACTTTTATAACAGGTTTGTCCATAGCAATTCCATCATCAAGGTAATTCACTAGAAGTGCATATTAACAAATAACTAGTAATTATGGTTTTGCACAGGGATCAAAAATACGGTATGTAATTCTATTTTCCCTGAACACAGTGAAGGATCTGCTACTGACTTTGGGGAAACCAGGAATTTATTTGTCTTTTACTTGTCTTTTATTAAAGATGAAAGACTCCTAAAACACTTTGAAAAATAATCCCAATGTTAATTGGGCAGGTGCCTGTTGTTAGAACACAGGAAAACTTGATGAAGGCAGATTGGATGATGAATCTCTTCCAGGAACTTTCTTAACAGATTGGGCTTCTGGTTTGATAGAACCACATCTTCCTTTTACTTTAATTCAACATCCCTAAACATACATAAAACTAACTCACTTCTCACTGAGGAGTTTAGTTCCCTCTTAATATGTCCCAGGCCTGGTAAGACTCTTGATAGATCTCACCTTGTTTAAATGAGTCTTAACCACAGTTGCTGGCCAAGCTCTCATTCAGCTGAAGGAGTATTAACTGAATTCACTGATTTGTAGATGATTTTCACTGTGAGGAGAAGGGAGTGGACAAGGAGGAGGAATTGATTTTTAGGAATAAACTACTTTGCAGCAATACATCTGAATGCAAAGTTTAGTTTCCTATGTTTAAAGTGTTCTTGTGACCTTACTGCTAGCAAAGTTCAGGTTCCTGAAAACATACCATTACTTGAAAATCTGAGAGTATGACAGGAGACCAGTTGTAAACCAATTCTCATTGTGCCTCAGTTGTCAGGAGGAAAAAAAATTAAACCTTAATTTTTTTACGGAATATTTGCTGATATGAGAATTATGGTTTTTCATTAGCAATTGGGTGCAAGTAGCACACCACAGTAACAGCTCGTGTGCCTGCAACCTCGTGTATTCAGGCTTCATCAAAGTAATTACACATAGGCTTAGTAAGCACATTTCAAGAACTCATGGAGAGATTTCCTATGCTGAGAGGTTACAGGTATAGAAGTCTTGCTGAAGGGAGATTTAGATGCTTTTTGAAGCTGGATTTTATTTGGTTGTTTGGGGTTTTTTTTACTGATTGGTGTAGGATAACTTATAAGTCAGGTGGTATTGAAGGGAGGTGTATCAAAATCTGGTATTAAATGAAGGGCAAGAATTCATGCACTTGCTGATCTTGTGCAAACAAGTTTGAAGTAAAGGTCAAGTCCAGCTAAAAACCAGAATTTTCCTGTCTTAGGGTTTAAAAAAATATATCATGAAAATTTTAAGGCAGTTTAACATGATGTTTTTTTGGCTCTTACACCATTGCACAAGGGTATTATCTCATCCTCCTCAATTATCCCAGTACAGATTTTGCTTTGTAGTTACAATACTGTTTTTGGCTAGCCCTTCTGCATCTCTATTTTATAATGACTTTTATGGCCAATGTGAAATCACTGCAGTGAGGCTTCAAGTGGTTTTGTGAAGACTGTTATAATAATGAACAAAGTAGGTCTGGAAAATTTTACTATTTGAAGTAATAATTAAGCATAATATAAAAATATTTAGGTAACAAATACATAAACTTTTCAGCTATGTATATATATATATATATATATATATATAAACTTCCCTCAGACTGTTCTGTAGTAGGGAATGACTCAAAATTAGCCACCTTACAGAATTATCTTTCTCTGCATTTTGTTGCTTTATAACTTGTGTCCCTGCACAACCCTCAGCGCACACGAGCTAAGTCACTATTCTGGTGCCTTTGTCGCACTTGGAGGTTTAATTGTGACTTGGGTGTTAGGCATTTGGATTTTCTTCTACTACCAACAGGCTCAAGCCACAGTCTCTTCTGTGATTCCCACAGAGCAGGAGACAACTTTCTGAGCTTACCTAAGCTTTTCTGATTTTTCATATATGCAAGTTTGTTCTTCTCTTTACTAATGATTACCGAGAATTCTTTAAAATTATCAGCCGTGATGAACATAGCTAACAACAATTTAAATGTAAGAAACCTCATCCCTAAACCTTAAAGATTTGGATACAATATTCATTGACCATCTTGTTCTCCCACCTGCCCTCCTTGACAAGTCCTTAAACATTTAAAATCTACTCAGGACATAAAACCCCATTTTTGGGCACAAGCTCTCTTTCTCATTTGCTCATCATAGCTCCAGCCAACTCCTGTGATGCAGCTATTGATAAAATGAAGAAAATCTGACATGAATTCCTAAAATTCCAGTCACTGGTTCATGTTTTGAACTTGATTATGTCGGGTAATACATCACTACCATAATTAATTCCAGTGAAATATAGGAATAAGAATGATTATTGAGCGTGAATAAATGAATGAATGGAGTTAGGGAAGAATAAACACTGAAGAATTTAAGATTTAGGTGCATATTCGGTAAACTAAGTCCTTTTATCTCTTTTTCACTTTCTCATATTGATGAGGGAGAAAATAATAATTGCTCCTCAACATGACACATAAACTTACATATCTCTTAAACCAGGAAGCTGCTTTTCAAATGGCACCATGGTATTGGTTGAAAGCTGATATGTAATAATCAACAACTGCATGCAGAATAAATTGTGTCAAATAATAGGGATAGTTGCAAACTCTAGTACTTTAAGTTTGGAAAACACGGATTTAAGATTACCCAGCATCACTTCATGCATACACAATGTGCAAACCCGTTGCATTCAATGGGCAAGATTTCACAATTTCTTTTTAGAATCATTTTTCAGTCCCTGATTCTGAGCTTGGGGGTTTTTTTACATACACAAGAGTTCTTGTTTTTTCTGTGTTTTTCATTGCTGAGGTAACTAACAGTTGCACAAGCGTTCAGCTAACAAACATGTTTATGTTTAAAACTACAGGCATAAAGGTTTGCAAATGTTGTATTTACCACTCTTGTCTCCCTCTTAAAAACATTCAGATTTACTGCACTGGTGTTTGTGAGGCTCAGGGATCAAATGAATTCACATGGAAAGAAACAGAAAGTTTCCACCTGACCTTGCTGGGAGCTGGACTAGAACTTTCATGAGGTAAAACATTTGCAGAAGACCAGGTAGTACTTTATTATGATTTATTAAATGTCAGTTTATATGAGTTTTATTGAATATGAGATTAGAGCAGTAGTTATTATATGACAGCACAGTATTCTGTGATTTACTCATGAACTGCTTTTTTTCTTCATCTTCAAATACCCTGCTGAGCTGAGGGGAAAACATGGTATCAGCTAAACCAAAGAAATGGAAATGAGAATAAACATGTTTAAATCTTGGGGCACTGGAGAGCTTTATCATGCTCATCTCCTATCTGGTGTTATTGATCTCTCTTAGTGCAGGAATCAGGCTATGAATATGACCTACAAAAGTGGCAAAGATTTTAAACTTTATTATACTGGCTTGGAATTCAGTCTTCATTGGAACAGAAAGGGCAATTATTCAGGGGATATATGTGAGTCAAGGCAATTTGTTCAGAACAGGAATAGGAAGAGAATGGTAGCAGCCATAGGAGAAAGCTGGAAAAGAAAGCACAGCTGGAAAGATCACAAACACTAAGCTGTTTATTTGGGATAATACAGGCCCAGCACTTGGGAAGCTGAGGATAATGGCACATGAACATGTGAGGGATGCTACAATGCTCCATCTTCACGGATGCCAGTAAGAATTTCTAGCACAGAACAAGAGGCTACACTCGTAATTATCATAATTATATTACTTTTTCATTTCTATTCTATTGAAATTTAAGCATGAAGAACTTGATCCAAAGGCCACTGGAGGCAGCAGGTCTCTACATTTACTTCCACACCCATCCAATTAAGTCAAAACTGAAGTCCTATCTTAAAGGCTTTTGGTGGCCTGCACCCAGGGTCTCTGAGAGGCTCCACTGTGCCATGAAGATCACAGCTGATAACTACAGCATGACTGAACTTTTTCAGGAAGGGTAATCCTGTCTGCTTAGGCAAGAGTTCCTTTGCATAGAAAGAGACAAGGCTGTGGAGTACTCTCCCACAAGAACTAAGGGTAGTACAAAACTTTTAGTGCCTTGCTTGAGCACAAGGTACGTTACTCTTTGTTTCTCTTTATATAAACCCACTGCACATCTCCCTGTGAGTCTGTGCATTCGTGTTGAAGAACATCCTGCAAAATTCTTTCCTAGAGACAAGCTGACAACAGACTTATGCAGACATTGGTCACTTTGTTGCTGGATCTACAAACTCATTGTAACTCTAGAACCCACCAGGACGGAGGAGTTGTACAACCCCAAAAAGAAACCAAAGGGAAGTTTTGTCTTTATTTGTTCTCTCTTAGAAAGACAGACCAAGAGACCTGGGGTTATTCAGCCTGGAAAAGAGAAGGCTCTGGGGAGACCTTACAGGACCTCTCAGTACCTAAATGGGGTTGGAAGAAAGTTGGAGAGGGACTTTTCACAAGGGTGTGTAGTGATAGGACAAGGGATAGTGGCTTCAAACTGACACAGGGCAGGTTTAGATGAGATATTGGGAAGAAATTCTCTACTGTGAGGGTGGTGAGGCACTGAACAGGTTGCCCAGAGAAGCTGTGGATCCCTCATCCCTGAGAGTGTTCAAGGCCAGGTTAGATGGGGGTCTCAGCAACCTGGTCTAGTGAAAGGTGTCCCTGCCCATGGCAGGGGTCTGGAACTGGATGACCTTTAAGGTCCCTTCCAAACCAAACCATTCGACAGTTCTGTGAATTTGCTGCTGCTGTTTTTGTAATGAAGAATACACATTAACTGCTTCAACTGAGCTGTATCCCAGTATTGGTGATATTTAAACTTTCAGCCAAAAAAAAAAAAAAACCACAACAAACCCCCAAAAAAACCCTAACACATTTAAAAACTTAGAAAAAAAGACTAGGATTGCAAATTCCTGCGCCGTCCTTTTTACACTTTCTGGTTGTTTTTTTTTTTCCCGATGTTGGCCCTGGTGCACCCACAGATCAAAGTTTTGTGCACCGTTTCATTAGCCAAGGTTTAGACCTGTGCGTGCAGAATGCCAGCTTGCGCCTCTGCTGCTCTTCAGCCGCTGTTCATAATGATAAACTGAGATGTAACTGCTGCTTTGTCTGGTTTGGAAAGATTCTGCAGGCTGGTTATATCTCCAGCATTCCTCAGACCACAATTTCAATACAGAAAAACATTCAGACCAGAGTGATGGGAGACAATGACAGTCATTTGAAATGAGGTTTGGCAACAAATTTTCTGACAAATGCTGTGGGATAATGCTCATGGAGAGAAGTGTGCTCTCGGAGACATGACTTGTTAATTCAGTCTGAGGGAAGAAGATTCAGAGCCGTCATTTATTGGAACCTATTACAGGACTTAATCTGAAGATTTTGACATGCTTCCAAGACAAATAGGCTACCATGAGCAAGGCACGTTCAATAAGGTGCGTGTTCTAGGAAATGAGGACTGTAATTGCCATGCTGAGAGAACTTGTTGTCTATGCAATTTAATGACCTTCTCCTAGCAGTGTCCCTTCTGACACAACGTGATTCAGAGATGAATCACGCCAAGCACATGGAAAGGGTCTTTATCATCACACAGCAGACTTGACCAAATGGTTACTGCTTATTATTGGCAGGCACCGTAGGATTTGAGCCCCACAGAGTAAAACGTTAGGAATTGCATCTCCTGTAATGCTTGGGCCTCTTCATTAAACATCATGGGAGTGTTTATAGTTTCCTTGTTACTCTGCAAATCACAGCACTGGCCCAAGTTTTTCAGCACAAGTTTTCTCTTCGCTTGTAACAGTGAGTTAGACTGAAATCTGTACCAGATAGCCCTGCTTCGCAGCACAGATCATGACAAAACAAGAAGTCCAATCCTGTTTATCCTTAGCCAGCACTCAACAAAGACACACTTACTTAGCCTTTTTAATCTTTGCTTGTGAAACAGTTTCCCCAGTCATGTAAGAATATCTGTCTCCATTTTCTGACCTCTCTCCAACTTCTAATTTTCCCATTTTCTCACCTGATATTGAGGCAGGAAAAGAAATTTGCTATCTTGGCTGCAGTCCACATCACTGAGGAAAAAATGTGGAATGACAGAAGTGTGAAGACAGAGGTCACTTATTGTGCAGGATTCTGACAACAAAAGAAATACTTAAAAAAACCGGGGTGTAGAAATAAAACAACCTTTTAAAGATTTTAAAACCTGCAAAATACTACAAGAAGACTACATTACATGTCACATTTCCCCCCTTTTACTAGCTATACTCGTATCTACAGATGTACTTGGCAATGTCTGTGGTTATTTCTACCGCACTACTTTGAGGCTCAAAGGAATCCTGGAGCTTCTGCCCCGCCCCCGCACATCTTATTAGAACAGCAGTTCTTGACAACTAATTTTGGTTTGTTTAGTTTAGAGCGCTTTTATGTAAGAATTTGCCAAAGATTTGCTTCTTTTAAAGTTCTGTGTTCTAGGTGGTGCTGTTTTCAGGATGCACTTCTCACAGATGCATCAAACTCAGTAATTGGATGACTGGTAGTGTTACAATCTGGCCTTAAAACCTGCGGGTCTGTTTACTGGTTGTGAAGCGACAGAAAATTAGCGTTACTAAGATTTCTCTCACCTGAGGTAGGAGAAACTTTGTTTTCCTACACGTGGTGGGTAGTCTGCTCTTGTGACCAGCCAATGCTAGCAACAAATACCACCACTAGGGAAAGCGATTTCAGTACATCGAATGGAGTTTGCAAACATTTACGGCCCCTCCTTTTGGGCCTTAAAGCAATGTTTGAAAGTGTGGCTAAGTTTTCTCGGGACACCAGCACTGCGGAGCCTTCAAATTCCTCTTCGCATCAGGCACCCTACATATATACAGCATTAATTTATTTTTATCCTTGCCATGTCCCATCCATAGCAGCTCCCCAGGGTGGAAGCGAACCCAGCCTGAGCTTTGCGGCGTTGGAGCTCTTCCCAGGGTACTCTCCGTGCTCCGGGTGAGCGCAGCTTTCCCGGCACAGGGAGCCCCGGGAAGCCGCAATCGGGACCTGGGTGCGGGTGACCCCACGACGGCGCCTCCGAAGGCTGGGACAGCCGAACGCTCTACCCACGGAGCAGCAGCCAGGGCCTGGGTGGCAGGAGGGGCCGGGGCAGCCCTGTTTGCTTTATTTACGGGCCTATTTCAGCGCGGCCGGAGCCCCCCGACCCCGCAGCTCCCCCAGCCCCGCCGCGCCACCCCCGCCCCGGAAGCGCCGCTCGCCTGCCCCGGAACCTTCGGAGCCGGAACGAAGGTTGGCGGCGCGGGGGCTGGACCGGAGCGCCAGACTGGGTGGACCTTGAGGAAGATGGCGGCGGCCGTGGCCGGTCCACGTGGGCGTGGGGCCACGGACACGGACACGGACACGGACAGCGGTAACGGGAGCGGGAACGGGGTGGGGCTCTGTCGTCTTCTGAAGCCTCTCCGGCCGCCGCTGCGGCCCATCTCTGACCTTGGAGGCCTTTCCTCTCTGCCCCGTCCGAGCCCCACGGTGGGTCCGTGGCCCTTCATCGCCCCAGCTCCGGACCCTGGACCGAGGGCCGGCGCCGGTCGGCGAAGGGAATGGGAGCTCAGGCCCCGGCCCGGCCACCTGCTGAGGCCGCTTCCCGGTGGCGTGTCCCGTGGGTGGCATTCCCGCGGTGCCTGGTGCTGTGGTTGGTCCTGCCCTGGCTGGCGCTTTGGGCTTTTCTCCACTCAGCCCGGGGGGTACCGACAGCAGCTCCTTAATTCCCTAGGCCCGCCAAAACAGCTTTCGCTGCCCTCTTCTTTGGGAGAGGGGGGAACGACAGTGCAGAGCTGCACGAGTTCCGTGTCTGTACGAGACCGGGATCTGCTTCTCTTCGAGGGAAACCCCTGGGACACTCTCGTTCCAGTGATTTACCCTTAACGCACGGTTCTCCACTCGTTCTCGCCTCCTTGCCTGTTGTGAGAGTGTACCTAACTAGTTGTGATCACTTCTTGATTACATCCTGTAACAGGATTTCTTTTTTTTTTTCTTAATTCCGGGAGGAATCAAGGTTGTGGCCGTTTGGAGCTGTAGCTCGCATTGGTTCTGTTTGGTTTGAGCGTCAAAACTGAACCCGAGGGGAAGCGTTGTGTGGGAGCTTCTTTCAGAGCTCATTGCTGAACGTTTGCTGTATTTTAACTGTGTGTCTACACCTTGATCACTGAACAAGTGTACAAGAGTAAAGTACAGAGATGTGTATGTGTATTTCACACACACAAAACCAATTAGAACTTCTTATATTAAATCAGTGCCAGACATCAGTCTTTTCAATTCAGAATAGAGCCCCAGGCCCTACTTCTGATGGAGTTAATCTGGTTTAAATTACTTTGAAATACCTCTGCATTATCTCATGTTGTTGACTGACACTCTGATGTATTAAAGAATAAGTTATGGCTGGTAGTGGAAACCTTGTTAATCTTTCTGTAATTGTTGAAAGCAAAATGTTGTTGGTATTATCCAGCACTATCCTATTTTAGTGGCAGAAAATATTATGTATAGGAAACTAATACATGCTTTTGCAAATTTCCTTTCTATAAGTCTGATCTGTTTTTTATGGCTAACTGCAAAACTTCGTCCTAAGCAGTGTGGGGGCTTCTGGTTTGGACTTTTGGTAGTTGTTAGCTTCTGTGTGCGTAAAAAAAAGGCACAAGCAGGGGTTGATTCCTTGTTTGAAAGCTAAATAGCAATATCCTAGCATGGGCAAAGCCCAGGTGTGAAAACTTGACATTGTTTTACGTGTAGGAACCAGGATGTGGTGATGCACCTACTTCTTCACAGGCAATGGTTTGAATTTAGTTTTTCTTTGAAACTCAGCATCTGGATATGAATATCTAAAAGGATGCCTTTAAGTAGTTACTGAACGTGTTGAGAAAATTTGCCACTTCTAAATTGCAATTTGTAGGAAGGACCATTGGAGCAAAACCCCTTAATTTGAGTGGAGCATGACACAAGACTGTGTTCACCTTGGTGGTAGTAAAAGTCATGTTGATACAGATAATGACCAGTTATTCACTGATTATTTCTTTCCCGCGTTTGTTTTGTAACCATAGACTCTTACTTCTTTCCATCAGGATAACTAAATGCTCTCCAAGCCTATGAACATGCCTGGGCATTAGAGGCTTTGTTTTAAATTGGTCAGTGCCACCATTTTGCTGCTATATTGTTTGTTGGGTTTTTTCCTGGTTTAAACAGGCACATGGAGAACGCAGAAAAATGAATTAGCGTGGCAACAGAGTGAGTGTTTATGTTTGCTAAGTAATTAAATAGACAGTTGATTAATGGGGAATATTATTAATGGCTCTCTGCATGATTTTATGGAGAACAGGTCTTGTGAAGCACTCCTGGCTTCATTCTCTTAATGGTTTGGTTGATGAAGGTAGTTCACGTGATATAGGAGTGCTTACAAAGAAAAGCACTTGGCTCCGCTGTACTGTGATTTTAAATTTAAATTTTCTTATTTCAGTAGTGTGAGAGTGGTAGGCGGATGAAAGCAAGTCAGCTGCTGGGGAATCGGTCCCTTGCTGGTGGGACTGGGTGGGGTCAGGAACCAGCCTCCTTCTGTCCAGCACTTGATTTTGCAGCCTTGAAAGTTGTATATTAGATAGTTAATTTAAAATTTCATGTGGCACAAATGCTAGTGGAATAGTAGTTAGTGGTGGCAGGACCTGTGTATGCTCTGCTCTTGAGTATGTGGTGAAGTGAAATAACCAAACATATTGTAGCACACCCTAAACCTGCAGCCCATTTCATTCTAGTTAATCATCCGCACTGTTAAAGACTTTTATTTTTGCAGTTTGCTCCACTGAACAGACTAATGAGGACTCATTCTTCATGTGTTTGTTGTGCCATCAGTTTGGCTGTTTTCAGCCATCTTGACGTTACTTAATTCCAAACTTTGGTATTGTAACTTCAGTTCCTTCTTTTTTTGTTTTGAAGGGCTCAGGGGTAAGGAAACTTGACTTTGGGGGTGTTTTATTTGTGTAACTTGAGCAGTTACTTATCCCAGAAAAGCTCAGTGCCTCTGGTTTCTTTTGAGCGGCCTGACGACTGTCTTGATTCTGTATTTCACAAAGCAGTCTCCCCTGGGTTCATTATGCTTAGGTAATTGTATTTTTACTGGCGGTGTTCTCTCTGAGCAGGTTTTGTTTTCATGGAAGAAATGTCCCCCAGCTTCAGTGTAATCCCTGTGGCTGTTTGCACTCAAACACCAGATGTCACTGTTGCAGTTTGTCTGTGAGTGTGTACATCTATACATACGTATTTGTGTGTATAGGCATTTATAAGTTACACTTTTTTCACTGGAAAATAGACAGTGAAAATAGAAAGTTTTCCCCCCCACAGTTACCAGCCCTACACGTAAAAATATTCAACAATCTAATAATAAATATCCAAGGCTGCCTTTTTCCTTTTGCCCAGCCTCTTTCTATCAGTTTAAATCATCACCGAGATGAGCAAGCGCTTCCACTGCGTAGTTTCTAATAAATTCATTATAGCAGTGTGTGCCTGCTTGAGGAATTAATTGTTACAGTACATGTACAGTAATACATGGCCCTGAACCCGGGTAACGTTCACATATGGAGCAAATGGCACTAGTGAATGATTCTTACTAGAAACAATTCCTGATTGGTTTTTTTGCTTTTCTTTTTTTTTTTTTTTTTTCTTTTTTTATCCTTAGGTTCTGAGTTAAGCTCAGAACTTCCAGAAGACAGCTACTCTTCGGGAGGTGAAGCCCTGGATGGTGATGATGAAGATGAAGCAGCTGCCCCTGGCAGTGTGGCTGAAGAAGCAGCAAGCTCCAAAGATGGCCCAAGTTCAGGCTGGGCAGATGCCATGGCAAAAGTGCTCAACAAAAAGATTCCACAGAATAAGTCCACCATCTTGGCCAAGAATAAAAGCCTGGAGAAGGAGAGAGAGAAAAAAAAACAAGAAAAGCAAGAAAAGAAGATGAGGGTGAGAAAAAGATGCCGTATTCCATGTGCAGTGACTGTCAGATGGGCTGCATGCAAAATAGTCTTAGAGCACTCTCCCAAATCTCTTCTGAGGCTGTCTCAGTTTTGGAATCTCTCCTTTGTAGTAATCTTGAGTAGCTTAATTTTTTTTACTTTGCAGTCATGCTGTGTAGGGTTTTTTCCCTTACTGCTTCTTCTGGGTCATCAGGCAGGCTGAACTTTGGCAGCAGGATTGTTCCAGTCTGTCAGCTTAAGGTGTTTTTGTTGTTGAGAGGGTGAAAGCAGCTGCTTTAAACTTTGTTTTCTAATTGCTGTTGTTAATTTGGGGTGAAATTCACTTTGTTGGCATTACAAATTGAAATAGTTCTTTACCACAGAAAGTGAGAGGGAGAAAGAGAAGAAAACTGCTTTCATTTAAATTGTGCTGCGACTTCCAAAATCAAGGCCTCTGGGTTGAGATTGCAGTAATCATTGATGTGGTCGTGCATTGTTGTTCACTCCCCTCAATCATTTCCCTGATTGAAGTTTTCTGTTACGGTGTCAGTGCCCTAAATTGCTCCTGGTTCTGAAACTGGTATGAAGAAAGCAAAACCATGTTGGCAAGTAAGTCATTTGTTTGTGCCTTCAGTGGAACTTTTAATTCCAGGCTCTGATTGATTTACCTTCAGGCTAGAAATACATTAATAGTTCTAATGTCTCATCGTACCAGTTCTGTTTCAGTGGGATAACCAGGTTATTCACCTGACAGTTTGGGACATGCTGTGGTTGGGCCATGGCTTGCCTTTTAAATACAGACAGCTTCAGTACAGTATCTGCCCAGTTACGGTTGTCCTAAATACCTGCTCTCATCCAGTCAATATGTGAGAATATTGCAAAACAGAGAGGGGCCACAGGTCCCCAAACTGACTTGTTTACTTTAGAAAAACTTGAAAGTAATTTGCCTTTCATTGATTTCTTGCTGATGAAAGGTAGGATAGGACAGTTCTTTTGATCAAAGGCCAAAACATGGTCATAAACTCAGAAATTCATAGTAGTCTGCCCGGAATTATAAAGATAAGGACTCCAAAATTCCATTAGAGACTTCTTGCATAAAACAGATTTAATGGAACATCACCAGGCCTAAAACAGTGTTAAATTGTTCAGAGAGGAAGAAAAAAATGTCACTACTTTACTCCTGAAGCAGAGGTCATGAAATACAGTGGTCTCCTATGACAGCAGAAACAAAGCTGGTGGTATTGTGTCTGCTGGTAATGGAAAAGTGGATCAGTTTGGTTTTGAAACATAGAGCCTCCAAAAAAACAGACAAAAACCAGTATTGTACGCATGACTTGTCTGGTGGACACTTGGTGCTCTTCCTGTGCTTGAGTTCTGCCTGTTGCACTCTTTGCCGAGCGTCACTTTGGTCACAAAGCTATACCAGCATCAATTCTGTGAGGGCAGGTCAAATTCCCAAGGCTCAAAATCTGACATGCCTTAATGGACCCAGGGTTTCATTATGTGTATGTTTTTCTGTGATCAGCTTGTGAAGTCTGGGATTTGAAGGCTGTCTTCAAATAATTTCCTTGCTCATGGCTGTCAGTGTGAAAGCATCTTTTTCCTAGACTTTTGTTACCGAAAGCAGATGACTGTCTGAGATTTGAGTGTGGCCCCTGTTGTGTCAATGCCAGAGACCTGCTCAGACCTGTTGTCCAGCCCTTGTATTGGAGCTCCCTTTACTTTCAGCCGAACTGAACTTTGCAGATACTTTTTTTTTCCCTCCTGCTACATACTCTGTCAGAGCATGCTGCATTCTCAAATGTCCATGTTGTTTCACATAACAATATTTATAATGCAGCTCGATAAAAAGCGGGAATGGGAAATGATGTGCCGAGTGAAGCCAGATGTTGTCAAAGACCGAGAGAAAGAAAGAAATCTTCAGAGAATTGCCACGAGGTAAAAGTTTTTCTGAATGCTTTCCTTAAATATATGTATATCAAAAAGAGGAGGAAAAGGCCTGTGCAGGTAATCTGTTTCCAATCAGATTGAACTCCTAAGAAGTGACTAGCAGGAGCCGAGAGATTTATAGACAGGCCTGCATTGTACAGTATCAAGTTCAACAAAAGATTTCAGAAGCTTTATGAAAGAGTAAAAATTTAGATGGGCATCTAATGTTTGCTTAACAGAAGTGCTTTTTTGGATCCCCTCATTTTGTTAATTTAATGCTTTAAAAATGCAGAACACTTGTTTCTACTGTTCTGGTTTTTTGCTTCTCCGCAGAGGATTCCCCAGATCCATGGCTGTGAAGTTCAGCTGCTTTTTCCACATTGTGGTGGTTTGGTGTCACAGAAGTAGTTGATGTGCCGCCTGTATCTGTCTCCTTACTCATTCCTCTGCCTTATCCCCCTACTTCAGCTGCTATTAAGAAACTTGCCTGAGTTAACTTCATAACTGATTTTAGGATAAATAACATGCTCCCAAGGATGAAACATGCTCAGGGATGAAACTGATCTCATCGCCATGTTACCAAGCTTACTTCAGAGTCTGAGTAGTTATTTGTGGGTTTGTTTGTTACTGGTTCCTAGCAATAAGTATGAAGGAGGAGTGAAAATTGAACGTCTTTTATGTTGTAGTAAATGTTACTTCTTAACCAAATTGAGGTTCCAGGTAACCATTTTGGGGAGCTGGAAGCCATCCAGCATCTGCACTGATTAGCTTTAGTAGCGGGTTCATTTCTCTAAAAGTAACTTGAGTTTAAAAATTTGCTTTGTTGTCTTTTTCCCCGTCCCAGAGGTGTTGTGCAATTATTCAATGCTGTCAGGACACACCAGAAGAAAATGGAAGAGAAGGTGAAGAAAGCTGGGAGCTCTGAGAGGAAGCGTGCTAAACTGATGTCTTCTGTTTCAAAGAGAGATTTCATCGATGTTTTAAGAAACATGGAGGGTGCTAAAGGAGGCAAGAATCCTGCTGGAAAGGCCACAAAAAGTAAACAGGTAGGCTTCATCTGTGAGAAGAAAATGTGTACGAGGTACCTTCTCAGTATAATGACTCTGTTAGTGTGCCTGCTCCTCATAAACCTGTGATCGAAATGGCTGGGATGTTTTGAGGCTTCTGGAAGGGAACAAGGAGCTCTTAGCCTGTTCTCCCTGTCTTTTGACTTTGTATCGAAGTACAAAATGCTGTAAGCTCTTCTGGTAAGACATCAAGCCTTTTATGCAAATAACTTGGTTTAGCTATGTGTTTAAAAAAAGATTATGAAACACTGGATTTTACCTTGGATTTTGCACCAGGCATGGAACAAACCGCTAGATTATGGTGGGTTGTGACATTTGGAATTTGGCCAATAATTGCTAGCTCCTTGAAATTATTAAAGACCTAGAGGCTGTTCATCTTACACAGTGTATGAGAGTGTACTACTTGTGTGTCCCCATGGTTTGGTCGTGTCAAACTCGCTTCCTTTGGGTGATTATGGTGTCTGAAACTGAAGGATTTGCCATACAAAATGAATACCACAACCAAAAGAAACAAGAGACATATTAAACCTTATATGTAGGCTTTTCTGTCCCTGATTCTCTGTGTGTGTTGGGCTGGTGTGGCTTCCTTGCTCTTGTGATGTTTTGGAAAGAAATACATTCTACTTTTTCCAAATGTGTTTGAGGACACAGTGTAGTTGGACTCGTCCAACTCTTCATCAGTTCTTTCAGCTCACCAAGTAGCTCAGGGTTGAAAACAAGTTGCTCAGACACACTCTTTCTCCTATTTCAGAAGCTACACTTTTTTAAAGTGTATCTGTACTCAGGTTTGAACTCTGTGCTTGGTAGTGGGTGGAATACTGCAGTTGGCCCAGACACACTGCAGTTAACTAAGTGCTTTTCTGTGCCAGGAAGAAATACTTTAATCAGTTGGGAGACAACAGTTTGTCATATGTTTTTTGTTTGTGTGCACTTGGGGAACATGCTGAAACACTGCCTGGCATGGAGTGCTCATACAATTTTCATGCAAGTGCAATATTAAAGTATTTTTTAAATTCTTCGGATAATGAGAACAATTTAGCTTGGTGCTGACACTTTATTTCTCCTTAAATAATTCCAGCTTGCTTGTTTGTGTGGGGGGGTATGTGCATGTGTGTGGTTCTACTTTTTTGGTTTGTTTGTTTGTTTCCCCCCCTCGGAATAGCAGAATATCAGAACAATGGCAGTGCCTACTACTTTTGTAGTCAGCAGTGAATCAATAGCTGAGCAAGAACTAGGACCTTTTTTTGTGACACATTGTAGCAGGGCAATTTTTTAATTACTAGGTCAGAAAACACAGATTGTGAATGTTTCTATACTAAAAAAAAAAGTTTTATTTTGGCAGCATCAGTAACAGCATATTTCAATTCACGTCCTCTGGAGATGCTTTGGATGCTGGCTGTGGTTAGTGTTGGGTTTGGGTATTAATGTAGGTGCTGCTTTCACATTGCTTGTGCACAAAAGCTGGTGTGGGGATCAGGGTTTTTGGTTGAGTTTTTTAATGCCGTGTCTGCCTAGATAGACCCCCCCATTCCTCTCTCCCTTGTTGCCTTTGCTGCAGTGACTCTCCATTCAATACTGAACCAAACTCCCTTTTCAAGCTGTTCTTGATCTGCCTTATTTTCTCTTGAGAACATATCTTACTCATTGAGCAGGCTCCCCTCCTGGTAGTTGTTGATGCTTGAGGTTGAGGCCAAAATCTGCTCTTCAGTCTCCTTCTCAGAATTACACAAATATTTAGCCACTGAACAGTTCTGCTGGCCTCCACTGTCGTATCTCTGCTTCTTGGTCTTTGAGGGTGTTTCAGAGGGTAGGAAGCCTGGATGAGGCTTTTCGGTAGTAAACTCCTTGCAGCAGGAGTTTAGCAGATTGTTTGTGCCATCTGAAAGCTGTTGTTTGTTTGTTTTGTGGGTTTGTTTTTAGCAGTGGAGAGTATAGAGTGTATTTCGTTTTTAAAAAGGGGGGGGTTGGGGAATACATTTATTTATCTCAGTAAAAGCAACGGGAAGAGATGCCAATCCCAAAATCTAGGCACTCTGCCATCAATTAAAAGGCAGTCCAGAACAATAAAAACACTACCCCACCCACATAAAACAAGCAGTCAGCAGGAAAAATAGCTGAAAAAAGTTTTACCAGTGAAAGCAAACCTTTTTTGACTCAAGCCTTGTGCTGTGACATGAGACTTGACTGTATGTGTGAGAGTGGGTGAATGCGTTTTCTTGCTCCGCAGGAGTTTTTGAATGCAAAATTTGCTTTGTATTTTTGAAAGTTTGGTGATTTCTTTCCAGTGTCAGGGGTTGTTGAAGAAACCCCTTATAAAGCTCTGTTGTGATTGACTATTTAGCCAAGTATATTTACGTGTGAAAAAAAGAAATTAAATGCTCTGTACAGGTCCATCTGCAGCAGTATGATTTCAAAGTAGCATGACCACTGTTTAAATTTTGTTCTCTATTTCCATCAGCTTCATGCATTCCTGGGAAGGACAGGTAACCTGTGCTCCACTAGAACATTGTTTATAGTCTTGTTTACTTTTAGCCATTGGCCTAAATGTTACTTGGCATATACCTACCGACACAACTATGAAGGAAAGACTGCAAGGCTGTGAAGGTTTTCCTGTACCCTTCTTGTGAAACTGTAGCCCTTCTTGGAGTTTTGTGTGCCCAGCTGGGAGTAATTACTTTTCTGAGCTGGAGCCAAAAGCTTTGCCTTTCGTATCATTTGCTGTTTATCAAGGTATCTCTTAATCCTTGCTGAGCCAGCTGACTTGTGTAATATTTTTTCCTGTTTTTTTTCCAAGTTACTGTGCATGATGCTTGCCTCTGGGTAAGATCATCTAATTTCTCTCCCCTCACCACCTTGTCTGAAGCCTTGCAATATGGGAGAAAAATGTAGTAATCTAAAAAAATAATAAAAATCCCACTTGTTTGTGTTCGGGTGGGCTTTTTTTTAAGTTTTGGGGTGGGTTTTTCTAGGAATCTTTTACTAGAAGATGTGAGAGCTTTCAGTCTGGTTCAACACAATCCTTACAGCCCAGCTTTTCATTTCAGTATGTGTTGGTCGCATCTTCCAGCTTTCCACCTGTAAGACACTGTAAGAAACATAATTAAACTGTAGGTTTAGAAAGGGTACATATCAGAGATGCTGTTTTTTCAGGCCTGGAGGCTGAAGTCATTTTTATGTCTATAGAATAAATACAAAAGTAGGTAGTGGCAGTAAAGGATTCCTTGCAGGAATCTTTTGTTTTCTTTAGGTCCTTAAGAAATTTCTGGGTGCTCTTAGGAAGTACCTTTGCTTCCAGGGTTGAGTGAAGTTTCTGTTCTCTTAGAGTTGCACAGACATGTTGGCTGAGGTAGTGAACTACATGAGGTCTTGAAATCTTAATTGTAAGAAAACAAGGAAATTCAGAGTTAGCATTCTCAGAGCAGCCTGAACTCTCCTCCCTTCCTGTGTGTCAGTGACAGTTTCATCTTGACTTTTCACTTGTCATTTGTACTGCTCCCTTTAAAGCATTACTGTGTGGTAAAGCATTTTTTAGTGACAGGTAAACAACTGGCAGGAAAGTTACAGATGCTCTTTATGACAAGCATAACCTACACTCATGAATCTTTCATTTTTAATTAGGCCTTTGCAGCATGATTTTGCTTTAACTTTTAAGTGTTCTTACACTGTATCTGTTACAGAGCATTTCAGTGGTGGAAGTAAGAGCAGGATTTCCTGATTTAGTTCAGTAACCATGATCCAAATTCTGCAGGGTAATCTTTCTGTAAGCTAGGCTGACTACATGACCTGGAGGTACAATTTGCTTCCTGTGTTGTGATGGCATCTGGAAAAACTTGGTGTATTGCTCTCAAAATAGTACCTATTCTAGAATAATTTATTGATGGGAAGGAAGATGAGTGGAGAAGAACACAAGTGCTATTTCGTAGCAGCAATTGCTCATACGGGACTTAAAGTGCTTTTCCAGAAAAGTTCCTTCTCCCTCAAGCATATTTTATAAATGCTCAAAGTATCTGGTAAGTAATTTGTAAGGACAGTGATTAGAGTCAGGCTTACTATAGATTTTTCTTTGTTCATAAGACTTTAATTTTAAGCAGTAGTTTGAAGATTGTTCAAGGACGGGAGGAGTACCACACTTCCGACTTTGACCACTGTTCTTACTGGGATACAAGGAGTGGCATGGAGGCTTTCATTTTTTAAGCTAAATGGGGGTATAAATTGTGCTTTTCAGCTTAAAAGTCAGATCAGTTTAAAAACTGTGAAAGTGACTGCCTTCTTTTTTTGCAGCTTCATGAGTACTGGCCATCAACATGGCCTGCTTTTTTTCCACTGTTTCCCCAGTGTAGAAATAAGGAGGGTGAAAAAAAGTTGTTTTAATTCATATTCCTGTTTGGAGTGACAATAGTCTGAACAGTTGCTTTAGCCTCCATTAGAAAATTATTTCTGAAGTGTGGATGAAAGCAGAGATGACTTCTGGAAATTCGGTAAGGTGTATCAACACCTCTTTTAATCTTATAAGGAAACTTCCTTAGGTGATAATGGCATTGCAGAGTAGCAGAAGTTTATTACTACAGCTGTTGTGTGCTGGTTTTACAGACCTAATTGAAGGAGTAACCAGGCATGCATGTATTCCAGCAGATTTGAGGGGGCAGCCAAGTATTAATTTAGTTCAGCTGTAGCCAGAGTAGATGTATTCTCCCAGTTTTAATAAATGTCTTCCCATCACATGCACAAAACCTTTTAATTTGGATTCCTTTGGATACTGCATTTCTATCTGTTTTTCCCAATTGTGTGTACGTTCTCTTGAAGGTCACCCCATACATGATTGGAGCTGATGCTTTTAATGAAGTTTTTTGGTTTTGCACCGGAAAGTTGCTGACTACCTAATTGTATGCTGTATTCTTAGGAATGTCCTTAGGGTTAAGTGCAGTGCAGCCTGTCACCAGTTTGCTATATATCCTGTATTCCTTGTGTTCTTTAAGGTAAAGGGTGGTTGTGCAGTATTGGAGGTTGTTTGATAGTGACATTTTTACTTTAAATCTGTTTAGAAGTTGTATTAACTTTTACAGTTTGAGTCATCCACAGGGTTGGGTTTTTAAGATCTGCAAGCTCAGTTCCCTGATTGTTGTCATAGCAGGTAATGCAGATCTGTGTTAACATGGGAATGTAGGACTTCGTCAATATTTAAATGTCAGTTTAAATTTGTCAGTGTTTAAATATTTAAATTTGATTGATAGATGTCAAGAACTTGACACTGTAAATTCAACTCCAGATAAGACAATTAAGGGTCATGTGATGGGCAGTATTTTGCTAGGTTCCCCCTTCTTCCTATGCTTTTATACTCAGATATCCCTTTCTGTCCTCTTTTTCAGATATTTGATCAGGAAGCAGGAAGGGAAAAGGCTGTGATTGTGCACTTTGTTCCCATCTACCTCTTTTTTTATCCTCTTCCTGTTCTATGTTCCTGACAGGTTCTTCCCCCCTGCACCTGAGGGCCAAGCATGCAGCCCAGCATCCTGTGCCTAATGCAGGAGCAGGCCTGACAGCTGTTCACACAGCAAGGCCAGTTCCCTGTGTGTCATCATGAGTCACTCACAGTTCAGCTTAATGCTGTCTGCTAAGATGCAGATAGTGTGTGACCAGTGAGGACAGATACCCTAAGCGAATTTGGATGCTAAGTGCCTGTTGCATCTACTGAGGTGATGACCTGAGGTTTGGGGAGGGCAGTCTTGCAGATGTTTATAACTTGTCCAGATCCAGGCAAATGTTCATGGAGATAGCAAAAGATACGTTGCCAGCTCCAAAACACATCCTTAACTGATTTTTAAGTTTAAAAAGAGTGAATGATGCAAGGTTTTAATGGGTTCCTGTAGAAAATGTCTCTTTGTTCCTTAGAGCTGAAGACAAAATATTTTTACGTTTGTCTTTCTGTGAAAAGGAATGAAGTGGTTCTATTTGAAACATTGCAAAATCCTTCAGCATGAAGCAGTTGAAGTTTGGCAAATTTCTAAGTGAATATAAACAGGGACTTGTGATTGAAATGTCAGGCAATACTGAGACAGCTCCATCTGTCATATTTGAGAGTAACTTGCCTAGCTATTTGTTTATTAGTGCACAGGATACTGTGATGGTGTTCTGTTTTCCCAGAAGATGTTGCAAGGCTTTTTTTTTTCAGTAAAACTATGTCTAAAACAACCACATTTGAAAAACTTGTGGCATACATCTTCTTTTGATCTTCCTGTGAGTATACAAAGCACAAGGAGTCAAATCCTATTAGACTTTTATCTGGTAAATCAAGTTGGAAGCCTTATAAAAGCAGCTCTCCACTTTTGGCTTTGTTCATAACTCTTATAGGCAGGGCAGTGTACTTAGAGAAAAATACATCTAAACATTTCATAAAGTTTTATAGAAAAATGTTCTCTGGAAGTAAGAAGGTTTGGGTGGAGCTTGTCTATCTGAAAAAGTTTGTTTCCCCTATCTAAGCGTTTGCTATTGGAAATTATCTTGAAAAGTGATTCCTTTACTCTGAAGTTTTATTAAGGTATAAAATGTTCTGATTTCCAGAGTGTTGAACTAGCAGATGTGTGTTATAAATGAGTGGGTACCTACTCATCTGTTTATCTTGGTAGATAGACTTCAGGAGTGGTGGGTCAAACTGCTTCCAGCTTGCAATGGTTAGGGGGTCAGCAATGGCTGAGTTCAGTACATTTTTTTTCAGTACTATGTGAAATCCCAACCAGTTTTTAATGAGTGTTTCTGAAATGTACTGAAAGATTAGAAAATGTACTTTTTTTAAAAAAAAGGTAGTATTACAAATTATACTAAAACTGCCTCTTGGAAAGGTCTGACCTCTCTTTGGTTTGCTGCTGAACTTTGGACAATGTTCTGCAGGTGGTCTGTGTCATTTCTTCTCCACCTGCAGCTGTTGGGAAAGCCCATACAGAAGCACAGAAGGAGATGGAAAGGTCAGAAATGCAGAAAAAGGGTAGCCAGATGTTTAAGATAAGGGATCATGGGCAGTTTACATCTTCCTTCCTCAGGTTTAAACTGCTTTTAGAAAGCAGCCTGGGAATGTTGAGGGGCGTGGTCTGTTCCTTAATGAGGTTGCCACTCACACATGACAGTGTAAAGGGAAATTACAGGAATATAAAATCACAGAAATTTGGATTTGGAGACCTCTAGGATATGTCACAGAAGCCATTTAAGTAGAAGCAAGGGCAATGACTCTAGGGAGGTTAAATCAGACAAGCTGCTGAGCAGACATGAAAATGTCGTTATTTCATATTTAGTAATAAAACTGCCCAAAGGTTAGTTCCTTGTGGGGGTCTGGTTTGTTTTTTTTTTTTCCTCGCCCTCCTACCTCAACGTTTTTTGGATCCTTATACTTCTTCTGGGACTCAAACGTAAGTGGAAATCCTGAGTCAGGAAGAGGAGGCTTTTTACTAGCCCCACTTCTTTCTCATCAGCTGTTCTGTGAGATGATTTCTTAAGTGCTTGAAGTGATGGACATGGTCATTACTGTAGCCTTTATTGTTTGAGACAACCTTTTGGGACTCACTCCATTATGCCTCTTGCTGAATCATAATGAAAAACAGTGGATGATTTTAGCATCATTTGTTGGAAATAATTTGAGTGATATTCATATTATTCAAAAATTTGCAAGCTGATAATTTATTTTTAAAAAATCAGAAATACTCCAAACAGCTGCAGGTCCACGTTTCCTTACTGGGCCAGCAGGCAAGCTTTTATAAAACCGGCAGAAAATTTTAGGTACCCAGTTGAGATAATGCGTAAGTGTCTTTCATAAATGGGTGACATCTGAGAGAAATCTGTTGTGACTGGAAAATGTTTGTCTAAAGTAGACTGTTAAAAAACATGAGGATGTGACTTCTGAGGGATAGCACAGTGCAGGCCTTAATCTTGACTGAATGCTTTTTGCTAGGCACTCTTGCTGTATCTGTGTGTTTTCCAGGTACAGCTTGGTGGTTCAGGAACCGTGCAACTTGTAACAAGGATCTGAGGTGATGTTTAGGTTCATCTTTAAACCCTGCCATGTCTTCATTACTGCGGGAAATACACATTAAGAAATGTAGGACCAGCTAATGGAGAGTATTTTTAGTATTATTATTATCGTTGTGAGGAGTTGTGTGGCATTTATTTCAGGGTTGAAATGCTGCATATCTGGAAAAGTTCTTTATTCCTTCATTTTGAATCCCATCCAAACAGAGGAATTCTCCGTTCATTATCTTCCTTTTAGTAATAACTATGGAAGCTGGTAAGGAGTTGTCCATATAAGATTGTTCTTAGTAATTAACCAATATGCTTTTGGTATAAAGTGAATAATATTTTGCCTCAGACCTGAGACTCATGACTAGCTAGCAAGAAAAGTTGTTTTTTCTGATGGACAGCGCTGTCTTTTCCAAGTCAGGACCATGATTCAACTGGTTTGGTTACCATAATTTGCCATACAGATTCTTGTCTGATAAGCATTGAGAGTGCTTTAAATACAAAAGTCTTGATCATGTGTTGTTTTCAGCCACAGTACTCGGTGGGTCTTTTATATCAAGCATTAATTGTTGCTGATGCTGTGCAGTGCCAAGTACATGAAGCAGGAAAGCTGTGTAGAGATTTACAGGTGAATAAAGGGTAGGAGTAACAGGTGCATACAGGCATAGGAATGGCCAGTCTGGTAGGCAGGAATTTCACTGTCAATAGTATGACAGCTGATAAACAGGCATTGCAGATGTGAAGGTATAGATGTGATGCATATAGATGAGGATGAAGAACAGCTTTGTTCTTACAGGAGATAAAAACCAGCAGGACTGAAAATGAGGAGCGATGGCATATTGAAAGAGTCTATAAACTTTCTGCTCTGATATGTTGCATGACAACCTCATACAGGGAATGTATTAATCTATTCCTCTCTTTCCAGACACCTTCTCTAATAACTTGCAGTCTGCTCTGAACTAATGTTTACTTGGTGCCTACTTGAAAATGCTTCTTTGTAGACCTTTTCTTTCTTCCTTATGTCAGTGGAGTGTTTTGGCCTGGCAGTTGGAAAGATAGCGTGATTGCTTCATATTTGCAACATTGTCGTTTTGCCTTGTATTTCAGAGAGCATAAATTACAAATTAGAGAGTGTATTCCACAAGGGGAACTGCTGGTATGGGTAAAGGTAACAGTTCATGCGTGTGTTGTAACTTAACTATAGGATTGTTTCATTGGGTGAGTCTTGTTTTCAGGTGAGTTTTTATTGTCTGTGAGCAGCTCCTGGTGTAGCATGCCCATGCTATTCATCATGCTCATTAAAACATGGGAAGGGAGTCTTGATGCCAGTATGGCCAAACATGTCTTGCAGCAACATGCGGTGGAATTCCTTGTGCAGCACAAGGGTTTCTGAGATGGCTGCTGTCAATGGCTGGAGTACAGTGCAGGCTGAGGAGTTCCAGAGCGTCCCATGTGCAGAAGGGCCCTGTGTTAAGCTTGAATTCTTAAAATATTTTTACTTTTTCTGACCGAAATAATACTTTATGAGGTTTCTGGTGAACCAAGGCTGAGGAAATCTGTTCTCTCATAAGCTTTTTCTAAGATTCTTCTTTGCAACTGAGCATATAATAATGCTGCTTATGAATTTTTTTCTTTGCTTAGGCCCAGATTAATGCTTGTTTTTAGAAATTCTGTAATTGAGTTCTGACCCCTCTTTTTAAGTTGGGCCATGTTTAAGCCTCTGCGTGCCAACCCAAAGCATTCCTTCTCATTCACACATCCCCAGTTGTAGTAAACCCTAGAGGAGGATGTGAGGATGGGGAGATTCCTCGTGCAGGTCGTTAAGCTCTGGGTGGTCTTCTGGCTGTGCTCAAAAGGAAAATCAGTATTTGTTGTGCTTGTAGTAATAATTCCAGTGTGTTACTTTCAGAGAAGTTTGAACAGGAACAGCAGGTCTCAAAACACACCGTAAAAAAATTTCATTCTTAGATTTATTTACTAGAATTGCCAGAGCAGATTCTGGTGTGTATGAGAAACGTTGTGATCTGAGTAAATCCCCTGTGCCACTGTTGATACCCACAGTGTGGTGTCACTTCAAGTAAACCAGTGCAGTTTAGTTCAGTTGCTGTAATTTCTCATTCAGAGAGAGGATGCAAATGGGTATTGAATAACTCTCAACCTAAGGAATAAACGATTGTGCAGAATTATACTGCAGCAGAATAGGTTTCTGTTGTGCAGCTCACATACTCTGCAAGCTTGAAAATGCTTCCCAGAGTGAGTTGCTGTGAGAATTCATCTCAGAAGTTCAAGATAATAGTGGTGCAGGTTGTATTCTCAGTTTGCAGATTTGTGGGGGGTTTTTTTTGGCTGTTTGGGATCAGGCTTACATAGGAACCTTTCTTAGAGTCAAGATCTTGCTGCACTTCAAATCAGATAAAGTTGCAAGCAGCACTAATGATCAAACCCAAGTTCATTTTCCTGTTAAAAATCATTACCTTTTGTTTTCTGCTTATATTTCTGTTTTAGATACTTTGGCTGCAGTTTTTTTAATTTCTTCTCAGCCTGAAAGAAATTTATTTTCTTAGACTGTGAGCTCAAATATTGCTGAAAATGAACTTAGGAGAAATGATTATGCTGGTGTTCTTTGTTTTTCATTCCCTCCCCCTCTTCTGCCAAGTGGGGGTTGTATTATTACTATTATTTTAAATTGAGATTTACCACACCTCAGTGTATGCCTGTGCTGTTTGTTTGGGGTTTTTTGAGCTCAGTTTAAACTGACTTGCTTGGGGATGAGAACCAGAATAGCAGCAGTCATTCAGGGCAAGATGCAGGCTGACAGGGAAGGTAATTGTCAGATGTATGTGAGAATGTGTTCTGGCAGTTAGGCTTTTTAACTTCTCCGTCATGACAAAAGCTTCGCTGTGTCTCAAGGTCTTAAAAGTTTGTCTTGAGCAAAACAGAGGAACCTGGGGAGGCAGTTCAGATTAATTAGACACATTAGAATTGTTTTCTCAGTGCTTAAAGTTGTTGCTTGAGAGATATTTATGTTAGAAATTCCTTCCCTGACAGGTACAAATAAACGTTTATTGTAGGTGATGGTAAAGAGAGATGCCCCTGCAAGCTCTGGCATTTCATCTTTTACATAGAGCAAAGGCGTGGGGGTCCAGTGTGCTGATTGTAATTCCTAGGTCTGAAAAACGTTCCTTTGTTAATACCCTGGAGTTCCTGTCTTCTGGACACAGGCTCTCAGGGAATCTCCACGGTGCTGTAGGTGCGTTTGCTGCTTTGCAGAGGCAGAAGCTGGAGTGTGCTCAAGTGACACGAGCTGGTGGACAGTAGAGTGAAATGCTGTCTTCTGTCTGTGTGCCCTGATTTCAAGGCGTATCTTTTAATGCCGTTACTTACCAGTAAGCACTCTGGATTTTGGTCTGCTTGAGCGTAAGGTTCTGAAAAAGCTCTGGCAGATATCCTGCTCCAGAAGGGGCAGAGAGGATTGATCCCACACCTCGGTGTTAGCGCTGTCTGCCACAGCTCCAGTGCTGAGTTTCAGCAGGTCTCAGTTGAAGATACTGTCTTGTCATACCAATAGCAAATTTTGTAGCTCCAGTTTTTTTGTGGTGGTAAAGAAATGAACAAAACCAGGGAGATTTCTAACTTGATCATATAGCTGCTGTTGCTACCACGAGGCTTTCATAGACCAATTCCTTTAAAAGCATCCAGGAGTCTGGATCCTGCAAGGGACAGCTGCTTGTTCTAAGTGACAGAACTAAGCTTTGTTGGAGCTTAGTTTGGAGCTTAGTTTGATGGTTTTATTAGGACTTAGCCAAGAATTTCAGTTCATCTTGTCCTGGTGCAGATTTTAGAGGGTATGTCTTCAAAGCAGAATTAGTTCAGGAAGTATGTCCCCACAACAGAGTCCTACTTGTCTGAGACTTTAGCTAGTGCTGTGATAGCTTAGCAAGTAGGCAAGGTGTTTTGGTTTTTTTGTTTGTTTATATGAACTCTTTTCAACTGGACTATGAGTCTGTCACAACAAGTAAGTATCAGCACTTGAGTAACCACAGTGCGTGCTTTGGTCTGCCTTATTTCGGCTCGTGATAACAAGTCCATCACCAGCAATTAGTAAAACACCAGTGACTCTTGAGGCGTTTTACTAATTGCTGCCTCTCAGACCTTTTGAAATAGGTTGCCACACCCTTCTGGCAAAGAAAACCCAATTCCAATGTGTGTACAAAAGAGGAGAGGAAAAAAAGCAATATGAGAATTTTTCACTCCTTGCCTTACTGAAGGATTCACCTTATGTAGCGTTACACTCTTGTTTATATAGCCTGCTTTGTTTTCATTTGGGGATGTTCAAAGGGGGCTTCAGTGTTGTAGTGAGATGCGCATGAACAGCTGACTGGGAGTTCAAAAGCATTTGTGTAGATTGAAAGCTGGTTTATTTTCCACGTGCCAAGAATCAGTTTTGTTTTATTTAGATGAAACTAGATTACGGCATTGAAAACCCAGTTGTATTAACATTCTTACATAAAGCAAGTTGGGAAGTGATGTTACGGTTGAACTAATTGTTAATTATACAAATAGTCTTGCTGCATATTTTCTTAAGACTTTGGGAATGTTTTGTGATGCAGTAGATTTGGAGAGCTTTTATTCTGAGGGGAAAATAAGAGTAGTAAATGAGTTAGGAATGAAGATACTAAACAAGGCATTTTTTTCACTTGGAAGCATGCTTCAAATTGATTAAATATTTGCTTTCAAGCATTTAATCTTCATCTTTGAGGCACGAACATGCTACCTCTGTCTTTCTCCTTTGAGCTTGTTGTAAACTCTATTCAGGCCTTTGTGGTACCTTGCATAATGGGTAATGCTATGGAGGATCAGCATCCCTCTTTTGTTAAGGTCCTGCTTTTGTCCTGTTGTTCACTTGACGTAGCCAGAAAGAAGGGCTAATGGTTGCTGAATAGCAGCTTCTGATGAATTTGAGGATTGGGCTTTTCAAACCCTGAGCCTGCCACTGTCATTGCTGATAATAATCTTCTCCTTCTGTGCTGTTTAAAAAGCAAAACAAAAACAAGAAAAAAAAAAAATCCCTGTTCTGCACATTTGGGAAAAAAAGGAATTCTCTTGGGTTTATTATTGAAAACAAAAAATGTAGATTGTTTTGTAAGAAATATGGGATGTTTCCATGTAGGTATTTCAGATTCAATTCTCTTAAGTTTCACTGTTCAAATAGTGATTTATCAAAGATACGGGATTAAAAAAAGAAAGAAGTTGGGATTTTTGGTTTTTTTTTTTTTTTAACTATTCTCTACTCTGAAAAGGTAAACATAGAAAATAACTGCAGTATGGTTAAAAAGGGGGAAAAAAAAGTTACCCTCTGCTTGCATCCCAGAATAAAATACCTGTGTTTGCACTATTGTAATAATACAGATTATTCCTATGTGAATATTTTAAGGTCTGCCTAGGGACCTACCTTATCTGTAGCTCTTTAATTCCAGGCAGTCGATTGCCCTGTCTGAGATGATTTTAGGTTTACTGGGTGTAGCACTTGAAGCGAATTGCTGCAAGAGTGGAAAGTGGTTAGGAGGCACTACCCTGGGGAAAAGGGGAATTGTTGGATTGGAGTAGCCATTAATGAGAGCAGCTGTGAAGACACAAAAGCAAGCCCCAAACCAAAACCCAGTGCAAACATCTTGAGGAACAGCTGTGAAGTTTTTCTTTTTTTTGAGCTGGGCCCTGGGAAATTCCTTCTGGGAAGGAAAGTGTTAAGACTTATTATCCTATTTTTGTGAGGGCAGTGTTTCATAAAGAACTGCAGGAGAAGTCACACGTAGCATTTCTGCTTTGATTACCTATTAAAAATACATGCCTTGTTTGGCAGACTTTTTGCACTCAGGTAACTTCTGATGGTGTGATAAGGACATGTTTTATTTACAGTAATGGACCCGTATTCTTCATTTCTCTTTTCTCCTGCTATCAAATTCTGTATGCTGCTCTATCCCAAGGATTGATTCCCACAGGCTTCAGCCTAAATGTGCGGTGGTATCGCATTCCTAGATGCATGACAGAGAAGAGGCATGGACTGATGTCTATAGTGATCATGCATTTGCTGAAGGTTTTGCATCCAGCAGGCAAATCTTGTCTGCCGAGGATGCTGTAAGAGGTGACCCCACCCAGTGCACCCTGTCCGGAGGTGGTTGTCACCTAAACCTGGGTGAGTCAGCTGAGGTCCCTTCTTTGGAGCAGGGGAGTGGGGAAAGCCTACCTGGGGTGCCACTGTTAACTTTGTTTCAAAGACCCTGCAGAACTAAATGAGTGTTTTCAGTGCCCTTACTTCCACTTTGGTAGGACAATTTTTGCTTCCCTGCGGGACACTGAGCCATGTTGTTCCTCAGAAGTGTTTTGCTCCTGAGGCATAAACCACTGAAATAAATCCTTCCTCAGTACGTTGAGCAGCTTTTGGTTATTTTCCTCCGGTGAGGATGTAGGCATAGCTTCAAGCTGTTGTTTGAAAGTGTTGCCACAGGATGGGGCTGTTGCACTGCCCAAATGTGATCTGTCACCTCCAAGAACTGCGGCCAGGCGCTGTGTTCAGTGCTAACCTGAAACTACACTCCCGGCCCTTTTCCTTACTATTCACCAGTCCATGTAGTGGGCCTCGAGTTTATCCACTTCCAAGAGGTAGGAAATTTGGACTAAGGTGTTGTTGGCTTGCTAAGAGTAGATCAACTTTGTTTCTTTTAGAGGCAGCTTTGTACCATATGACAAGCCCAGGTAGTGAGGTAATAATTCACATAAAGGGGATTTGGTTCACATATCACCGAATATGTTAAATATTAAATTGGGGTGGGGGTGGGGGGTTAAGCCTTTATTAATTCCATATTTGTGTTTTAGAAATGTGCCAAGAAGTGTTCTAATGAAGCAGCACCTGGGGGTTAATAAATGATATCATGAATCCATTCTGATTGCCAAGAAAGATTTTAATAAAGGAAGCCATGCCCAGGGTTGACTGTTTCATCCATGAGGAATAATTGGGGTTTTTTTCATACTTCTTTTATTGGTTGGTTAAAACAAGTTTGCTTTTTAGCATCAAGTCATTTTTGGTTGTTGTGCGTGTTTCTGTACCACTTGCACGAAGAGCTGGCCCTCGGTCTGCTGATCATAGGAGGTGTTATTTTGATTGCATGAAGACCTTCCATCTTTTACTGCCTTTCACATTTATCTCATGTTCCTCTGTTCTTTCTTCTCCTCCCCTCAAACATTTAGGGTGAAGTGAAATCTGAAGAGGGGCCAGAATGGAATATACTGCGTGATGACTTCATGATGGGAGCATCTATGAAGGACTGGGACAAGGAAAGCGATGGAGAGGGCAACAGTGAAGAAGGAGGTGGTCTGAAACAAGAAGATGACAGTGACTGAATGAAACTGAAAACCATTCAAGATAATGTTTTATCTTCTTAAGTTTGTTTGGATAAAAAGCCAGCATTCTGTGAATGTACAACACTTGGAGGATACCTCTTTTAAAAGAAAAAAAAAGACTTACACAACCTGGGAGTGTTTTCTCCTCCATGTCAAACTTTTATTTAATATAGCTCCATTTGCTATACTGAAATCCTGAAATATTTTCCAAAACAAGTATAATTTTCAACATATTTCCAAAACATTTTGTACAGTCAAAATAGTGGCACTTGCCCAATGAAAGATAGATTTTGCCAAGGTCATTAAAAGTTTATACATTAGTCATGGCAATTGATGTATTAGTGTGCCTGCATTTCCAAATCACTGTTGCACTTTGAAAAGTTGTTGCAATTTGCAATAGAAATGGCTTACAATAAACACAGAAATGCCGTCACCTTGTAAAGTTATTGGACTCCTATAGAGTCTTTACTACTTTGGCCAGAAAAGGTTCTCTAGATAATAAAGGAAAGTAACCATTAATGTGATAGTTCTGGTCTTGGAGCATTAGTTTGATTGGAGACAACTCTGGAAACATAATTATAAAAGGAGAGACTTGACCCTACTGATTTGGTTTAGTATTTATATATGTGTATATATATGTTTTTTCCATTGCAAGTCTGAGATTGTATAAGCTAAGTCTGGTAGGAGAGGAAAGGACAGTCATTGCTATTGGTTTCACTGGGGAGGGAGAGCTTTTCTAGCAATACCACATAAAATTGTGTTCAGTGTTGTTTCATTTGCAGCTGTGGTGTTCTCGCCTTTTGCAGTGAGGAGCTGGAGCTCCTCAATTCATCCTGTGGGTTTAGTCAGCTCTAATATTAATTCCTCAGGTCTGCAAAGGGTCAAACGAGCCCTTCCTCTTAGGTGTGTGACAACAATAAAAAATTTGGAAGTCATCTGTCAGGGTAACACAATTGGCTTTGTTTAAGCTACAGCAATTTCTCCTCAAGTAGTTGTTGGTTGCAGAGGTGCAGAAGCTAATACACATAATAAGAACATATTTTATGTAAGCCTATGCATAGAGAAGGAATTGTGTGGTGATTAGGATGTTCTAAATGAGAGGCTGGGGTTGAATTCTGCTGCCTTTGCTGTTCCAGACTGACTGTCTGATGCTGTGTCATTTGTTTAACTTTGCTATCACATTTCACCATTTGCTATGTGAAGAAAAAGCCTTGGGGCCTATTAATTGATACTTAAAATACATAGTACTGTTCTGTCCATTTCTACAGATGCCTTACATACAAACCTTTCTTTGTACCTGCTTATAGGCAAGATACGATTAGGAGCAACTTTGAAATTTTTAGTCTTCAGCATGGCAATATGCAGTAGGATTTAGATTTTCCTAACGAAGGCATTGTGTGTAATGAAGATTTTATGTGTACTGCAGGATAAAAAATGTAGGTACAAAGTGGCAGACAAACCCATCCCAACAACTGGCAATCATTGTCTTATCCCTAGCCTATTCATCTGGTATATATTGTAGCATAATTCTTTGAGGAGAACTCAAAGCTAACAGCAGAAATGTTTAGATTTTCAAGCTGTTTTGAGTGTTCAACATATTAGATATCTGAGGATACATTAGTTTGTGGCCTGATATTTATTATCACAAACGAAGGCATACACCCAAAATACCAAGTGGCAAAACCACAGAAGTTTGACATATGGTTATCCTGACTTCTGAAGGCTCGACATCTGTGCAGCTGTGCAGTGAGAGTCACCATCTCATTAGTGCAGTGCAAAAACGTGCTGCACTGGGGTCTGAGTCTGTGAAGCAGCGTAACATTCTAACTTGACACTGCTTTCTTTCTACAGAGTTCTGCTGCTTTCTGTGGAAAAATTACATCAGCACCCTTAAATCTACAGTTGTTCTCTAGTTTCATATCAGTGGTTTCTTTCCATAATCAAACTTCTGGAAAATAATCCAAGTTTTTCTTAGGGACTGTGGCACCCTGAGGTGATTATTAAAAATTTCAGAATGCTTTCCAAATACTTTTAGAATACTTGGGTGTTTATTTGTGCATTTTTGGAGTAGTGTTTTGATTAAAGCACTGAAGTGTCTCATGTGTTTAAGAAAAATGTGGAATCTATCAATATTGCTAAAGGTATTTTGAGCTTTGTTTTCATTTAGAGTGCATAGCCTATATGTGGAGAGCATTTCTTGCCTTTTAAGAAGCATAATACTTATATTTTTATGTATATGGAGTAGTTATTTAAATTTTATACTGTACCTTGTCTTTGCCTTGTGCTTTTTTTGTGCCATATGCCAAGAAGCTCCAAGAATTACTAAAATTGCTAACTACGTATTTTGATTTCAGGCTGCTTTATTTCACAAGTTTTGTTTTTGTTGACTAGCAGTTCAAAAGATCTTGTTTGGCCCAGGCACCTTCCAGTCTCTTGTCTGAGCTGCCCTACCCCCTTCTTCAGTAATGTTCTTCCTCTTCAATAGCTCCCAAGAACAACCTTCAGCAGCTTTTCCCAGCAGTCAGAGTGCTCACTCTGTTTTTCCTGCTCCCATGAATATCTCTGCTCAACCAAAGCTGTGCTGCTGCCCTTCATTCCAGAGAGCATGAATCATCTCAACTTTGTATATTTCTGTACCTATCTATATAAAGCCAATAAGGATGGGGTGGTTCCAGTTTTGTTAGGCTTCAAGCCAATTCCAGAGTATGTAAAGTTTAATATTCTATGGATTGCACGCGAAGCAAGGGTTTTGTTTAATAAGAGAAGGCACAGGGTCAGCTCTTCCCCATGTCTCTTGTCCTGTGGTCTAATTTCTCTTTGCATTAATTGTGCTAACTTTTTTTCAGCAAGGAAAGCATGAGTTGGCCTATGGAAAAAAATAACTGTCTTGTCCCTGCTTTTCTTCAGCCTCCTGTTAGGGAAACACTTTGGGAGTGGTGATGGAATATTCTTGTTGTGCCTGATGCCACCGTACCGCAGCATCTTCGCTACTAAAACCTGGAGGGAAGAGCTACCACTTCTGCAGCTGTGAGGCAGGTTCTCCTGGGTTCACAAGTTGAGCAGAACAAAAGAGCTGGAAGCTGCTTTCTCGTGAAGATAGGGCTTTTTTCTCTGATTTGTTTTAAAGACAGATATTAATTGTTTGGAGGCCATAAAAGTATTTTGACTATCTGATGCTTCCAGAAGAAGGTGGTCTGTAGAGCTGCATCTGTTCGGAGCTGGCTCAGTAGCTGTCTCCAGGGAGGAAGGCAGAAGTCATCTGGCACAAAACATTCTGCACAACTGAAAATGACAAACTTCTCATTCTTATGAAATGAGTCCTGGCACAGTTAATATACACACAGAGCAGTCATCAGTGTTGTTCACTTCCAATCCCTGCAAATTGCTCAATGATTTCTTCAAGACTTGCTGAGGTAAGGAGTGAGAGGGCCAGGAGAAGGCTTGAGGTAGTGGAGACTCAGGATCATGTTACACACATTGGGTCTTTGTGCTAAATAAGATGTTAAACTCGGGAGTCTTAAGACCTCAGATGCTGGAGACCGAACAAGTTCTTGATTAGCAGATGGTGGAAGACTGTAGATTTCATTTACGGCTGTTCTAAAGCAGTGGCTTCTAACCTCTTGCAGGATGTAAACCTCAATGTTTCACCTCTGTAAGTGATCTAGCAGATAAGGGCTTTTTCTTAATCATTCTTTTTCAGACTTGTAGCAATGGCTGGTACTTCTTAGACAAAGCATTTTGTTTTCAAATGGATCTTTTCAGTTGCTTTTCTGTCTTAAGGGACATGTTGAAAATGAAATTCCAGTCAAACTGAGTATCTTCAACACCAAAGATCCTTGTGTTTATGTAATGCTTCTTCCCTTGGAATGACTTCTTTTTGTTTAAATCCATGTGTTTAACCTGTTGGATTCAAAATTGTTAAATGAATTAGGGTACTTTCATCAAATTTTTGGATGTGAACTCATGAGCACAAGCAGCTTAGAAGAGGGACTTTGGAAGGTGATTTTAGGAATACTCATAAAAAGCATTATTACTTCACAGTGCCTCAGTTGGTTCAATAGCCCATTCTCTCATGCCAGTGCATGAACTTTTGGAGTATTATTTTACAATATTTTCTTAGTGTTTCTTAACTCTGTTTTCAGTAAATGTGGTGGTGTTAATTGTGAACTGCTAACCAGGATCAGACTTGCATTGAAGTTTTGATACCACTAGGATTTCTTACAGACATAGTGTTCTCAGAAGTAGCTGAATAATTAATAGAAACAGTTCACTTACAAGATAAACTGGTTACATTTCTTATCAGAAACTTCATGCGTAATTTAGAAATGGTTAAATATAAAACCTTCTTATGTTATGCTAATAGTTCTTTAAATCATGTGTTGTAGGCATGTATGGTCATAAGTAGAAGGTAACAGAGGGTTGTTTGCAATAGTTCTAAAATCTGAAGTACTTAAAGGTTCCACTAGCCATTTATGAGGCCTTTGTAAAGTGCATTATGGATATAATCTTGGAGATTGTGACTTAAAGCCCTTGGCTATTCAATCACTCTGTTGCTTTGAACTTTGCTTTTCTATCCTGATAAAGGAGGGCATTCCCATCTTGTTCAGATAGAAAAACTTAAAAATGTTGCTTGATTCAAGCAACAAGATAGTGAAAAGCTTTCTTGATTATGTGGATTTTGCATTGACTTTCAGGTTGAGTACAGTTTATCTCAAGAGGATTTTCTTTGGTTTTTAAGTGATCCATAAATTGCAAGTTTTGTGGGCAGTGAAACAGCCTTTTACTTAGGGTACCCTATGTACCCTTCTTGTCCAGGGACAAGAACTGGCCTGTGTCCGTTTCAGGAAGGGTGCCTGAGGTCAGGCAGCTGAATGAAAACTGTCACTGGAGAGCTGAGTACCTGAGCTGTTGGTAATTGAGCCTTTGACATACCTGCCCATGGGAGCTGCACAGTCACAGCTCGCAGGGCTGCTTGGAGGCGAAGGGCAATCGAACGCACGCTGTCGGCCTTTCCAACACGGGGTACCTCTGCATCCTCACTTATAACCCCAATGAGTTTCAAAAGAGGTTCATATTGCACAGTAGTGCAGTATGGCTGCAATAGTGTAGTTTTGTACAAAAGATAACAACTGTGTGGTTTTGTATATGGTTGTTTTTTTAGAGGAGTGAAGTATTTGACAGTACCTGCTGAAATTTGATAAATGCTTATGAAAGAAATACTCATTAATTAAGAAAAGACTTCATAAGATTCTGAAGTGAGTGTCTCTTCATGATTAACAGAGAAAGACTGAAGATTTTTCAGAACCTTCAGACAAGATCCTCAATTTAAGGATGCATTACTCAGCCAAAACAATGTATTGGACCCAAGTATAAATACACTTCCAGTATGAACATTGATCAAACTAATCCAGCCTGGGAAGATGATATATTGATATTCATTCTTGTGGATTGTGTTAGAAAGGGACCGGTCAGGCCTTGCAAGATGCTGAACACCTTTCTGATGTTGTAGCACTGCAACCAGCAGGTCAGACCAGGATTGCCAGTGCCGTTCTCTCCATCTGCTAAGTTATGCCTTTGTTTTTTTAAACTGCTGGAGTGTTCTTTTATTTTGAATTTTGGCATCATTGCCTAGAATTAAAGAAGTGGAACACATTTTTTTGTGAAGAAGATGAAAGTTCAAGTAAGAAGGGAAATGTGTATCTTTCTATGTCAATATTGTGCCTCCCAGACACAGACCATTGTCTTCGATTCTCATTCACTTCAGTTACTGTTGAAGCACATTGCTGGACTGTCTGCGTCATGATGAATTAATTGCTTTTAATTTCATTAGACTGCAGTGATGGGTTTGCGGGCTCAGGTCCTTTATGTGAGACACTACTGGGTCTGATGTGCATATTCAGCCAATATGAAGGCAGTTTTACACTCCGATTTAACTGTCGATAAGGCGGATGTTCAAATGGCACTGGAATTTGTGAGAGGAGGCATTTCAGCTGTCAGTCTATATCCATGATGGGGAAGTTTAGAGACTGGTCCACAGAGCCCAGCTAAAACCAGGGGAGTAGGTTACTTTAATTGCAATCCCATTGAAAGGATCATCGATTCAGGAGAAGCAGATATTGAACACCTTTGCCACTCCACAGAGGCGGCCTGTTCAAGATCCAGCTGTAAAATAATCTGGATATGAATCAAAATTACTGCTAGCACAGAAACTGATCTTTCTGTTCTAATTCTAGATGGAGTCACCAAACTGGGAGGATGTAGTTTGATCAGCCATTCAAGAATACTGCATTCACTGATTTCAGTAGCCAGGCATAGAAAATGGGTTTTAAAATGTGCAAGGCTGAGAGGCAAAGACCTCTGCACTAATCTGGTGAGTTCAGCACAAAAGCTTGGTACTGCATGAGGTTTGGTTTGGTTTGGTTGTGGGTTTGGTTTTGTTTCATGAGGTAATATGAAACAATGCATTGCTTTCTGTAAGCTTTCTAGGATATTCTTGAACATGTGTTGCTTAAAAATCGTTAGGAAAAAACTTTCTTGAAGCCATGTTAGCTTATTAGAGCTTTTCATCTGTGCAGACTCCACAGGCAGCTTGTGAAGAAGTCAGGATGCCAGACCCAGACCTATTTGGTTTTTGTAGCTGCAGAATATGATTTAAATATGGCATTACTGGCTAGCCCATTTTTGAAGTTGCTGCCAATTAACCTTGCTATACACGTAATTTTCTTAAAACTTAAACAGTGCAATCTGGGTGCGCATTCTAACTTGAGTTACATGGTTTTAATTTGTTGAATGAACTCCAGCAGATGCTCTGTTAGGAATACAATATTTACAGATATCATTCGTGTGTTACTTAATGAGGTATAACCCAAATCATCACCATGCAGTTCAGAAATAGAAGGCAACAGCTGTAATACTGAGAAGGAGATGCAGGTCACAAGTTCAAACCTTGAGATTAAAGGGATGACTTTTACCCTACTGTCTTTACTTTGTCATGCTTGCTATAAGTAGATGTCAAGGCCCTCTGGTTTATAAACCACTGAGCTTATATTTCTCTGTCTTATTTTAATTATTTTTATTTTTAGTTAGTGAATCTGATCATTCTCCTCTGCTGATATTTAAGTCTTACTGACTTAAGTGGAAACAGGATTTCCTGTGGTGATTAAAACCACAGGTGCTAGGATTAAGGAAGGCCTTTTTTTCAGTGGCACATAGACTAAAACTGGAATGATACAGAGAAGATTAGTGTGGCATCCTCAAGGCTGACAAGCAGATTTGAGAAAGCACATGAGGGGATCAGACTCCAGGAGGTGTAACCATGGGGCAAACTTCTCTGGCATACACAAAGTTTTTATGAAGACTTGAGTCTTAACTGATTCAAAGATGGAAATTGGCTGTTGGAGGCAGAAACCACTTTGGATGCAGCACTGATGTGTGCAGCCTTTATGAGAAATGTGTGTGTTTGTAGGATAGGGGGTTTAGGCTATTGGTGCTTCCCTAGACCCCCTGATGTCTGGCTGTACTCTGTGGAAACAGGACGCAACTTTACTGCAGAGAAGCTGTTTTAGGAGTTGTAAAATCCAAGCCATGTAAAATGGTGATGTTCCTTTCTGTCCCCTTTTTCCTCTCATCCATAAGACCTTTTTTTATTTTTGGGGGGGAGGGGGGGGAGTGGGGAATTATTTTAAGGCACAAACATAATATCTCAGCACTTCCTGAACATTCCCCTTTCCTTCAGATTTGAGTCATTCTGGCTTGTGTCTTGTCTAAAGTTCCAGTGTTCGTTGTTTTGGAGTTTTTTTGGTGGTCTTTGGTAGAGTTTTTTTGGAGTTAATTGCATTCTAGGTGTCTTTTATTAAGGTGCAGTTTTAAACACATGCTATACACTGCTGTGTGGACATTACAGCTTTGTGTTCTTACTTGATGGTGGAGATGATGCCATTCCGTAAGTTCACAGAGGTGACACCTGAATGGCTTTTTGGATTAGATCCTGTTGACTACTCTTGTGACTGTTTCCCCTGAAATTATTAAATCTATTTGTAGAAATGAGAATTTTTTTTATATATATAGATATGTATGTATGAATGCATATATTTATAAATACACAAAAATGTGTGTGTGTGTCTATAAATATATATAAAAATAAAAGTTCTTATTCCTGTTATATATTTTTCATTTGTTTTTATATATATATATATAAATAAATAAATAAGTTCTGGTTCACACAAATAAATTCTCTCTTTATATATATATCAGAAACATACATTTGCAAGTTTGACAAGTAGTTACATATGTATATATGGGTAGCAGTCTTGCGTGTCAAACAGCATGTTCTATAAAGTAGCCTTTATCTTCTGGAACATGAGTGCTGCAGGAATGGGCTGTGGTTGTGTGAAATGCAATCCTGGGGCAGTGGGGCTGCTTGAGTTAGTAAGGTCAGCAGGGTTTGCTCTCAAATTCACCCAGGCGTTACAGCGCACACTAATGAAATGTGCAGCACAGAGGCATGGACTTCTACTTCACTAAGGATAATAAACAGTAAAATCTAAGGTTTTATTATAGTATATATTAGAATTTTCCATTATTTGTCATCTCCTCTTTGCCTCACCTTTATTAGGTGCCACCTTGGCTCTCCGAGTTGAACCTTTATACGTGTGTTTTTATAAAAAGGAGAATTCAAAAGTTTTTTTCCCAAGCACCCTGCATCAGAATGACTGAGATTCTACACGACCACAGTTATGGCTGCAGATTTCTTTGCGTGCCACAAAGAATTAATTGTGCAATCCTCCTACACTCATCATCAGTGTGAGAATTTACAAAAGTCACCTCTTAACTTTTAAAAGTTATTCCTCTTCCAACAATGTTCTTTAGTTTATGAAATGTGACCAGCCACCTTACTTAATGACCTGGTCGTCAGCAGTTTTAGAAAGATTATTGCCTTTGTATTTTGCACAGCGCATTTGCGTATAACCAAAACAATCTAAAAAGAAACCACAAATTGTAAAATTCTGACCACGTAATTTTTAACTTAATAGGAAACATGAAACCTTTACGTTTAGTGAAGTAACTTTCCAGGTGTCCCTGTTTTTCTAATAAACAGTTACTGTTTATTAGGAAAAATGAATATATAAAAAAGACAGTATTGTATTGAATTAAAAGCTCCAAAACAGATAAGTTCTGTTCTTTCCCCATACGCATGCTAAGGGCCCATTCCCACTTTTTGACTTACAAAGCTTCCAGTGACAGCAACCCCACAGGACAAGGCCATTTCATAGAGGCACAGGGAAGAGATAAGTGTAAGGTGAGTTAACCCTCAGTGTCTGATAATCCCAGCAGCTTTTGAAACTAACAGGTAGTCATCAATAAAAGCTAACTTGGAATGAATATAAAGCTTTTCAAGATAAAATACAAAGCCATAACTGGGATAATATATCAGTCACAAAAATTAACAGTAGAATGTAGAAACTGTGTCATATTATAATTGAATTCTGATGATATAACACTTTATCCTGCAGTTTGGTTCTGTCATTTCTGACAATTTTTGATTGCCTCTTCTGTGTTTTCCTCACTTTAGCAAGGTATAAATGACACCTGTTTGAGTCTAGTTTGCAGGACTTTTGTGGCAAAAAATGCCTCCTTAAATGTGCAGGGGGGAGATTTTAGAAATAAGATCAGGTCTATCATGATGTATATGTTCCAGGTATTTTCCATTTAGATTACATAATGGAAAGTTGATGTTTATGAATGTGGATGTGTATTTGAATGATTTGGCTAGCAGGTAGGTGTCCCTTCCTGGAGCAAACTGGAGCAGCTCAGGCATTTGAGGTGGGCTTCTGCAGCTGCTGGGGATTTAGCCCAAGTGGCCAGGGCTTTTGGAATGGAGTATGCATGCCCGGGAAGTTCTGCATGGCAAAAACATCAGCATGGTGACATCGGGAAGTTAAAGGGGAATCCAGCTTTGTTGCAGTCTTCAGGCAAAATGGAGACATGCACCTGGGTAAGCCTGATGCCCTATGTCACACTAAAAGGGTCAGAAGAGAAGCAAAGGGTTTTTCTCAGATGAGAACAAACCCAAGATTTATCTTAATTCTTTTTTTTTTTTCCCCTAGATGGTCTAAAAGACACTGAGGAATCATTGCCAAATCAGAAGGAATCCCAGCAACTTTCGTAATCTAGTCGGACTGGTTTGCTGTCAGCCTGGCTGGATCTCTGGCAGCTCACATGGAGGACTTCTCTGGAGCTTGGACCTCCTGCAGCTCCGTGGGCAACCTGGCCAGCTGGGCACTGCAGACATGGGGATTGATGGCCTCTAGCAGAGCATCCCTAAGGCTTCAGGGTTTGTGAAAGACACTGCTAAGTTTGGGTTGGATGGTTTTTGGGGTTTTTTTCCCCACCAATAATAAACTTTCAAGGATCAAAACACTTAGTAACCCGGAGGGTTGTATCTGCAGAGGGATCCTGAGAGATGGTGGGAAGTTCCCTGCATGAGGAGGGTGTCCAGCACTGTCCCAGTCACTGCTCTGAAGCCCTCGAGGTGAGTGGCACGCAGAGCCAAGTGTTACAGGGCCATAGTTGCTGTATAAGGAATTTCTTCATGGTTTCAGCTGTAGCATTTGGAGGAAATAATTTAATAACCCTTTTCTGTAGAAGTATTTGCGGTTGAGGTACCTCGTGTAACAGAGCTGATTCCTCAGCTGGCTAGCAGTGGAGCTGTGAGATGTAACAGCTCGAGGAACTGTCCCCTTGGTTTTGTACAGGTGTGCTGCAGAAGTGAAACCAGCTGAGTCTACATGTTGAGCTTGTTTGTTTATTTGAGTAATTTTGGAAACATTGCCATTCCTGACACTGCAGCTGTGTTTTTGAGGTCAGTAGGAGCAGGACATTGACATGTACGGCAGTAAAAGAGCGATGTTGTGGCAGAGACATATAATCTGGCCTTGCAGGAATTCATGGATTTAAGTGGAAAGCAGTATTAACTCTTGCATCGTGAGGATGCAGTCTTGGTTGTGTGTGCAGGGCTGTACATACCCACATGCTGGTAAAGAATGAGGAGTAAGTTTACTTTCAGAGTCTGTGTGTGTACACATACCTGTCAAAAATATGTTTTCTTAGCTCCTCCATCTCTCGGACAGCGTCATCATTCCTGGTACCCACAGCAGCCCGAGGTTAGCTGGCCGTGTTGGCGCAAGATTCCCCTGCAGCACAGCCCTGCCAAGGCAAACAGCATGTGGCAGCTCCCTGCTGCTGGGTGCCTCCATCACCCCAGCACACAGCCACAGCTGCTCGCAGGAAGCACCCTTCCTTGCTGGGAAGGAAAAACTCGCATTTAATTTGGGGACTGGCATTCTCCAGCTCTGGAAAACAGTCGAAAATTTTGCACAAAGAAGATGGTTCCTGAGGTGTGGTTAGCTGGAGGAAGTCTTTGTGGTGTTTGGCTGGTTTGTGTCTTACATGATTCTCAGTGTGCTTCCAGGTTCCAGTCATGCAACCTCCTTTCTCTTGTGGGTGTTTACCCGTAATACCACTGGCAATGGCCGAGCTGTTCTTGGGAACACCTATGGCCCTTTGAGTACCTCTTCTACATCCTTCTTCACCTCTGAAAATAAAGTGGAGGTTCTTCAAAAACACTTGCCCCACTTAGGATGATGTTAGTGGAAACTTCTGGCAAGTAAAACCTGTGATAACTTAATTCAGAAGGGACTGTTGGGCTAAAAGGGGTGAGAGTAAAGAAAAAGGCTACTTGATCACTTTTAAAAGTTAATGTACAGCGGTGATAAATGAACTGTAAAGGAAAAGCTTTATGGCATTAAGTTGAGGGATGCCTAGTAGACTGCAGAGTGATTTCCCTAGGGCAGAGTAGGGTATGGATGGAGCCTGTGATGTTTTTTGTGGCCAAAAGAGGCAGCGGAAAAATTGAATTACAGGCATAGCCAAAGCATTCGGGGCTTGAGAGTTTCTGTCAAGTGCAGATGAGGATGTATTTGCATGCTTCTGACAGGAGAGGAGACCTCGGCGAAGGAGCAAATCCTCCTCATCTGTCGTCTCTCCCTCCTTGGCCGGTAGTACCGATTACCAAGGTGTCGGGGGAGCAGCGACAATTGCCCCAAACACACTTGGACGTGAAACTGAGGGGCAGTGCCGAGGAGCGTTCTGTGACAGAGCAGCGGGCAGAACTGCCCCGCAACCCTGAACAGGAACGCGTCTGAGCGGTGTCCAAGAGGCGTGTTATTCTTCCTCTACCGCCAGAGTGCTATTTGGCCCAATTACTTTAATAATAGGTGCAAGAAGCACTAAAACCTTTATTTAAAAAAGAAATAAAATAAAAGCTTGGCGGGACTTGGTTTTTCTTCTCGGCTCCGGGCTGCCTCCCCTCTCGTCGCCCCGGGGTGAGGCACCTCGGCAGCGGCCGGGCTGAGGCGAGTCCCTCGCCGGTGGCGCGGAGGGGAATAAATAGCCGGGCGGCGGCGCGGAGCCCTCCGCTCCCGCAGCCCCTCCACGTCACTTCGCAGCGAGGCGAGCACGTGGGGCGGGGAGATCGTATAAATCTCCCTCTCCCTGCGCGGCCGTGATGTTATCTGCTGGCACCCGTCCCCTCCGCGCAGGGAGAGCCGAGGGGCCGGGGGCGGCAGGCGGGGGGCGCCGGGCGGAGCGCTAGAGCCGCCGGGGACGGGGCCAGCCCCAGCCCCGCGAGGGAGGCCGGCGGGGGGG